>JAUJYZ010001084.1:0-180000 GCA_033675265.1 Actinostola sp. cb2023 | reverse complement strand
ATTAGATTTCTCGATAAATATACTTCCATTCCAAGTACTTCTCAAAGGCGTTCTGTCAGGCACACTGAGGCTTTTTGTGATCAAGATATTTGTTGAACAAATAGAACTTAAAAGGTAGTATATTGTGAGGGACTAGACTGAAGAATATATAACTTTTGCGGTTTCTCGATTATCAGGTCGAGACATTACAACACTTTACCGAGGTGTGCAAGATATGATAATCGTGCTAAAATGGAGTCCATTTCACAGGCTTTAACTGTACAATCCCGGCAGCTAAGTACTGCGATCAGATCGAGAATATATAATCATTGCTTAAATAAACCTTCGAATCCATCTTCTCACAAGACGAATATAGTAATACCACGGTCTAGATGGATACAGAATCTACCAATACTACAACTCTAGACATTCCTACCGTAAGATAAATCTTGTTGGGCCATGTCCAGTCGACTGTTTGACTTGCACAGCAACACAAATATAGCGCAGAGCTATGATTAGAGTTTCCACTCCTAGAACCGTACTAAGGAGATTTTCAAATGGACTCCCCGCCTGCAGTATTATGAGACTCTACCATTGTAAGGATTCTAGTACTTGTAACACTATAAACTCTCTCGGATGGAGATTTGACGAGCGAAGCAGCTGGTCAAGTGTGACTGCCTAGCTAACATAGCGTGCATGCCCATTAAAAGGTGAAGGTTTATACCGCGCTCGTTAAAATGCGTGAACTAATTATGTCACAAAAGTAAACATTTCTCCACAACAACCATCCACAACAACAACAGCTACGTAAATATAGAAAACCAACTTTTAAAAAGCTAACTGATGGAAATAGCGTGAATTATGGATTACGTCACACAATATTCAGATGGCGTGACACATCTATCAGATAAGAAAGTTTCCTTTCCGAAAGTGTTGTTGACTCCTTGGACAATTTGGATCACATTTATGCGATGATAGAGTGATTCCAATAAACCTGGGCATTACTAAACTACACCAATACACACTATTAGACTATTATTTTGTTCCTTTGCATCTAATAAACACTGACAGCTAATTAGTAGTGCCCAGGTTTATTGGAATCACTCTAAAATGGGGATAACAAACATACCCCATGTCACGCAATCTCTTGTCCCATACACTGCACCCGTTAAGAAAATTATTCTGGAATAACAACATTATTATTTTGCTCATTTCATTTGGATATATCTTTGCATGTAATTTGAGTGGTTTTCATAAACCCGTGAAATAGACATTACGGGTATATCAAAACCACTATTGGAATTAGTTAGGCCTATCCGTATAACTCACGAGAAATACTATCAACCAGGAGAGACATCAAGTTGTTTTGTTATTTTTTGAGAGGAGAGGTCACGCCAAGTGATGTGATTGACCTGGTCTGGGTAATGAGTTTGGAGGGTCATACAAGGGTGCTTACCATTTTCTCGGAAAAACGGCTGGAAATTCCGGTTGAAAAAAAGGTATGTGTCATTTTGTTCGGAAAGTTCCGGAAAACTCGGTCTAATAGTACACGCGTCTACGGAAAAAACGAAAAGAGCGGGAAAAGTGGATTACCTCAATCGCTAGACCGACTTTCCGATCGGAATGACACATGCCATTTGTTTTTCCAACCGGAATTTCCGGTTTTTCCAGTAAATGGTACTCACCACATTGGACCCACATCGCGCAGTTTGATCCCTCTCACTCATAGACTGATAATCGTAGACTGTGTCAACTTCTAATCTTAGTAAAAGTTCACCTGAATGACGTCACACAGGGATCCCAGACTCCGCGAATTTTGAGTATCATCCATCTATCAGCATTCGTCTCTTATGTCACTCTTCTCACGCGTACTGATTTTTAAGATCAGCAAACTGGTTTCTTTCTGGTGCAAACAGCCTATATGATCTGAAAGAGTTTGTCTGAAAGAACATTTCTGGAAAGTTTCGATGGTATATAGGATAAAATCTCAAAAAGTTATCGGGGATGACATTTATAGACTTTAGTATGGGACTCGCCGTCATGCGTTGCAAGCCTCGTTTTGATGTTGTTTCAGAATTTAAATCGTTCATAACTTCGCAGAGATATATAATTTCGTCATGAAATTAGCTATATAAGTATAATGTACAAATTTCATGACGAAATTATATATCTCTGCGAAGTTATGAACGATTTAAATTCTGAAAAAAACATCAAAACGAGGCTTGCAACGCATGACGGCAAAATTAAATCCCATACTAAAGTCTATAAATGTCATCCCCGATAACTTTTTGAGATTTTATCCTATACCATCGAGACTTTCCAGAAATGTTCTTTCAGACAAACTCTTTCAGATCATATAGGCTGTTTGCACCAGAGTATAAAGAAACCAGTTTGCTGATCTTAAAAATCAGTACGCGTGAGAAGAGTGAATTGTGACAGATGTCTAGCCGGCGTAACGCTATCACCTTGTCATCCACACAAAAAAAACAACATACTTATAATGTTTTCGCCGAAAACGGATATTTTAAAGACCTTTTAATGCTCTGGGCGATAGACATTTTAAAATTTATAGCTAGTCTATAACAAGAGAGCAGTATATGCCTGCGTGTGCTACCAATAAGTGGGTGCGAAATGACTAAAACCCACCCCGCCCCTCCAAACAACAACAACAAACCAACCAATTCAAATGTCATTTAGAAATCAGTCTGCAAAGTGTAGGGTTTCTTTACTATCAGTCTTATCGATTGGCTATTAGTATATACGTCTTTGTTGGTTTATTTGTTCAGTGTTTATTTATTTATTTTTATTTAATTAAACATATAACACTTAGTGTTTGGGCCCCAAAAGCAAAAAGAATGCTTCTCTTGGGGGCTCACACCAATGACTTTGTTTCTTTGCAGTCGTTCTTAGTTCATTTCTTTCCTTTCCTTTTATATTCCAGTCCATTCATTCTCATTTATTTGCACAGTTTCTTTTCACCGTTAGCTACTTATCTTTTATCAAGTTTTTAATTAATTTTTTTCATCAATGTTTTTTTAATTCTCAGTCAAATGTTTCCTTTCAATCGCAAGCTTTTGTGTGCAGATAAAGGCAGTCGAGGCAGGAGGTCTCTACCGAAATTAGCTGCCAAGGCAACCGTAATTGTTTCTCTGGTAGCCCCGATGGCTCAAAAATACCCACGCTAGAAAACCACCTGTACATTTTCATTATGCTAACTCTGAAATAACTCTATTTTTAAAAAGGAATCTTGACTCTCATTTTGAAAATACAAAACATGCGTTTTGGCGTCTTTGATCTTTAATTGACGAGGAGCAAGGACATGAAATTAGTAATCGAATAAAAGAAATGCTGAATTAAAAAATAATTCGACAGAAACTCAATCAGAATTTGAGTCGAAATTGAATTTCGTTTTCAAACGAGGAATGTAATGAAATTTAAGAGAAAATCGATTAGTCGTGCTGTGCCGAGGTGCGTCATATCATAGTTGCAATGAAATTGTGAGGAATTGCGTGACAGACGTCTGGCTTTTAAAAAGAGTTCCCCGTATGTGCCATGGGGATTTGCATTCAGACTCATATAGACAGCTGGCTTTCAACGTTTTCCGAATTCGAATAGTGTATCATATATCATGAAAATGTACAATTCATTTTTGACATAGCGCCGTGTGTTGCTGGACCTGTTATTCCATAAGAAAGAAATACTGAAATTTAAGCATCTCTTAGAACGGTTTGTGGTCGCTAGAAGGTCAGTTATAAGTGCGACTGCGTTCTCAATTCCTTATGCGACTGTGGTGAGGACTGTAGTGTTTTAGAACTTGGCGTTGTGTCACGCAGATTGGTAGTAACGTGTTGGGTTTCACACCCAAAAACATCCACGATGAAGACGGCGGGATTATCTAAGATGTGTGCTTGAACTAGAGCAACAAGTATACCACTCTGTCGTCACATACATTGGAAAGTACATCAGCATGGCCAGCTCATTAGGTATGTGTTTAACATAAGCCTTTTCCCTCTTAAAAATACATGCACAACGTTGTCTGTGTGGATTGGCGGCACGATTTTCACCCTTTTGCAATTAATTATCGCTTTTGGTAATTAGTGTTTTCTGGTTTAAACTTTGCAGGCCAGTTTCTTCACGAAGAAGACCTTGATGAGACCATGAGACTTGCCAAAAAGATTGACTATGAACAACTGGATGAATATGAGCGAAAGATGATCAACAACATATTGGATTTTAACTGGGAAGAAGAACATCTAATGGTGTCCAATCTACTCCATGCCCCTCATATTATCCCCGAAGAAGTACGCTTAAAAACCATTATTAAAGGCTTACGAGAGGAGAAACAACCGTATTATACCCTTGCCGCTGCCACTGGCATAGCGAGTCTCAAACTTGAAGGACCAGATGCCGAAAGGATTATCGAACTTCTCAAAAATATATCAAATCACAAGGAGGGGACGATCGCTGTACGAGGCTTCATGACATTAGCGGGCCTACTCAGGCATCCCGATGATACGTCATTTGTTGTTCAATTTATGTACAAGTCCCAGTCAATATTGAGGTATAATTCGTTGGACTGGTTGATTGCAAACATTCGCGATAAAAATGAATTGCTGAACATCTTAGACGATAAATGTATGCCTGACGATGTGAGGAAAGAGGCAACTGATCGTGTAAATACCATCTATCTTGACAAAGAAGACCAGATTGATCGCCATGGTAAGTCACACCTTGTTTTTATAGCATCTTTTCTTCTTCGACAAGGAATGTTTATTAGTTTATCTGCTTTGAATGACTATTCCTGGAATTGTTTTCTCAACATGCTACACCAGTATCATTTTCGTTAATTATCCATCAAATATCAGCACAGTCTATTGCCCATTACTTTTGTAATGCCCTTCCTTTATTGTCATATTCAGGGATTTTTACAGTCTTGTCTCGGATATACCGACACTTAATTCCGAAACATAAGCTTTTGTCCAAAGTAATCAAGCTCTATTAGGATCAGAAGACGCTTCTTCTTTCGACTTCAAGGTTTAGTTTCAAAGTTATGTACCTGTGGCGTGCGCCACATTACCATAAAAACGCGACAAAAACAGGTTTCCTAAACGCATATTCAACTCAAAACAGAAAAAAAAAAACATCAGAAATATACATAAGGGTTTGCTTAATTCTTTTGGATTAGATTACAACATGGTCTTTACGAAAGTCAAGACCCTAAACAAACATATCTGCCCCGAAAGGTCTTAAAGACAAATATTGTATTGTCCTATGTATAAACAAAGTAGCCTAACGAATAAGGTAGAGTACATAGTAAAATTAGAATGAAAAAATGCAGCTTATTTTAATTATATAGCTTTGTTTTGTCCACTATTATATAAAATACAGCTAACACCACTATTTTGCATATTGACAGAGATCAACGGAAGTCTGTTTTTCTCGTATCGATATCACTCGTGGACCATGGTGAAAACTTTAAGAATCATTTCATTTTCTTCCTGAATAATATTAGCCTTGAATCTACGAATTTATAAAAACGACTACGGATTTTAATGTGGGAAACTGGTCGAAGACTGACGAGTATGTTTTTGAACTTGTTGTCAGGCAACATTTATGTTTTGAACATTGTTGATGTTATCATTCGTTGAAGAAACTTAAATGATTGATGTCCTATTGGGAATATTTATACAGACATGAATACAGCAAACGTACAGCTTATTGATGACAGAAAGTCCTCCTTTTTCTTTTTAAAATTGTTTCAATAGTGACTTGTGAGCTGTGAGCAAATGGCGTGTTGTTTTTCTTTGTACTTGAGTATTTGGAATAAACATGAATTAATTCAGATTTTATCATCAATCGATGCTCTCGTGAGTATCCCACCGACGGAAGTGAAATTCAGTTAACGATGAAGAAAACAAGTATAAACCCATTTTTTCCATTCCTATCTTGAAATATTTTAACGAAAAATAAAACACAAAATACATTTTTATTATAAATTGTTAATTTTTTTATCGTTTTTTTTTGTTTTGTTTCAAAATGCTGCCTTTTATTGACAAAAACAAAACGTAAAACTTACAAAAATATATTTCAATAGTGGCGTTTCCAACGACATCTCATAAGCTGACGGCTCAGTTTTCTAAGTGTTTTTTAATATTCAGGGACTATTTCCTTATTCTCGTTTCACATTATATTTTGTTTTTGTTTTAACAGACTGGACAACAGAGGACATTCACCACTTTACATTCGTCCCGAATCTTGCAGAGTTCGAAGCCATGATGACCAAGGAACAGACGCTTTCCGAACTTTTCTCTGAGCTCGACACCGACAGAGACGGTCTGATTAGTTCAAAAGAGCTGAAGGAGTTTTGCGAGGACATAGGTCAAGCAATTACGGATGAGAGTGCTAGTAAAGACATAGCAATGGTAGATAAGGACAAAGATGGCAAAATCAACATGGATGAATGGATTGAGCTTATGTTTCCTAAATTCAACATTGAGTAAGTGATTTGTGAAGAGAGAGAAAGAAGAAAAGAAAAGGACAGTTCGGCATAGTGATTTTCGTGACAACCGGCCCCAGCAAAATCCACTGAGGAAATAGAGAATACATAGAAACAGGATTATGTAGATACAGTGTACGACAAAGTACTTTTTAATTGCAATTCAGTTTTCGCCGACTCATCAGTTGACGTATTGTTTGTTTTCTAGCTGTATCCCAGTATGCAGAGGGTCTATAGCTTTTAGATATTGTTTGATTGACGGCAGTAAACCCTAACTTCAAGTATACATTTAGAAAATCAGAGTTCCAAGTTACTGAAAAATGCAGTGATTTTTTAGTGCGTCGCGACCCGTAGAGCCGAACATTGCAGTGGACGGTCATGAAAATATTTAGTTTTTTTCTTTGATCAGCCATCAGTCATCAGTTTTTCAGTCCCTCGCGCTGGAAGACTTTTGTCTGTTCATTAGAAAACGATTCGAGATTAGACAATACAATGTTTCTGGGTACAACTCGTAAATACCCCCTATAACTGCACAAGGAAAACAAAGCGGCAGAAATGCAAGGTTTAGCATGCAGTCGTTTTAGCTTTATACGGCTAAATTGTGTCCAAGTATAGCTGCTCTTACGACAGCTCTAACAACAAATGTTTGACCCATGGGTCCTAACACGAAAAGCATTACTGAATTTTCTGCTCGTAATTAATCCAATGGCAAGTTTACTCTGTCGAAGTTTCTTTGATCAAAGCTGCTTTCAAGCACTTTGATCAATCACTTTGATCAATCACTTAGATAATAATAGAATAAGTCGTATTTTCTTTGATCACAGATGGGCATTATCTCGTAATTGCAGCACCCACAAGCAAGATGTGGTCAAATTCAGACAACTGAGTAATTATGACAACAATTTTGTATCTTCAACCTTAGTTTGAATAAAAACTGCATGCCAAGCTTTCGGGCTATTTAAGCATTTAGCCCTGAAGATGGGCGCTTATCCCGAAAGCTTGGCAGTTTTTATTAAAACTAAGGTTGAAGATAAAAAATTGTTGTCAATGAATTATCCAACCTACAAACCGACATTAAACTGAGTAATTGACTCGTTTTTGCTCTGTTTTTTTTCGATATAACCCATAACTTTGATCCAAGAATCTATGACAGTGTAAAGTGGCCTTGAAGGTTCGTTATTGTAAAAATAGAAAGAAAATCATCCGACACAGCTGAAAGGAAAAATCATGCGCAACAAGAATGTCACTAGGAAAAACTAGGAATAGAAATAATTTAGTAGATAGGAGTACCACAATAAATGTCAAGTAAATATATCAAATATTCGCCCTTGTTTTCTGATGACTATTGTCCCATGGACTGGTGCATGTCCAATGATTGGTATTTAAGTTGAGCTACTGTTATTCTTACCCCCCTTTTTTGCACAGTAGTTTGCATCTTTAATTTATGCATCTTTCCATGATGCCTTATGCGGAGTATTATATTCTGGGCCTCGAAGCATCATGGGAAATGAATGAATGAATGAATGAATGAATGAATGAATGAATGAATGAATGAATGAAATGAAACAACTTTATTAATGTGTCTAGTCTCGTAGCAGTCCACAGGTAGACCACTAATTGGGGACACCTAAACTAAGCGAAGATGAAGTGATATGCAAAGGTCAATAAGCGCTCTTTCTTTCTCATTGTTTTTTTTTCCTTTCTGTTTTCATATCAGCCAAAAGCTGGACAATGTTTAATTGATCTAGTATGCCATCTTGGTTCTAAATCTGAACTGTCTGTTGTATCTTCAAGTGTTATCTTAGCTATCTAACGTAATATTGAGTGTAATCTTTATTTAGTAATAACTTCATTTTAGAATCACTAATCCTTTGATTTATTGACGAGTTTCAGGAAAGGATTACTTGTACATTGGCATAAATGTGCGTCGGTTCTATAAGATTTCATGACAGGAAATAGACGGGGAAGTCTCTCTTGGGTCAACAAGGATTGAAAGAGAGTTTGAAAAGCCGTCGATCTGTTGTTCTTGGTTATCAGTACTGCGCAGTCGATATTCATATAACAAACATTTATTGAACATGACGAAGCATATATAGCTAATTGTATAATCGTTGTCGGGTTGAAAAATCATAAATCATAGAAGCTGAGACTGCAAGGATGCAGGATGGAAAATCAGTTCATGAGCCACATTACATGCATATATATTCAATGTTCTAGTAGTTTTGAAGGTATATGAGCTATTTAACTAAGATCCTACAAGTCTGGACAAAAAGGTCGATGATTTGACGGTGTTATTTGAGAGTTTTAATTTCCCAGAATTCCTTTTGAGCATAGCTTTCATGATTTTCGACCAGACAACGATTATGCAATTAGCTATATGTCAGTACTACTCTAGATTCATCACCATGCTATTACTACTCGGTATCCCATCATGCATCGCAAATTTCTGTAAAATGGCGTTACGCTAGTCATTGCATTTTCACTCGGTTGACATTGAGTACATTTCTTTTTAGTCGGGCTTCCTGTGGAAGGCCCGACTCTAAAAATGCAGGCCGTTCGTCGTCGTCGCAATCTCGTCCCCAGAGCCTGCGTTACTTTCGACCAGCGGCGAAGAACGTAGGCTCTGGCATAATCCATTTTTGAGACAATTTGATTGGCTATTCCATTTTAGAAACTACGCACGCGCAAGATTCCGGAAATGAAATATATCCAATGAAAATTGAGTTGTCAAAACAACCCGGTGTCCCAACTTCCGTTCAAAACAAAAATGAACATTTTTCAACGGTTTCATTGACATGTTATTTTAAACATGTCGCCTCGATCTGCAATATTAAAATATCTAAGCACAGAGAAAAATCCAGTTTATCTAAGCTTATATGTATCTCGAAGTGTCTTGGAAAGTTTTCAAACGAAGCTCAAAATTTACACGAAGCTTAAGAGTGATGGCCATTATTCAAAGAACATATGTCGATCGTAAATCTAATATTCTTTAGGCTAGCAACTGAAAGGCGGTGCCAATCGAGGTGCTTACGAAGGCGAAAGATTCAAAAGAAATACATTTGAAGGAGAGACAACAATAATTAGAGAAGATGAAGATGATAGATTCAAATAATTAACTGATATGTAAAGTAGACACGAGTAAATATAAACCCGTAGGAAGAACTGTTCGCATATCCTTCTGCTGTAAAACCACTGCTTTTAATAAAGACTTCAGATACTGCGCTTCTTTCACTGTTGTATCTTCTTTACCAAGTGCTTTTAAAGCGTACTCTATTCCCTAATGAAACCTTTCGAAGGATTCCACTGAAACTGAATCGACAATTTGAATCGACAACAACCAACTGCTCAGCTAACTTGCGCATGCGCTCTAAAACCGGAAGAACAAGAAATCCTGTTCCCAAAAAATGGATTATGCCAGAGCCTACGTTCTCGTCGCTGGCCGAAAGTAACGCAGGCTCTGGGGACGAGATTGTCGTCGTCGTTGACCTCAAATCGCCAACTGGGTTCTACAGCGCATGCGCCCTGTGCCGGCCGCTAAGAAAATCACCGAAGGCTCTAACCACATGGTTTATCAACACGAGACATCGCACAGTCGACCTCTTTCTTCACTAACCTTGTTGGAGGAAGGTTGTGTCGTCTTGTTTTCAAAATAACCACAATAATTCATAGAGATATGGATTTATCATTCTAGCTCATACTCATTAATTATTCATGAGGTAACCAGCCAATCAAATGCGCAGAATAATACCACGTGATGTACTTTGAAACTAGGGAAAGTACTGGCGCGCAAGAGTAACTGGAAATCTTACTCTCTCCAGTACTTATCACGAGGGACGATTAGAACTAATCGTCCCTCATGACTGTACATGACTGAGTTCATATAACAATCATCGGGACCTTGAACAGAGTAGAGGCAATACCACTCTGTCCGAATTCGCTTTAAACTGAAAGCAGGCTCTACTCCATGCTACTCAAGAGTCCAACACATGTGGGATACGATGTCCTTGACTCTACGCATGAGCAGAGCATATGCAAAGACTCAAATTCTTGCTTTTCCGGGCTAAAATCTTGGAACTCTTTATTTATTGTCCTTAGGCCATTGCATGTAATAATTAATGAGTATGAGAAGTCGTTCCAAAGGCTTGAATTCGGACTAGCCGACGGGCTTTCCAAGCTTCCACTCGGCTTTGAAATACTACATCCAGTACTAGTACTGCCAAGGGTTTAAAGATCTTTAGAACGTAGAACGAAGTGAGTTGATACACGCAGTGAAGAGAAAAAAGCAATTACAAGGCGTCAGTTGTGAGGTTTTTACACCGAGCCGAGGTAAACCCATATTTACATTTCATCCAAACATTGTTTAATCACTCTGCGATATCTTTATGTATACGGTATTTGTATTTGTATGGATACATTTCCAGTTATGATATCAAATAAACTATGTCATTGTCATTCATGATTCGCTGAGCTCGAGTTTGTGAAATGCAAGGCCGAGTCACGCAACGAGCGACCAAACACTGTTTTAATCGCACTAGAGTGCAATTTAGAAAAGCGTGAAATAGTACTAACTTTAATTAGAATATAGTCATACTCACTCGACCAATCAGCGCCCAGCATTTGTGTGCTCTATATCTCATAAAGTAACAAATAGGGCTTTAACAATGGACTCATTAGTATTCTCTATATAGAGAATACTAATAAAGCTCTTTGTTTTCTTTTGTTACAAAGCCTTATTAGTATTCTCTATATAGGGAATACTAATGACTAACTTAGAGAATACTAGAGTGCAAATATAATATCCATGAAATAGTTAACTATAACTAAATAGTACTAATAAATAGCACCAAATGCTTTATCATTGTTGTCGTTGGCTCTTATTTCACGGATATAATATTTGCACTCTGATATATAACGTGTACTAAACTATATACAAAACATATTCTAATGCAATTTTAGTTTAATCTCGACAGTTATTAGATTTATACATGAATACTGATACATGAGAAATACAGATCATAACCCGGGCTATGCTAAACACTAAAGAAACGTAGCGAGTCACTTACTGTTCAAAATGAAATTACAAACGAGTTTCTCGGCCATGTTCTACAAGAAGTGTAGATGTACGGATATTCATCAGTCATCCAAGTTCTCCGTATGATTATTGCGATATATAGTTAGCCCAATCTTTCAATATATTAAATGTCCACATCGTGCTTGAGTTTTCTTTGGTGTCCATTATTTCACTCATTTTTCAATTTCGTCCGTTCTAACTGGTTTGAAGAAACTTTGAGATTTCTGCTCTTCATTTCCACAACAAATACCGGTGATTTCTAGCGTTGCAAGCTTCGTATTTAAAAGCCTCAAGCTAGCCATCGGATATTCATCTTCACTCCACTGAAGTCACACACAACTGACTACAGCAAGCGTATTTGCATTTGAAATCAGTATTCCTTTGGGAAAGCAACTGACATGCAGCCAAAGAATACTCTCGTGAGTATGACTATATTCTAAAACGGTTAGAGAATAAACACTCGTGCTTTATGGAATTTAGAGCGCCTCGCATTGATAGAAGGGCCACTCGGCGCTACGCGCCTCGTGGCCTTCTATCTGCTGCTCGGAGCTCTAAATCCCATAAAGCACTCGCGTTATTCTCTAACCCTTACATAGTACTAAATAGTGCTATTTCTCAGTATTGTTTTCTATTGTTTCATTAGTGCTATTTAGTACTATTTAGTTATTTAGTTTTCAAGCTTTTCTAAATTGCACTCTATTAAATTAAAGATATCGATATTTAGTTCAAATACGGCTACATATCAGTTAGAAGTCCAACTTCACGCTAGTAGAGCGTCTAGTTTATTATTCAAACTTTGTCCTAGTGCCCTTGTTCAGAAACAGCAATAATTATGCATTTATAATTTTACAAGACTATATAATGGTTTTGACAAAGTCTATGGATTGTGTAATTATGCATTGATAATTTTACAAGACTATATAATGGTTTTGACAAAGTCTATGGATTGTGTAATTATGCATTGATAATTTTACAAGACTATATAATGGTTTTAGAAAAAGGCTATGGATTGTGTAATTATGCATTGATAATTTTACAAGACTATATAATGGTTTTGACAAAGGCTATGGATTGTGTAATTATGCATTGATAATTTTACAAGACTATATAATGGTTTTGACAAAGTCTATGGATTGTGTTTATGTATTTGATTCTCATGCACGTAACTCTTGGTATGCCTGATCCTAATGGTACTGCTGTTGTAATAAGGTATTAAATATACAAATTGCTTATTTCTAATGTTGCACATTGAATTCAATCATCGCATCATTTCACTTTCGATTAGAAACGACTAGAAGTAGTCTATTTTTGTCTTGTCTAATGAAAATGATAAGCTTTCCTTTATTTGGCATGGGTCAACGTAGAGATGTCACCCGTGAATTACTGACGCCGACGTTTCCATAGCAACCAACCATGTGATCAGAATTCCGCGAAATCACTGAATGAATTGCTGTTTGTAAAAACGCCTTTAAACAATCAAACATGGAGTCCTTCTTTGCAAACCTTCAACACGATGTCCAATGTTCCTTGTGTAGCGACACAATGATTGAACCCAAGCTTGTAGAATGCTTCCATACATTTTGTAAGCCTTGCATTAAGAGAAAAGCTGAACTCATTGGAGACATCAACATCTTCAAGTGTCCTAAATGTTGCTCTGAAACGTTGCTGGGAGAACTAAGCAGCGTGGACGACCTACCACCAAGTCCTGTGCACGCAAGAATCCTACAAGTCTTGGAGTTTCTAGAAACCGATCAGGTTTGCTCTGTTTCAGCGACTCATTCCCCAGCATTGTGGCACTGTTTTGACTGCAATCGCTTGTTGTGTGACGAGTGTCTGAACAACCATTCTGTGTTTAATAAAGATCACAAAGTCGCTTCCTCGTCAGACTTGAAGAATGTTCAAGACCTTGAGGCCATCCTGACAAGAGAAACACCTTGCAAAACTCACTGTAGTCAAAGTGTGGACTTATTCTGCAAAAACTGTGAGGTATTTATCTGTTGGCTGTGCTTGAAATACGGCCACAAGGATCATAAAACGTTGACTCTGCAAGAGGTCACCGCCATTCAGAAAGCTCTGCTCTCTAAAAACCTTGAGAATATCGAGAAGCTACGATGCAACGCAAAGGAAAAGAAACAGCAAGAGGAAATTGCTCTCAAGATAAAAAGCGACGGGGAGAAAGCCAAAGAAGAAGTACAGAATGCTACCAAAAATTTGGTCAAAATTCTACTTGACCAAGAAAAACAATTGCTGAATGAAATCCAGAGAAGCGTAGCGACGGCTGACAGGAATTTGCGTGTAATACGTCACATCCCAGCAACACAGGAATACATCCGAAACATCCTTGAAAAGGGACTAGTGAGTGAAATGGTCGACATTCAACAGGAAGATTCCTCCAACAAGTGCACCTACAACCCATTCAAAAGAGAAAGTTCAGAGTTAGTCTTCGAGCCCAATAAAGAGCTAAGTCAACAAGTAAACGCTGGACTTGGAAAAGTACGACTGTATTGTAAGTCAGACCCAATGTTGAGTACAATTCAAGTTGACGGTCATCTTGAGGCACTGAAGAAAGCCAAGCTGACTGTGGAGACTAAAACGTCTGCAGGAGAACTCAATAACGAACCAACTGATGATGTGGATGTACAGATCAGACCTGAAGATGATGTGAAAGTGGAAGAAAGAAAAATGAGAAGTGATGGTAAATTAGAAGTGGAATTCATCCCTCAAGTAGCTGGTCAATTGACAGCACAGGTTCAAGTGAACGGCAATGCTGTATCTAACAGTCCACTAGTGATGGATGTCAAGCCACAACGTTTGGAGGAAATAGCAGGAGATTCTAAGTTAAAAAGTGCCTTGAATACAGGATCTAGAAAGTTCAGAGGTATTGCAGTGAATAAGACTAACAGTAGGATTGCTGTAGCAGATTGGATATCCCACTGTGTTAGAGTATTCAACATGGATGGAGATTTGTTATTAACGTATGGTAGTAAAGGCAGTGGACAGGGACAGTTGTGTCGTCCTGCAGGTTTAGCATTATTTAGTGATAGTTGACTGTGGTAATCATAGAATATGTATAGTGAACATTATAACAGGGACTCTGGTGAAAACCTTTGGTTGTCAAGGTAATGGCAATGGACAGTTTTCTGCTTCACGTGGAGTACATGTTGATGATGACTGTAACATTGTGGTGACTGACCGTGGTAATAATAGTGTTCAAGTCTTTACAAAGGACGGCGAATATAAATATCAATTCATTTTGTCAAATCAGGGAGGTTTTAGTCCATGGTGTACAGTTACACACAATGGACTGTTTTACGTGAGTGATCGTTTTAGTAACAAAGTGATTCATGTGATTGAGATGAAAGACAACTCACCAACTAGAATATCCACTATTGGAGGGAATTGTCATGCTGCTGGTCAGTTGCAGGGTCCCTTGGGTCTTGCTATTGATAATAACCACAATCTACTGGTGTGTGATAATGGTTCTTGCTCGGTTCATAAGTTTACATTGGATGGTCGTTTTATAGGAAAGACAAGGAAACTAAGTGCCAGCCCCACATATATAGCAGTATTAAATGATGGTCAGTTTATTTGCACTACAGATGGTGGAGGTGTTTTCTTTTTTTAAGAAAACAGTCTTCAACATTCAAACTCAGTTTCAACTGAAAACTTGGTTGAATTAACCATATTCATTAGAGAGTGTTTAAAATTGACAAATTGGGGGATAATGTAATGATTGCACATTTTATTGATTATATTTTTTGTTAGGATTTCACTCAGTTTGGAATTTAAACATATTATTATACATTATATTTAGGTTATTTTTAAACGTTTTAATTATAGATTAATATTTCATTTAATTATAGATTAATACTGTAAGTAGCGCTTTGAGCACCAGAAAATGTGATTTATAAATAATAAAGTAGTAATAGTAATAGTATCGATTTTGACTTATATTCTCCATGATATATGATTGTGTATTCGTTCCCATTGTCTTTGTTCCCTAAGGGAGTTACTTAAAGTGCCTATAACCCCTGAGTTTGTTTTAAAAATCGATTATATATTAAGTGAATAGTTGCAGGTTTCATTATTTTGTGATTTGAACTGCGCGTTTGCAAGTTATAGAGGTTTAAAATCGCGATATGGAAATCAGATGACGTCAAAATGACGCACTTTAAGGAATCAGGTCTTATACAAAAACACCCTTGTGCAAATTACTGACATTTTGAAACTTGCAATATCTTTTCACAGTTGATAGATATGATTTGATAAACTTTTTATCCTATTTCAGAAAGAACACAACTAAATAAGCTATGGCATCACTCCTTAAGTTACGTCACCGAATTAACATATCCCGATTTCAAACCTCTATAACTTGCAAACGCGAAGTTCAAATCACAAAATACTGAAACCTGTAACTACTCACTTAATATATAATCGATTTTTAAAACAAACTCACAGGGGTTATAGGCACTTTAATTGTACATTTCAGCATAAATAAGTTGCATTTGAAACTATTGAACCGTAGTTGTACCTGAAGATGGTTTGAATAAACCGAAAACGTTCGTCTATATTGTCTCTACCATTTGCCCATATTTACAATCAGTATTAGTATTGTTGTTGTTGTTATTATTATTATTATTATTATTATTATCATTATTATTATTATTATTATTATTATTATTATTATTATTATTATTATTATTATTATTATTATTATTATTATTATTATTAATGTTTGGAATGTGCTTACTATAGTGCGATCACAAAGAAAAACAAGCCTGATCAGTTCCTACCAATATATTTATTACTCGGGCTTCCTGTGGAAGGCCCGACTCTAAAAATGCAGGCCGTTCTTCGTCGTCGTCGTCTTTGACCTCAAATCGCAGGTCTACATTACAGTCGTTCCTTGTTTGGGGGCGCGGAGATTGGGGAGAGAAAGCAAAAGGCGAGAAGTTCGATATTAGTATCGCCTGACACAAGATTGAAATCTAAACGAAGTCAATGTCTTCTATACTTTGTACCGCTGTAATTGTGTGTTGTGGTAAGCTTACAACACCGATATATCTTGATGTTTATTGCCGTTCAAGGTTTTACTGATTTTTTGAAATCGTTCAGTTGCATTTACACTTATTCCAAACATTGTTTAGTCACGCTGCGATGTCTAGTTTATTTATATTTGTATGGATATATTTACACCTAATTTCAAAAACGTTGTCCAATAATAATCAAAAAAGCCAAATAGGATTTCATTAAAAGACAAAAGAAGTGCACTCAAGCTGAACTGTTTCTTTTGTCTTTTTCAATGAATTCGTATTTGGCTATTTGGACAACGTTTTTGAAATTAGGTGTATGGTACCAAATAAACTATTGTCGATAATTCGCTGAGTTTGTGAAATTTTTTTTTACAAAGAAAGCATGTTCTACCGAGTCACGCAACGAGCGACCAAACACTGTTTTAATCCCACTGCGATATCTATACAGTTCAACCTCCGGTTGCGACCACCTCTCGTAAACGACCACCTCTCCTAAGCGACCAGTTTTCCAAAATACCAAAAGTTCAATTCCACAGTCAAATCACTATACTGGAACCTCTCGTAAGCGACCACCTCTGGTAAGCGACCGCCTCTCGTAAGTGACCACAAAATTTGACATTGGCAGTGGTCGCTTACGGGAGGTTCGACTGTATTTAGTTCAAATAGGCTATAAGTAAAGTAAAGTAAAGGATTTTAGTTAACGTATATCATTTAGAAGCCAGACTAGTTTATATATTTTTTGTCCTACCATACTAGCCCATAGCTCTGGCCCGAATCAATGCGACAGTTTTTATTCGATGTATAATCTGTGTGGACGAGCGACTCAAAAAGATGCACTTGCCCGGGGGGGGGGGGGGGGGGGGGGGGGGGGGGGGGGGAGGGGGGGGGAGGGGGTTATATTACAAAAGATAACAATAAAATTTACAAGTTTAGCACCATCCCGCAAATGTTCTTATGTTCTTTCATGTTTGTCAATAAAGAAATTAAATACAAATTGACCCTAAAAGGTACGGAGTCATGTTACGTAACTGGAACCCCCAAAAGGGTCACACAGGAAATATGTTCAACCCTAAAAGGACCGCCGATCACCCCTACCACTTGGACAAAGGGAGTACTCCCCCCGGGTGCACTTGGCGATAATGCGTCGCATAATTCTCGCTAGTCGAATAAAATCAAAGCATGAAATAGGTATGAATGGTCAAACTATAGAACATAGACAAAACATCACTGATTCGTCTTCTTGTTGACCCAAGACAGGTTATGAACTTTTCAGTAGTATAATTACACAGGTGATTATAGAAAATCAAGCGCGCTGATTGGCCGAGAACTTCGGACTATTTCTCGAAAATCACCTACAGCGTTTCGGCAAGATGGCGGCCAACCAGATTCGTCGAGGTTTCAGAAGAGAAAATAAACATACTGAAAGAAAACGTTGTCCCGAAAAACACAAATATGCGACAAAATATAGGATAAAGTTGTGAGTCCATACTTTGATAAGTTAGATAGTTTTCTGTGTTGTTTGAAGTTACTTGAAAAGGCCGTAAACAAACATTGAATTCAAGCCATAACAGCGAATGATTGCCGATTCTTTTCATAAGATTTTTCCACGTTTCCTTGTTTGTCTTGTTATTTTTACTTGTTCAACTCAGTAATTATACTAAGACAATTATTCGCCTCAGGCTCAGTGATAATGGTGAACATTCTCCGATAACCACTTCGCCTTCGGCAAATAATTGTTAAATATACACCGAATCGAAATATGGCGACTAATTTGAATAACTATTGTTCTGGACTGACCAACCTCTCATTCATGTGAAAACGCTTTTGTGTTTCCACGTGAACACGAGGTTGGTCAGTCAAAGAACAATGGTTATTCAAATTGGTCGCCATGGATAACGATGACAACCGCATTTACAAACAGATAATGTACAATTTTAATTCAATCCAATTGGAAGCAGATGTAGTGTAAGTATTTACAATATTATCCATTATGAGTGTTAAGATCTTTCACTGACTTGACGTGTCTGTCTCAGTAAAGCACTTAGTCCTTGCTCAAGTGACTCAGGCAAAGAACGATCTTTTCTTCGGGACTTTTTCCACGTTTCTAGAGTAGATGCCACCTCGTGTGGTTCCCATGGTGATAGTTCGAGGAGAGAATAGGCAGTGGCCAACTGTACAGCATAAGTTACTGTGGATGAAATTATAATACTGTTAGATTTGACTATAGAAAATAGTTTACGAATTCACTTCGGTCTTTCTTCGGTCTTTCTTCGGTCTTTCTTCGGTCTTTCTTCGGTCTTTCTTCGGTCTTTCTTCGGTCTTTCTTCGGTCTTTCTTCGGTCTTTCTTCGGTCTTTCTTCGGTCTTTCTTCGGTCTTTCTTCGGTCTTTCTTCGGTCTTTCTTCGGTCTTTCTTCGGTCTTTTTCTTTTCTTCGGTCTTTCTTCGGTCTTTCTTCGGTTCGGTCTTTCTTCGGTCTTTCTTCGGTCTTTCTTCGGTCTTTCTTCGGTCTTTCTTCGGGCTTTCGAACGGTCAGTTGAGTTTTCATGTGTGATAAATAGAGTCGTTTTCGTACGAGTGGGAAACCTACGGTACCGTGACACTCAAATGGCTTCCTTTCTGAACCAATCAAAAAGCGCGCAGATGCATCTCATCCAATCAAACTATTTCAATACGGCACGCGTACCGTAACTTTCCCACTCGTACGAAAACGCCTCTAAGTCAACTCTCGTAGTTGGTCTGTTTGTTAATGTTTTTATTGTTGTTACTCAGTACTGTTTCCTTTGCTGGTTTTGTCATTGTTTGCTTGTTTTGTATGTTGTTGTTTAGTTATTTGTTGGTTTATTTTACCTCCTTGATTGTTTGTTTGCTTGCTCGTTTGTTCTTTCACGGTTTGTCTGTCTGTTTGCCTGTCTGTTTGTCTGTCTGTCTGTTTGTCTGTCTGTCTGTTTGTCTGTTTGTTTGTCTGTCTGTTTGTCTGTCTGTTTGTCTGTCTGTTTGTCTGTCTGCTTGTTTCTTTTTTCTCCCTGGCGTTCGTTCGTTGGTTTGATCGTCTGTCTGTTTATTTATTTGTTTATTTGCTCGTTCGTTTGTACTTGCGAGCTAAATTATAAGGTTCAAAATTCAATTTTTGGTACGTACTCTGGTACTCCTGTACTGCGTTCAGTATTCCTAGTAACATAGGGATAACATGTGGAATGACATTCTGGTGTTGTTGAATGGCAAGACGACAAACTAAACCTGAAAGATAACGATAAAATAACATCATTTTACTAATTTAATTAATTATAAAATGCTTTGACATTTGATGGGTTTTGATACAGTAGTTAATTGTACCGAAGAATGTGTCTTGCCGAGACATTTTTTGTATACTTCGAATTCACTATTTCTCCATTGGTGCCTTCATAACACACAGGTATAAAGACTGATGTACCGACACAATTTTAGTCATTTCTTTATCAATCTTTAAAATAACATTAAACGTTAGCATCATTATTGTTGTATATTTTAGTTGTGGGCCAAATTGGAAACCAGCCCTTATTGCTGTATTTGTTACCCACATTAAATAAAGATTATTATTATTATTATTATTATTATTATTATTATTATTATTATTATTATTATTATTCACCAACGAACCAAGTTAATGCATGTACATACAGCTATTTAAAAAAAATGTTGGTGAAGGTTTTGTTGCATGTTGCATACCAAGCCCGAAATGCACTATGGGCGATGTGAATGGAGTCAGCGAAAGGTCACAACAATATGGACTCTGGGAATTTTCCCAAACTTTGTCTTCGCAATATGGAGCCGGCATATTTTCTTCTGTATGTGCATGTTGACATTATTTACAGATGATCCACAATACATTTCGGGCTTAGTATGCAAGATGTAACAAAATCTTCACCAACCTTTTTTGAAATAGCTGTATATTTTAATATAAAAGATGCTAGATTTCGTAAGATCTGATAATTGTTTACCTTGTTTTACACCTTACTACACCTGAAACAACATACGTTTGCACACCGACTCACGTACATGTACTACGAAATAGGGTACACCTATTGTAGGCGTGTCTCACGACAATCCATGTACTTGACATCCAAATCTATTTTATGTTATGTTATCATATACAGTCATTTGCAAAAATTCTGGCCGCTACGAAATATCAATATATCGGGTGCATTATGGGTAATTAAATAATAGCAAATTCCCCTTAAAGCGGGTTAACACCAGCAAAGTTAGTATAAATATTTAGTATAATGTTTATTTTAGTCATACGTTTGTTGTTTGTAAATTTTGCTTCATTTAATAAGTTAGGAAACTCAAAATAGTATTATTTAATTACCCATAATGCACCCGATATATTGATATATCGTGGCGGCCAGAATTTTTGCAAATGACTGTATTCATATAGTGAATGATAATGCTTCCTCAACCTTCCATTATTTGTAAATGTGTTGTGCCTAGCTTTCGTGAAAATACAATTGCTGGTTTGCAATACACGTCACGGCGGCCATCTTGGTTGAACTTCAACAAAAGATTGCTCATTAGTGTCTATTGTTTGTTCAACCAACATGGCCGCCGTGTCTTTATCTCTTGATTCTCAAGGGATTGATTGCAAACTAAGAATTAGCCACTTTAGAAACGAGTAGAGGACTGGGAACGAGTTTTGAGAATTAATCTAATTAAAAAATTGTTAGATATTGAACGAGTAACAGCTTTCCAAAAATCGGAAAAATTACAAAGAAATGTATGTTTAGTAGGGACGCTTGTCCCGAGTAACCGTACATTTCTTTGTAATTTTTTCAGTTTTTCAGTTGCTGCTTCTCCATACCCTATCAAACTCCTAAAACTTACTAATTCTGATATGCTCTTTCTTGTGATGGGGTTCATTTTTTAATTATATTAATTCTTAAAACTCGTTCCCAGTCCTCCACTCGTTTCTAAAGTGTGCGAGTCCGAGTTGGCTATGAGCAGATAGTCAACGAGGCTCCTGCCGAGTTGACTATCTTAGCTCATAGACAACGAGGGCGAGTTGTCTAATTGTTTTAGTATAAACAAACTAGCATACTTAATTTTATACCAATATTTCTTGTTTAATTTGCATAGGCAAGAAGAATAAGAATTTTATGCTAGTCATAAACATTTGACTGAACTAATCGAGCTGTTTAGGCCATCAACAAATGGAAAACTAAACCAGAAAAGTTGGTTCTTTTGTTGAAAAACTTTCATAAATCAAATAACAAATGAGCAAAACACGAGTCAAGAGTGGTGTAGCCTTCGTTTATTACCTTTATCACTATCAGTACTCCCTTTCACTTTGTCTTCGCTAAAGTAAAGTTGAAAAATGAACAATCTTCCTAAACTTTGACGATCGTATCTCGCTCAGTTTCTGCAGTGTCATCCAAAGAAAACTTGCTTGAATTGTCAATGAGATGTCTATATTTATGTGCTAATTCCATTTCTTGTTCTTGAGATTTGTTTCTCGGTCTATTTTAGTTCTTTTTAGCGAGAAAACAACGATCGGGTTTGTCCGCCATCTTGCTTCATCGCTTTCACGGCCAATGGTTACCATGGTGATTCGCTACTAGGGGACTATCACTATTAGACCCCTAGTAGCGTAGCCAATCAGATTGCAGGATATGTGATAGACCACTAGTTTGTTTATACTAATTGCAAATAGTCATCTTCAACGGCTGTTACAAACAGCTGTACAAACACAAACAGAGTCACACGTACGTATACAAACACAAACACAGACACAGAGTCACACGTTTAGTCCGAAGGCTAGGTACAATACATTTACAAATAATGTAAGGTTGAGGAAGAAATATCATTCACTATGAAAACCGCACCGACCTACAAACCTCTACTAGACGTTATTATATAATTTTCTTTTCATCTGTCATTATTGTTCGTTGATGGACTTTGACCAACAAAACGCATTCACATCAAATGCCTTGCATGTTTTCTCCAATCTGACAAACTAAGTTTGTCCTCAATAATTTTCTACGTTTGAGTTGCTTTTGGACAGATTTATACGTTTTTTGATAGTACTGTCGTGTTCCCTTTTGATAAAGTGTGTGGCTGGTGTTCAAGTTGCGCTATATAAATATTAAATGATTATTAAATGATTAAGTTCGTCATGTAATTTAAATCATTTAGATTTGATTTCTACCGAGCTTTCGACCTACGCGCTCATCTCACTTCAGGTCACTGTTGAAAATGATCGTCATTACTGAAGTTGTAATCAAATTACATGACGTAATTTACGTGTTTGCAGGCGTAGCGCTAGCCCTTCTGCAGTGCGAAAAACCGTTGTGTACGGTGTATTTTCGAGGGAGTTTAATCTTCACAAAATCTACGACGGCGACGTCAACCGGAAGTGTAAATAACTTCTGTTCGGAGTTTCATACCTTCATAGTTGGTATTCTCTGTGGATGAAGTAACCTCACAAGCAAAGGCTTGAACTAAATCTCTAATGTACGACATTCCTAACAGAAGTTATTTACACTTCCGGTTGACGTTGCCGTAGTAGATTTTGAGCAGCTTAAACTCCCCATTGGTTATAATATAAATAGCCTAATCGGCCTAAAATATTTACCCAGAAGCCTTATCGCCGCCACAACTGTCGGCTCACATACGGGGTTATTTGAAGTCTGTCTTGTCCCTTCACCGTCTAACGAATCAAGACCTCCCTGCTCTATAACGCCAATGTTGTTGAGATCACTAGAAGCTTGACATTCGTCGTGTTGGATGCCGCTTCTCTCAAATCTTAAACCTTTAGAATCATCAATGCACTGTGTAATAGTTGTGCAAGAAAGTTTTGCTTGGTTGAACCACGAAGAGAGAATGTTCCAAATAATATCACGGATGAGGACACTGTTGAGCCAATCCCAGCCTAACACGCAAGCGAGTAATTCCAGTGACTTGACCACTTCGTAGAGACCACAGCCAAGCACTGGGTGATTATCTGAAATGGACAATAACATGGCATAAAGTTTTTTATTTTTTATTTTGGAAATCACTTCAATAAGAAGTGAATATTGGGGTAGTTCAGTGCTATGTGATTTGAGGTTTTAAATGATGACATACTAATTTTGTGACGTCAAAGGAGGCATTTGCCATAATTTATTAAAGGGGAACTATTTACGTTCAATATGGAATATCATCCGCCATTTTGCCGTTTTACCGTCGGCTCAGATCTTTTTGTTAGTGACGTCGTTCATGGAGAATATTAAAATCCGTTCACAACATTCAAGTATCGCTATGACCTGAAATAATTAAACATTATATGGAAGTATGCAATGCAAACTAAAAAGGTTTCTGCAGTTTTAAAATGTCACTAATTTGCACTGGGGTGGTTTTGTATAATAAATGATGTCTCCTAATACACTTATTATTATTATTATTATTATTATTATTATCCTCATACGTCACTTTATTTGCATTTTGAGATTTCAAACCCTCACAACTCACATATCCAAAGCTCCAAATCACGAAGTATCAAATCCTGTGACTATTCACCTTACATAGAATACATTTTCATGATAAAAATAATAAGGGTGATAGGCACTTTAACGATAAAAATACTTCCAAAGTCAAGATCCTACTACACTTATTTCTTCTGAATATAAAACAAGGCTTGCTTAAAATATAGTTCACGTAGTTTTCATTGAGTTGTTTTCTTGTATTGTCTTTTCCTTTTCAACAAGAATATCGACCGTACAAAACAAGATGGCGGCTGTCCGATCCCCCACAATCCTTTGCGAACCTAACTCAATCACTTCTCACATCTACAAACACGTTTCCATAAATAAAACTGGAAAAAGCTTCAGTTTTCTTTTGAGATGACTTCACAAGTTGTAGTGTTTTTGGTACGCAAAGGTGGGTGCAAATGTCTGGTCTGTGTTGGAAGACTGGGTTCGAGTGTTTTGATTGGCTGAATTAGTTACAAGTTTTTCGAGGTGTTTGCCCTCGATGAAAGACTAGTGGAAATATCACTTGAATGGATTCAACGTTATTTCTCCAGCACATTGGATAGACTATACAGTTTTTAAATTGGAGATAATATTGTCAAAATTTAAGAATGGCTATAACACTAGCTCGTACCCAGTCTTCCAATGTATTTGCCACAGATTAAATGTACAAATGTACAAGCCGCGATTGTTTTCAGTCCCGTTACCTGTTACATCCTGATTAAATAAAGAGTTATTATTATTAGTAGTAGTAGTATTATTGTTGTTGTTATTATTATTATTATTATTATTATTACTATTATTTTTTTTTTTTTTGTTATTGTTATTACTATTCTTTATTATTATTTTTATTATTATTACTATTATTATTATTATTATTATTATTTATTATTATTATCATTATAACTATTATTATAACTATTATTATTACTATTACTATTATTACTATTATTATTATTATGATTATGATTTATTATTATTACTATTATTATTATTGTTACTATTATTATTACTATTATTGTTATTATTATTTATTTTTTATTATTATTACTATAATTATTATTTTAGATTGTCTACTATACCTTTATCATCCTTGAGCTTCGCAAACGATGGATCTTTCATGAGTTCAACAAGCTCATCACACAACTGCTGAAGCATCATCGTCCCAGGACTTACTTGCTTCCACAAGCACAGCCAGTTGATAATATTACCGAACATCATCCAGTCGTTCGCTCGAACTAAGTACGCTACGGTCATATGCATAGTAGAAAGAAGTGGTTGAGAGTTTGGGCCGCTTAAGCGAAACGGTCTTCCAGTTACTACCAGAGTGGGAGATGTGTAGGATAAGACCGAGGGCCAGACGGCTGCTATGGAAGTGATGAGGTATAGCACTGTCCCGGGATGAGAGTAGAGAGTACGGATGATATCAAAACATAGTACACGCATGCGTGATAGGTCACCTTCTTCTCGGCACAGTCCACACATAATTCGGCTGTCAAAAAAATGGACTTCATTAGTGACATGATCTGACATATACACCTATTTCAATTATCCATTTCAAAAACGAGTGGAGGACTGGGAACGAGTTTTTAGAATTAATCTAATTAAAAAATGAAAGAGCACATCAAAATTAGTCAGTTTACAAAGTTTCGATAGGTTTAGTTAGATATTGAACGAGTAACAGCTTTCCAAACTTCTCAAAAATTACAAAGAAATGTATGTTACAGGGGACAAGAGTCCCCCTAACCATACATTTCTTTGCAGTTTTTGAATGTCTGCAGTTCAGTTGCTACTTGTCCAAACCCTATCAAACTCCTAAAACTTACTAATTCTGACATGTTCTTTCTTGTGATGGGGTTCATGTCTTAATTAGATTAATTCTAAAAACTCGTTTCCAGTCCTCCACTCGTTTTTGAAATGGCTAATTAGTCGGGCTTCCTGTGGAAGCTCCGACTCTAAAAATGCAGGCCGTTCTTCTTCTTCGTCGTATTCTTTGACCTCAAATCGACATGTCACATTACAGGCGTTCCTTGTTTGTTGGCGCGGGGATTGGGGCGAGAGGAATGGCTTCTTCAACACGAGACATCAGTTGGCCTCTTTCTTCACAAGCAAATCAGATTGCTCTGTTTTAATCGCACTGCGATATCTATATTTAGTTCAAATAGGCTATATGAGTTAGAAGCCCCACTTCATGCTAGTAGAGCGTCTAGTTTTATATTAAGCTACGCAGGCTAACGTAGAGCTAAAGCCGAAGGAGACATGAAGTCTGGCCAAGAAAGATTACAAAGCACAAACCAATCAGGGAAAGCACCGGAGGTCAAGGGGCCAAAATATAAGTCTTTTCTCGTCTAAATCTAAATTTAGATTGAAACAGGACGCTCTAGTAGCGTGAAGTCGGGCTATTAACGTTTTTACTGATATACTGTAAAGTTCGCAGTACTGAAATTGCAAGGAAAGCATGTTCTATCGAGCTCGAGTCATGCAACGACGAGCAACCAAAAACTGTTTCAATCGCACTGAAAATCGCACTATAAGATATCTATATTTAGTTCAAATAGGTTACATTTCATTTAGAAGCCCGACTTCACGCTAGAAGAGCGTCTAGTTATGTTAGTTCCCCGAAAAGGGTGAAAGGTGCGACCCTGAAGGATTATGGGGGTTTCTATTTGCAGCCATATTCTTCATGAACGTCTTGTACTAAACAAGAACATTGCGGTGAAGCAAATTCAAGTGACATTCACAATGAGATGGCCGAATTTTTTGTCGAAATGTCGGGGAATTCGGGTAGAAAGACTTGGTAAACAGTATCTCCCATGATTCTCTGGGGTCGCACCTTTGTGAGTCAAGGGTGACTAACTTAATGGAATTTGGGTAGAAAGACTTGGTAAACAGTATCTCCCACGATTCTCTGTGGTCGCACCTTTGTGAGTCAAGGGTGACTAACTTAATTGAATTTGGGTAGAAAGACTTGGTAAACAGTATCTCCCACGATTCTCTGGGGTCGTACCTTTGTGAGTCAAGGGTGACTAACTTAATGGAATTTGGGTAGAAAGACTTGGTAAACAGTATCTCTCATGGTTCTCTGGGGTCGTACCTTTGTGAGTCAAGGGTAACTAACTGGAATTTGGGTAGAAAGACTTGGTAAACAGTATCTCCCATGATTCTCTGGGGTCGTACCTTTGTGAGTCAAGGGTGACTAACTTAATGGAATTTGGGTAGAAAGACTTGGTAAACAGTATCTCCCATGATTCTCTGGGGTCGTGCTTTACAACGAACTGTTTGTGTCGGACCACTATCAAAGGTGCAAATTGCAGACACGTGGCTTACAATCGAGAGAAGTTAGTTTCTGTTAGTTAGAAGACTGGGTTCCAGTCGTGACCGCAAAGCATCTATGTATTGCTTGGATGGACAGATGTACGACCCCACGAAATGTAACTCCGCCATAACTCTAGAGCTTATATTGCCCAGGGAATATCATTTTCGTTCAGAAATATCTTTACTTTAGCTTGATCTAATAGCTTCTTATACAGAGCAAGGGAGAGCAAGTGACCTCCTGGACACTAGTCAGGTGCTCTAATCACTGATGGGAACTCATGATGATGAGCAAGGTCTTGGATCGTATTAGAGTTGATTTACGCTTGACGAAACGCTACAAATTACTTTATATATACAGCTAATTCAGAAAACGTTGTCGGCGATCGACTTCAAGCCTACGCGACTAGACCGAAAGGGAGTGTGGGTAGATATGATAATTTACTTGCATGCTTTTCGTATTTGGTGACAATGGCAGGTGAATCTGTAAATATATGCCTACGCGTTTTAAAACAAGGAAACACAAGCAGATATGATTCATATTCCGTGAGACGTTCCTTTTTGATAGTGTATTTATAGACTCATTGATTTTTTTAATTTTACCCATACTCCTTTTCGGTCTAGTCGCGTAGGCTTGAAGTCGATCGCCGACAACCTTTCTGAATTAGCTGTATACATAGATGCTTTGCGGTCGCGATACGAAGCCAGTCTCCCACTCGTTTAGGAAAAAAGGCTTCATTGCATGTACATGTAGTGTAATCGGATGAGGTTGTCCTTCAGTAGCATGTACGACCGTAGAATTCCAATACAGCAGGCCAAAGGGGCCGCTAATTTAAGGCAGACATAAAATAAAAAAACCTTTCGATTAATAAAACAATGTGTGTATTACACAATGATATGAAAAGCTGATTTTACTAACTTGTTCGGATGAGGTTATGTCTCCGATAATGCCATAGAAAAGCGCAGATGATATTAATAAGATCACAAAGAGATACATAGTAGCTTTAAAGTGCATATGACACAATTGTTTTTATTTCATTTTATAACATAGATTAGTGACTTTTTGATTAAATTATTGCTTTTAAAGATATTTGTGAAAAACATGTCGCGAAGTGTGACGCCACGTTGTTTGATCGCACCCTGGTTTCATTGAAATCATGGCAAATATCGATCGCTTTTTGTGCTAGAAAACGAAAAGAACAACAAACAATTTGAAGTAGATTAAAAGTACAGATATAATACTTTCAACACCAAAAAAGTTAGAAGCTTTACTTACCTGTTTATGTTTTTGTCTTATGGTCGGACAAAAGTATGACTATTTTGGTTATTTTTGAGGCTCTTCAAACAAAGTGACGTCATAACAGCTGATGTATTTTTCGAAAATATCTTTCAAAGCAAATTGATTATGTTTTCTTTGATACTACCAATAATCTGCATAATTGAGGCCAATAATTTGTTTTATGTCATATGCACTTTAAGGCTTGGACACACGATGCAACTTTTCTTGCAACGTTGCGCGCAACAGTTGCAGAAGTAGGATCGAGTTCTACTTCTGCAACGGTGTGACACCCCAAAAACTGTTGTTGCGCGCAACGCAAGAAGAGTTGCATTATGTGGACTCACTCGACTACACAACTTTATACATGTAGTGTTCGTGTGTCTTTCAAACTTACCAGTGGGAAGCCATTGATCGTTTGTCTGGTTCCTCTTGCCCAGCTTTCAAATACGAGTAGAGTATAACCTTGGATAAATAAGTAATTACGATCACAGACACATTCTTTAAATAATCAACTTGTTTAAGTCTCTTGATTAATTCCAAAACTCTTTCTTCAAAGCCAGACAACAAACTCGCTGCCCCATCTCTCGAACGCTTCGTCTCTTCACGATCTCTATCAGTGTAGAATTTCAGAATCGTTGGCATAAATTCTTCATCGTATTTGAAGACCATTAGAGCTGCAGCCAGTGTGGTCTCGGTTGATAAGTTCAGCTTGTTCGATAACCGTTCAACTATGTCATCCATTTTGATATCGTTTTTGTGTAAATTTTTTAATGTCTTGGTGACGTACTGTAACTCAGTTAAGAAAGCTGGTCTGACTGTAAAACCCTTATCGTTACTCTTCCTCTTCTTCGATTTCTTTCGAGTGTTCTTACTCTGGAAACTGTCTACGGAACTACTCATTGCTTCACCAAAGTCTCGTTTTGGTGCCTGATATTGTACCTGTATATTGCTGTTATTGTCTAAATGTTTAGTATTTGTGTGAGGAGATTTCGAGCGAACTTGAGTGAATCTCTGAGTATTGGCTTCAGTGTCATTGATCAGACTTGATGGACCCGACGAAGTAAATAACTCCTGCGAAGTAAACAAACTTTTTGATGAACAATCAGGTCTACAGTCAGCTACATTTCGCAGAGTTGATTCACGTTGTCTAGTTGGTGATGGGGGCAAAGGTGGTAGAATTGGCACCAGACCCGAAAACACGCCAAGGTAATCGTTGAGGACGTCAGAAATAGAAGGCAGTGAGTTGACAGATTGGTATGGGAGCGCAGACACTGAATTCAATGGACCTGCTAGTGCTGTACTTTCTGCCCTCGTCGCTTGGCTGTTATTAATCCGAAAACTTTGCGTTAAAGTTTCTGCAGTTGAAGAGGATGTTGCATGGTCCTCAGGTTCACTTGAGGGCTTCACGTCCTCGACATGGCTGACAGTTTCATCTTTGCATATTTCTTGGACTACATTAGTTTCCATTTCTATGACAGACTCTGTGATAATGTTATCACTTTCATAAACATCACTGAATCTTTGTGATAAGTTTGTCTCTACAGTTGAAGAGGATGTTGCGTGTTCTTCAGGTTCACTTGAGGTCTTCACGTCCTCTACATGACTGACAGTTTCATCTTTGTACATTTCTTGGACTACATTAGTTTCCATTTCTATGACAGACTCTGTGACAATGATATCACTTTCATTGACATCACTGAATCTTTGTGATAAATTCGTCTCTACTACTGTCGTCTCGACGTCACCACAACACTCGCTTAGCCCTTGCTCAACACTGTCAACATATGACAACTCCATCGTATTTTCCTTTATTTCACTTTGAGAAATGTCATCAACTGCAACCATCTCATCTTTCATTTGTTCGTTGATGGGATTGGGTATGTTTACGTCCATTTTTGTTGTTACAGTCTTGTATGACAACTCCATCGTATTTTCCTTTATTTCACTTTGAGAAATGCCATCAACTGCAACCATCTCATCTTTCACTTGTACGTTGATGGGGTTGGGTATGTTTACGTCCATTTTTGTTGTTACAGTCTTGTATGACAACTCCATCGTATTTTCCTTTATTTCACTTTGAGAAATGTCATCAACTGCAACCATCTCATCTTTCACTTGTACGTTGATGGGATTGGGTATGTTTACGTCCATTTTTGTTGTTACAGTCTTGTATGACAACTCCATCGTATTTTCCTTTATTTCACTTTGAGAAATGTCATCAACTGCAACCATCTCATCTTTCACTTGTTCGTTGATGGGATTGGGTATGTTTACGTCCATTGATACAGTCTTGTTATTGTTTTCTAAGTCTTCGTATATTTTTATACATTCATACGAGTCTAAATTAGTCTCTTCTGACTTTGAGCATGTACTCACAGGCACTGAAGTAGTATTCACTTCGTCTTTCTTTTTTCTTTTTTTCCTACTGGAATTCTCCGTAGATTTCCTTTTCTGTTGACCTGTTCTTTTCTCAACGAAGTTACTTTGTAAACAATCGACTTTAATTACATCGACCTTATCGTCAACTATGTTGATGGTTGCCTTGTTGTTAATTGAAGGTGGAGTTATGTTTCTCGTCGATGTACTATGGATGGATTCTTTCTTATTGTCGACCTGTTTTTTATTTAAAGATGATGGGTTTGTTTCATTCAGTTTCTTTACCTTCGCTCGAGGACGATGTGCAATTCTCTTTTTCACATGAATAACGTGTTGATACGAGTCGCAGGTGAATTCTATCGTTGAGACTGGAGTTTCACTCCTGGTCAATTCCAATTCAGACCCCGAAGTTCTATGATTTACATTTTGTTCCTTAGATGAATCCTTTAGGTTCCCTTCAGCTACTCGTACAACTGGGAACTCCTCAGACAACGAGTGTACATCGAATGATTTACTTGTTTGCCCAAAAGCTTTAACACAATCTTCATGAAGGTCATCAGCGATTTCACAATCATTCTTGAAAATGGTCGTTGTGAAGAGTGAATCATTCTGTTCGTCCTTTGATGAATGATGATCTTTAATCTCGCACTGTTCACTAAGGTCAACGCTTTCTCGCGACTCCATCACTTTAGCAATTGTATCTGCATTGTCTTCACTTAGTATCTCATGTTCATGTGGAACAGCAGTTTCATCATTTGCTGACAAGTCGACTGTCTTCTTCAAATCATTATTTTCTTTCGATTGAAGTTGTACGCGGTTAGTTTTCACCTTTGTAAAAGCATCAAACCCCGCAATCTTCACAGAATCGTTGACTTTAGTTTCCACAATTGCATTTAGTTCTACGTTTTCAGCTCTGTTGCCACATTCAGAAAAATCTTTTATGGAATCTGTCTGTTGTATCGTTTCTTCTTCAGCAACTGTATTTACAACATTATTTAGTTGGCAACTGGGAGATGAACTGTTTAATGCTTCACTGCTCTCGTGTGGAACATCTTCAGTAAGTGTCTCTGTGGAAATATTAGATCCTTGCACATCATCATCATCATCATATTTCAAGGTTGAAGAAGAAGTATCCGTTGCTTCTAAGGAACTAAGTGTCTCATTGTCATTCTTTGGACTTTTCAGTAGATCCTGTACTGAAATATCCGTCGCCACATTTAATGACTCTTCAGTGTTCTTGACGTTTGAACAAATATCACTTTTTTCTTCAGTCAAAGAATTTGCTTGATTTTTCTTAGAAAACACAGAAATATCTTCTTGATTTAAAGAATTTGCTTGATTTTGATTAGAAAACACTGACTTATCTTCTTGATTTGCAGTTTCGTTTAGAAGGTTTGTGCTTTCTTGTATTGGAGTGACGTTGTCTGACTGTGACTCTTCAGTGTTCTTGACGTTTGAACAAACATCATTTTTTTCTAGAGTCAAAGAATTTGCTTGATTTTTATTAGGAAATACTGACTTATCTTTTTGATTTGCAGTTTCGTTTAGAAGGTTTGTGCTTTCTTGTATTGGAGTGACGTTCTCTGACTGTGACTCTTCAGTGTTCTTGACGTTTGAACAAACATCATTTTTTTCTAGAGTCAAAGAATTTGCTTGATTTTTATTAGAAAATACTGACTTATCTTCTTGATTTGAAGTTTCGTTTAGAAGGTTAGTGCTTTCTTGTATTAGAGTGACGTTCTCTGACTGTGACTCTTCAGTACTCATGTCGTTTGAACAAATATCACTTTTTTCTTCAGTCAAAGAATTTGCTTGATTTTGATTAGAAAACACGGACTTATCTTCTTGATTTGCAGTTTCGTTTATAAGGTTTGTGCTTTCTTGTAATGGAGTGATGGTGTCTGACTGTGACTCTTCAGTATTCTCGACGTTTGAACAAATATTACTTTTTTCTTCAGTCAAAGAATTTGCTTGATTTTTCTTAGAAAACACCGACTTATCTTCTTGATTTGCAGTTTCGTTTAGAAGGTTTGTGCTTTCTTGTATTAGAGTGACGTTGTCTGACTGTGACTCTTCAGTATTCATGTCATTTGAACAAACATCACTTATTTCTTCAGTCAAAGAATTTGCTTGATTTTTCTTAGAAAACACAGAAATATCTTTTTGATTTGCAGTTTCATTTATAAGGTTAGTGCTTTCTTGTATTAGAGTGACGGTGTCTGACTGTGACTCTTCAGTACTCATGTCGTTTGAACAAATATTACTTTTTTCTTCAGTCAAATAATTTTCTTGTTTTTGATTAGAAAATACCGACTTATCTTCTTGATTTGCAGTTTCGTTTATAAGGTTAGTAGTGCTTTCTTGTATTGAGGTGACGTTCTCTGACTGTAACAAACTGTCATGCGAGCCTGAAGTATTTATGTCTATCATTTCAGTGTCAGATTGAATGCTATCATAATCATCATCATTAAAAAGACTCAATTCTGTGTCCATTTTCGTTGGCTCTTCATATTCGGTTTTCTTTCCTTTTTCAACCACTTGAACAACTTCCATCCCAGCAGCATTATCTAAGGTTTCCGAATCGTCTTTTATCGCAGATATAAAACTACTGTCATCATGCACAATGTCTTCCTTTCTCAACTGCAGCTCCAGTGCATCTCCAAGATCATCCAACGATTCGCCGTCGCTGCTGTCACTAGACCTTTCACTGTCACTACCATCACTCGTCGAGTCATCGCTTAAACTAGTGTCCTCGGTGTTATGACTTGTTGGCAGAGGTGACAGAACAGGAAGATTAAGTTTGTACATCTCGTCAAAGATACCAGACACAATATCATCTGAAGGAATGTCGGTATCAGCTGAAATGTTGATGGATGGAGGGACACTCTTTGGCTTAGATCGTCGTCCACTGAAACATAAAATAGATCACTGATAATCAAGATAGCAGTATGCTGGAATGAGGTTCTTTACATTTATTTATCTTTCGTATATTTTACACCACTGATAAAGTAGTGGAAGCTACAATGGGCGTCAAAATTAGTTGAGGCACTTTTTCATGTGGTTCAAAAAAACGTGTGTTTTTCTTAGAAGTTATTATGGGTGCGGATATCTTCCCCTCTCCCCCATCATACAATGTTGTTTAGAGCAATAATGCGTTTGGGTGACGTGTAGGCATGATTTAGCTTCAACATTGAAAGGGGGAGAGGAGTTTTTGAAGATCGAACATTTAAGAAATAATGTGTTGCAACTGAGTTTCACCATGTACGAAATCGTACAAAATGAAAATTGTCTCAACAATTATGACGTGCATTGTAGCTTCGTTTAAATGAATGTCTTCAGCTTGCTCAGTGATAAACTGTAAATACAATTATTTTAGTATTGATTTTGTAGATATTTTTGTACATACAGTCATTCTCAAAAAGGTTGTCCAGATGAAAAGACTACAATACTACAATAAAGTCACGTGATTCATTATGTTTTCAATTTCCTCGCGTGGAATTTCAATTTGAGATGCAAAAGTACACGGCATTGTGAGAACTGAATGTAATGGCGCTGGTATCAACTCGCAGTTCCGCGCGCAGAAATTGAAAACATAATGAATCACGTGATTTTATTGTAGTATTGTAGTCTTTTCATATGGACGACATTTTTGAGAATGACTATATTTGTTACATTTTAGTTAGTTATTTTATATTTGGTGTGATATCTAACGATTTTACCAACTTAATAAATGTAGATGTAGATACTCAAAAAGGTACTGGGAATAATAGGCGACTTGCACTAAGAGGTCACGTGACCCCAACCCCCATAAATCGAACAGCAGTGTCAAAATTAACCCCAGAAATGAAAAGAGCAGCTTGAAATTAGTAAAAGGGCAAAGTTTCAGCTCATAATGTCTGACACAGGAGAAATGACATTAAAAATAAAATCGCATATTTTATTAGGATTCGTATAGGGAAATGTGCTGGATTGCATGCATTTTCCAAACAAAATCTTAGAAAACGCTCGATTTTAATTTTAATGTCATTTCTCCTGTGTCAGACATTATGAGCTGAAACTTCGCCCTTTTACTAATTTCAAGCTGCTCTTTCCATTTCTGAAGTTCATTTTGACACTGCTGTTTGACCTAGGGGTTTGGGGTCACGTGACCTCTTAGTGCAAGTCCCCTATTCTAACGGTGGTCGTTTTAACGATTTTAACACCTAAAAGGCACGCCGAGCATCACCGTCATCTTTATATGTGAGTGCCCGCCGGGAGCTGCGTACGTGAATTTGAATACAATATAGATGCGTAATCAAGTTACAACTGATGAAATTATTATTACGGTACTGATAAAGAAACTAGTATGATGAGTATATACAGAACAAATGTTCGGAAAAAATCAGACGCCTCGAGCGAGATTCGAACCCACGACACCCCGATTTCATGACAGGTGCTCTACCCACTGACTACCGAGGCAACTACAGTGGCGTGGAGTTCAAATTAGCTTATTATTATTATAATAACTAATTATTTATACATTTACATTTATGTGAACCATAAAATGCATAGCTAAATCTCACTTTACCTTTGAATTAGTTTCGGTTCTTCTGCCTTAGTAGATACTAGTAAGCAATCACAATAAGTAGTTAGTGAGACTGACAATCCTGGCCTGCATATTTAACAATTATTCCACGAAATCGAGTCGTACATGAGCTATAGCCAACGAGGCGCTACCCGAGTTGGCTATCAGTCACGTACGACGAGATTGAGTGGAATTATTATATAGACAACCACTGGATTGTGAGAAATATAACATTTGTTTTTATTTTTAGTTCGGCAAAACCGGTTTGCCATTGTTGAAAATCTCCAACTTTCTCTACTCGTGGTATATGAGCTGATAGCCTACTAGTAGAGTAACCAATCAGAGCGCGCGCTTGCTCATATCCAGTGGTTGTCTATATACATGTAATAACTCAAAATATTCGAAATATTTTCTTCCTAGCAATAGGGACAACTTTACATTGCGTTTACATGATAAAATACCAACATACATTGGATGCGTTACTGGTTGCGTTACTAGGTTCGTTTACCATACTAATGAAGTGATTACAACCCTAGCACTAGAGTTATCTCTCCTTGTTTCGTTTACATGATGAAAAGTTAACCCCAGTAGTACGTAGGATCATCTTATCTGCGAGACAGGATGCTAGTGCTAGGATGATCCTAGTACCCTAAAGAACTCTACCCTGACACATGCAAACAGAAAGCAATAGATGAAACCCAATAGATATATAGCCGCTAGGTTGATTCGCCTGCTAGGAAGATCCTAGCACTAGGGTTATCCCTCTCATGTAAACAGAAAGCAATAGATATATAGGCGGTAGGTTGATTCGCCTGCTAGGAAGATCCTAGCACTAGGGTTATCCCTCTCATGTAAACAGAAAGCAATAGATACATGTACAGTCAATTGCAAAAATTCTGGCCGCTACGAAGTATCAGTATCAATATATCAGGTGCATTATGGGTAATTAAATAATCGAAAATTCCCCTTAAAGAGTGTTAACACCAGCAAAGTTGGTAGAAATATTTAGTATAATGTTTATTTTAGTCTTACGTTTGTTGTTTGTAAATTTTGCTTCATTTAGATAGTATTAGTGATGCACCCGATATATTGATATATTGATATACCGTGGCGGCCAGAATTTTTGCAAATGACTGTATATAGGCGGTAGGTTGATTCGCCTGCTAGGAAGATCCTAGCACTAGGGTTATCCCTCTCTCGTGTAAACAGAAAGCAATAGATATATAAGCGGTAGGTTGATTCACCTGCTAGGAAGATCCTAGCACTAGGGTTATCCCTCTCTCGTGTAAACAGAAAGCAATAGATATATAGCCACTAGGTTGATTCACCTGCTAGGAAGATCCTAGCACTAGGGTTATCCCTCTCTCGTGTAAACAGAAAGCAATAGATATATAGCCACTAGGTTGATTCGCCTGCTAGGAAGATCCTAGCACTAGGGTTATCCCTCTCTCATGTAAACAGAAAGCAATAGATATATAAGCGGTAGGTTGATTCACCTGCTAGGAAGATCCTAGCACTAGGGTTATCCCTCTCTCGTGTAAACAGAAAGCAATAGATATATAGCCACTAGGTTGATTCGCCTGCTAGGAAGATCCTAGCACTAGGGTTATCCCTCTCTCGTGTAAACAGAAAGCAATAGATATATAAGCGGTAGGTTGATTCACCTGCTAGGAAGATCCTAGCACTAGGGTTATCCCTCTCTCGTGTAAACAGAAAGCAATAGATATATAGCCACTAGGTTGATTCGCCTGCTAGGAAGATCCTAGCACTAGGGTTATCCCTCTCTCGTGTAAACAGAAAGCAATAGATATATAGCCACTAGGTTGATTCGCCTGCTAGGAAGATCCTAGCACTAGGGTTATCCCTCTCTCATGTAAACAGAAAGCAATAGATATATAAGCGGTAGGTTGATTCACCTGCTAGGAAGATCCTAGCACTAGGGTTATCCCTCTCTCATGTAAACAGGCCCTTACTCTGGATTTCAAAACCTACATAAAACAATAGAATTGGGGTGTTGCATTCAGCGGGTTTTTACGTCCTGGTCTCAGACTTACGATTTGTTTGCTTCTGATTGCTATATTTATACTGTAATTTCAATACTCTTAGCTGCTCCTGTCAATAAATAGTACACGTTGTTGTGTTACTGTACATATACAAAGACATTAGGGTTACCAATGTTGGGAATTTTAAATAAAAGTCAGTGAAAAGTCAGGGAATATTCTGGAGGCTTCACAGACTATTTAAATTTCAGTGGGAAGTAGTTACGGTACGGTTCGTGCCTTGCGGTGACCGTGCCGTATCCAAGCATTCTGATTGGTTGAGCAATGATTTTGCGCTCTGTGATTGCTTGATTGATTCGATTCCGTACTGTGACCGTAACTCCGTGCCGTAGGGTTTCCCACTCATACGAAAACGACTCTATGCTGTTCAAAAGAAATGTTTTTCAGTGGCTACAACAATTTTCATGTTAACCTGAGTATCAGGCTTTTTTGGCGGAGGGGGAGAGAAAAAGGGCCTCTCCCCTTCCCCTTTCCTTTTTGAAGGCCGGATACTCAGGTTATTTTCATGTCGGGACTAGTAGTACATGTACGAAATACAGAAAGTACTGAAACATGTCTAGTGTGGTCAGCACAAAATGGGATTTAATAATAATAATAATAATAATTTAGTATATGCTTCTTCTACGTATATACTTTATTTTTCCGAGCTTTCGGGCTCTTGGCCCATCATCAGGGACGAAAGGAAAAAATAACGAATTTTCACATGGCGTGGAAAGCAAATATAAACAAAACAAAAACGTTGGCATAAGCGCGCGCTCACAAGTGCAAATGCCCTCAACCACAACATAGCATGGGAAGATACAAGAGTTCTGGCGAGCGAAAACAACTGGGTTAAGAGGAGATGGACAGAGGCATGGTTCATTGCTAGAAACAATCAGGCACTGTTCAACAGAGACTGTGGCAGAACCATGCCTAACACTTATTTCCCTCTTTTACACCGATAGTTATTATTATTTTTGTAATTTATTTGTTCTATTTTTAATTTATTCTACCATGTATTGTTATTTTGTTCGAGCGCATTCTATTGTGAGCGCGCGCTTATGTATGCCAACGTTTTTGTTTTGTTTATATTTGCTTTCCATGCCATGTGAAAATTCGTTATTTTTTCGTTTCGTCCCATATGATGGGCCAAGAGCCCGAAAGCTCGGAAAAATAAAGTAAATACGTAGAAGAAACAAATCATGTCTGAATAATAATAATAATAATAATAATAATAATAATAATAATAATAATAATAATAATAATAATAATAATAATAATAATAATAATAATAATAATAATAATAATAATAATAATAATAATAATAAATAATAATAATAATAATAATAATAATAATAATAATAATAATAATAATAATAATAATAATAATAATAATAATAATAATAATGTAATAAATAAAAGGTTTTAAAAGTTTTAACAAATGTTCAAAACGTTTTCGACCATTGGGTCATCTTCAGTGAAACTGTTCCCATCGGGAATATCGTAGATACCATAACTGCATACTGAACACTAACGCTTCATTCACTGAAGATGACCCAATGGTCGAAAACGTTTTGAACATTTGTTAAAACTTTTAAAACCTTTTATTTATTACAAATTTACAGCAATCATATTATGTAAATAATAATAATAATAATAATTTTATTACATATATAGCGCAAAAATGTATTTATTTATTTATTATTTATTTATTTAATGATTTGCCAAGAGCAGGTGTGTTTACTAAAGAACACAAGGTCTCCTACAAGGTAAACCACCCAACCCAACCCCGTAAAATAAGTAACCCATCCCAAGATACGCCTCACGTTACAAACAATTAAATAACAAATTACATGAAAATTACATGTACCGTAAGTAAATGCTCGGGGCCCGTTTCTCGAAAGCCCCGAGAGCTTATCGGGCCCAAAAAGGGCTTCTTTAAAAATCTATATCTTCAAAACAAAGTAGTTTACCGACATGAAACTTTGCATGAAGGGAAAGTTTGTTCATATTAAACACATGTCAAAAGAACAGCTTTGTAGAGAAAGTGTCTCAGATTTCTGGGATGTCTTTTCGGGCCCGAAAAGGTTACGGGACTTTTGAGAAACGGGCCCCTGGGCGCTTATTATATTTTTAGACCTCTAGGGTGGCGCTTATTCGAGGGGGGCGCTTTTTGGAAGCGGGACGCTTATTTCTTTTCTCAGATGTTTAACTCAATGTTTTCTTTATTACCGGTATACGGTACTGTAACATACATATACAGTGAATAAAAATAGGAAACATGTACCATAACGCAAGTTTTATTTTATTAAATAATACAAGAGAGTAGTTTCTGCATTTCTTTTAGGGGGAGGGGGCGCTTCTTGGAAGGAGGGGGGCGCTTATTGGAAGGGGGGCGCTTATAATTTTTTTAGACCTCTAGGGGGGCACTTATTCGAGGGGGGCGCTTATTGGAAGCAGGGCGCTTAATCAAGCATTTACGGTATATGATCTAATGCGCTTTACAATACCTAAAACTAAACTACAACTGTACAAAACAAAATAAAAATAAAAAACAATATTCCTAAACTTATTCCTAAACTATAAAATATGAATAAAATATGAATATGAGTTAGGAGAAAAGTCCCAGAAAATTATATTTTTCCATATGAGTGGAAACCTGACATAAAAATGAAGGTTCATGTAGGTTATTATTCAACCGTGCAATTCTACTGACCTTGATATTGGATACTTGTGCTTCAAGCTTTTCTCGAATTCGTAAAGACGTTGTTAACTCACGCGTCTTGGTTCTTAAAAGAACTAAACATGAACAACAACAACAACTTTATTTGGGTGTCAAAGTCTTCTAGCAGAGCACAAGTGCTCCACTAATCGGGAACACTTAATAATAATAATTTAATTCTTGAAAAAGCGCATTCCATATAAATCTCAATGCTCTTAGTCAGTATGAGCGCGTTCACATTAGGACTTTCTAGCTAGCTAAAGACCGGTTTAGCTAGCTAAGGGTGCGTTCGATTGACCTTATTCCAGAATAGGAATACACAGAATAACATCCCTAAATCGCTGTCACGCAGCTACTGCCCACTGTAAAATGAAAAAATTCCTTGTTGTATTATAATAAAGACAGTTACAAGGAACAGTTTGGAATTTTAAATGTGCTGAAATAAAAGCATCAGAGTCAATCGAACGCACCGCACCCTAAGTCGATAACCCCAGTTTGAACGCGTTTTTTTAGCTAGCTAAAACATTAGCTCATTTATAGGTCAGGCCACACACACCGGGAACTTCGTGCCCTACTCTTAGTCGAACAGTGGTGTGGGTTCTATTACATCCCTCCTCCGTCCCTCCAAAGAAACACAGTATAAGATCTCTGGCTGTTCTATTCTGTTATCCTATGAAGTTTGGCCGTACTTAACCCAAACTCCTTGGACAGTACTTGGGGCCAGTACCTCCTGTAGCAAAAGATATTCGGCGGACATTTTTTGTCTGGTTCTCTCATTATTTCAATTGTATTTTCTTGCTTTGCGAGGGGGAGGGGGGAGGGGGGGACAGCTGCCCCCTGCCCAAGTGCTGCGTACGGCCCTGGTTTGTACCAGTGTAAATTCGCGTACACTGTAACTAATACTGATAAAGAAACTAGTATGATGAGTATATACAGAACAAATGTTCGGAAACAATCAGACGCCTCGAGCGGGATTCGAACCCACGACACCCCGATTTCATGACAGGTGCTCTATCCACTGAGCTACCGAGGCAACTACAGTGGCGTGGAGTTCAAATTAGCTCAAAGACGCTGATTGTAACCGAACTAATGTAACTAATGTTGACATTATTCAGTATTCAAATTTCTACACTTCATAATGTTCGTTGTAGTGTGTTTTTAAAATGCTGTACACCTTGGATTCATATCCAATGTCCCAGCTGGGATTAGTTTACTCGTTTTAAGGCACTTGTCAGAAATTAGAAGGTGGGGTGGAGGAGATTTTAAATTGAGCGTTGAAAATGATGTGACCCTCCTTAGCGATGGGAATGAAATTTCCTGAAATTTCCTGGTCTATAACCATAACCCACCAAAAATGACCGTTTTGAACGATTTTTGAGCATTTTGCAAAGGCTATAGTCCACTGATCTACCTAGTATATGGTTTTACTATTCCTGTCATACTATAACATTAAAACACAATGCTCTTTATGATCACATGAGTGTATATTTATGTGACCCTCCCTCTTTTCATAGTCTCCTTCGTAGACACAGCTGCGAGGGAGACTACTACCCTTTTCACTGCCTGTTTTTTCATGGCCCTCCATTTTCATGGGCTCAAAAAGTTATGACCCTCCACCATTTTCCACCCCCCTCCCCCCCCCCCCCCCCCCCTGCCCCCCCCCCCCCCCCCTGCTAATTTCTGACAAGTCCCCCCTAAGTTACCTTTGTCTTTTTTTCTTTCGCTTGCTGTTTTTCGGATGTCTGCTTCAAGTTTTGCCACTCTATAAATACAAACCTCTATTTAGCCAAGTGTAAGGTTAGTAACTAGTTACATACCAGTAAATGGAAATAATTGAGAAGTTACTGCGGTTCTCAGTATTATGCGAACTCAGACATTCAAACAGTCGGCTGAAACTTGGTTTTTCGCTTCTGTTAATCAAATTCAAAACTCAAACAAATTCAAAACTAAATACATTCTTCCACCAAATGATAGATAATTTAGCTCAAAATCATGTTTGGTTTCCATTTGGTGGGTCTTCTGACTGTTATTTTGAAGTTTTCTGAGTGTTTATGTTGATTGACAGAAGCGAAAAACCAAATTACAAGCCAACTGCTTAAATGTCTGAGTTCACATATTACTGAGAATCGCAGTAAGACCACGTGCCGACACTAATGCATTTTGCTTTCGATGCGTTTTGGCCTTGCGTGTGCACTAAAACGATGGAAAACGCTGATCTTAAATGTAGCTTAGAGAGATGTTGACCATACCACTAAATACTTGTACCAGTAATACAATGCAATACAACACATTTTATATTGTATTGTATTACTAGTAAGCTAGCAACTTTTCTAAAGCCGGGTTTACATTATGATTGTGCTGCAATTTGAGTGGCATTTGCAGTGGTGATCTTAATATAAGACACCTCACTAAAGCAGACACCTCACTCAAAAATAAAAAATAAAAAAATAAAAATAAAATAAAAAAAACTAAGGGAGACACCTCACAAAGGCAGACACCTCACTAAGGGAGACACCTCACTAAGGGAGACACCTCACCAAGGCAGACACCTCACCAAGGCAGACACCTCACTAAGGGAGACACCTCACTAAGGGAAACACCTCACTAAGGGAGACACCTCACCAAGGCAGACACCTCACTAAGGGAGACACCTCACTAAGGGAGACACCTCACTAAGGGAGACACCTCACTAAGACACCTCAGAGACACCTCACTAAGGCAGACACCTCACTAAGGCAGACACCTCACTAAGGCAGACACCTCACTAAGGCAGACACCTCACTAAGGCAGACACCTCACTAAGGCAGACACCTCACTAAGGCAGACACCTCACTAAGGCAGACACCTCACTAAGGCAGACACCTCACTAAGGCAGACACCTCACTAAGGCAGACACCTCACTAAGGCAGACACCTCACTAAGGCAGACACCTCACTAAGGCCTCACTGGGCACTAAGGCAGACACCTCAAAAGCAGACACCTCACTAAGGCAGACACCTCACTAAGGCAGACACCTCACTAAGGCAGACACCTCACTAAAGCAGACACCTCACTAAGGCAGACACTCACTAAGGCAGACACCTCACTAAGGCAGACACCTCACTAAGGCTAAGGGCAGACACCTCAGGGCAGACACCTCACCTCACTAAGGCAGACACCTCACTAAGGCAGAGACCTCACTAAGGCAGACACCTCACTAAGGCAGACACCTCACTAAGGCAGACACCTCACAGACACCTCACTAAGGCCTTGGGCACTACTAAGGCAGACACCTCACTAAAGCAGACACCTCACTAAAGCAGACACCTCACTAAGGCAGACACCTCACTAAGGCAGACACCTCACTAAGGCAGACACCTCACTAAGGCAGACACCTCACTAAGGCAGACACCTCACTAAGGCAGACACCTCACTAAGGCAGACACCTCACTAAGGCAGACACCTCACTAAGGCAGACACCTCACTAAGGCAGACACCTCACTAAGGCAGACACCTCACTAAGGCAGACACCTCACTAAGGCAGACACCTCACTAAGGCAGACACCTCACTAAGGCATACACCTCACTAAGGCAGACACCTCACTAAGGCAGACACCTCACTAAGGCAGACACCTCACTAAGGCAGACACCTCACTAAGGCAGACACCTCACTAAGGCAGACACCTCACTAAGGCAGACACCTCGCTAAGGCAGACACCTCACTAAGGCAGACACCTCACTAAGGCAGACACCTCACTAAGGCAGACACCTCACTAAGGCAGACACCTCACTAAGGCAGACACCTCGCTAAGGCAGACACCTCGCTAAGGCAGACACCTCGCTAAGGCAGACACCTCACTAAGGCAGACACCTCACTAAGGCAGACACCTCGCTATGGCAGACACCTCACTAAGGCAGACACCTCACTAAGGCAGACACCTCACTAAGGCAGATACCTCACTAAGGCAGACACCTCACTAAGGCAGACACCTCACTAAGGCAGAGACCTCACTAAGGCAGACACCTCACTAAGGCAGACACCTCACTAAGGCAGACACCTCACTAAGGCAGACACCTCGCTAAGGCAGACACCTCGCTAAGGGAGACACCTCACCAAGGCAGACACCTCACTAAGGGAGACACCTCACTAAGGGAGACACCTCACCAAGGCAGACACCTCACTAAGGCAGACACCTCGCTAAGGGAGACACCTCACTAAGGCAGACACCTCACCAAGGCAGACACCTCACTAAGGGAGACACCTCACTAAGGGAAACACCTCACTAAGGGAGACACCTCACCAAGGCAGACACCTCACTAAGGCAGACACCTCACTAAGGGAGACACCTCACTAAGGGAGACACCTCACTAAAGCAGACACCTCACCAAGGCAGACACCTCACTAAGGGAGACACCTCACTAAGGCAGACACCTCACTAAGGCAGACACCTCACTAAGGCATACACCTCACTAAGGCAGACACCTCACTAAGGCAAACACCTCACTAAAGCAGACACCTCACTAAGGCAGACACCTCACTAAGGCAGACACCTCACTAAGGCAGACACCTCACTAAGGCAGACACCTCACTAAGGCCTTGGGCACTAAGGCAGACAGCCAACTAAAGCAGACACCTCACTAAAGCAGACACCTCACTAAGGCAGACACCTCACTAAGGCAGACACCTCACTAAGGCAGACACCTCACTAAAGCAGACACCTCACTAAGGCAGACACATCACTAAGGTAGACACCTCACTAAGGCAGACACCTCACTAAGGCAGACACCTCATTAAGGCAGAGACCTCACTAAGGCAGACACCTCACTAAGGCAGACACCTCACTAAGGCAGACACCTCACTAAGGCCTTGGGCACTAAGGCAGACACCTCACTAAAGCAGACACCTCACTAAAGCAGACACCTCACTAAGGCAGACACCTCACTAAGGCAGACACCTCACTAAGGCAGACACCTCACTAAAGCAGACACCTCACTAAAGCAGACACCTCACTAATAAAAGCAGACACCTCACTAAGGCAGACACCTCACTAAGGGAGACACCTCACCAAGGCAGACACCTCACTAAGGCAGACACCTCACTAAGGCAGACACCTCACTAAGGCAGACACCTCACTAAGGCATACACCTCACTAAGGCAGACACCTCACTAAGGCAGACACCTCACTAAGGCAGACACCTCACTAAGGCAGACACCTCACTAAGGCAGACACCTCACTAAGGCAGACACCTCACTAAGGCAGACACCTCACTAAAGCAGACACCTCACTAAAGCAGACACCTCACTAATAAAAGCAGACACCTCACTAAGGCAGACACCTCACTAAGGGAGACACCTCACCAAGGCAGACACCTCACTAAGGCAGACACCTCACTAAGGCAGACACCTCACTAAGGCAGACACCTCACTAAGGCATACACCTCACTAAGGCAGACACCTCACTAAGGCAGACACCTCACTAAGGCAGACACCTCGCTAAGGCAGACACCTCACTAAGGCAGACACCTCACTAAGGCAGACACCTCACTAAGGCAGACACCTCACTAAGGCAGACACCTCACTAAGGCAGACACCTCGCTAAGGCAGACACCTCGCTAAGGCAGACACCTCGCTAAGGCAGACACCTCACTAAGGCAGACACCTCACTAAGGCAGACACCTCGCTATGGCAGACACCTCACTAAGGCAGACACCTCACTAAGGCAGACACCTCACTAAGGCAGACACCTCACTAAGGCAGACACCTCACTAAGGCAGAGACCTCACTAAGGCAGAGACCTCACTATGGCAGACACCTCACTATGGCAGACACCTCACTAAGGCAGACACCTCACTAACGCAGACACCTCACTAAAGCAGACACCTCACTAAAGCAGACACCTCACTAAAGCAGACACCTCACTAAAGCAGACACCTCACTAAGGCAGACACCTCACTAAGGCAGACACCTCACTAAAGCAGACACCTCACTAAAGCAGACACCTCACTAAAGCAGACACCTCACTAAAGCAGACACCTCACTAAAGCAGACACCTCACTAAGGCCTTGGGCACTAAGGCAGACACCTCACTAAAGCAGACACCTCACTAAAGCAGACACCTCACTAAGGCAGACACCTCACTAAGGCAGACACCTCACTAAGGCAGACACCTCACTAAAGCAGACACCTCACTAAGGCAGACACCTCACTAAGGTAGACACCTCACTAAGGCAGACACCTCACTAAGGCAGACACCTCATTAAGGCAGAGACCTCACTAAGGCAGACACCTCACTAAGGCAGACACCTCACTAAGGCAGACACCTCACTAAGGCCTTGGGCACTAAGGCAGACACCTCACTAAAGCAGACACCTCACTAAAGCAGACACCTCACTAAGGCAGACACCTCACTAAGGCAGACACCTCACTAAGGCAGACACCTCACTAAAGCAGACACCTCACTAAAGCAGACACCTCACTAAAGCAGACACCTCACTAATAAAAGCAGACACCTCACTAAGGCAGACACCTCACTAAGGGAGACACCTCACCAAGGCAGACACCTCACTAAGGCAGACACCTCACTAAGGCAGACACCTCACTAAGGCAGACACCTCACTAAGGCATACACCTCACTAAGGCAGACACCTCACTAAGGCAGACACCTCACTAAGGCAGACACCTCACTAAGGCAGACACCTCACTAAGGCAGACACCTCACTAAGGCAGACACCTCACTAAGGCAGACACCTCACTAAAGCAGACACCTCACTAAAGCAGACACCTCACTAATAAAAGCAGACACCTCACTAAGGCAGACACCTCACCAAGGGAGACACCTCACCAAGGCAGACACCTCACTAAGGCAGACACCTCACTAAGTCAGACACCTCACTAAGGCAGACACCTCACTAAGGCATACACCTCACTAAGGCAGACACCTCACTAAGGCAGACACCTCACTAAGGCAGAGACCTCACTAAGGCAGACACCTCACTAAGGCAGACACCTCACTAAGGCAGACACCTCACTAAGGCAGACACCTCACTAAGGCAGACACCTCACTAAGGCAGACACCTCACTAAGGCAGACACCTCACTAAGGCAGACACCTCGCTAAGGCAGACACCTCGCTAAGGTAGACACCTCGCTAAGGCAGACACCTCTCACTAAGGCAGACACCTCACTAAGGCAGACACCTCGCTATGGCAGACACCTCACTAAGGCAAACACCTCACTAAGGCAGACACCTCACTAAGGCAGACACCTCACTAAGGCAGACACCTCACTAAGGCAGACACCTCACTAAAGCAGACACCTCACTAAAGCAGACACCTCACTAATAAAAGCAGACACCTCACTAAGGCAGACACCTCACTAAGGGAGACACCTCACCAAGGCAGACACCTCACTAAGGCAGACACCTCACTAAGGCAGACACCTCACTAAGGCAGACACCTCACTAAGGCAGACACCTCACTAAGGCAGACACCTCACTAAGGCAGACACCTCACTAAGGCAGACACCTCACTAAGGCAGACACCTCACTAAGGCAGACACCTCACTAAAGCAGACACCTCACTAAAGCAGACACCTCACTAATAAAAGCAGACACCTCACTAAGGCAGACACCTCACTAAGGGAGACACCTCACCAAGGCAGACACCTCACTAAGGCAGACACCTCACTAAGTCAGACACCTCACTAAGGCAGACACCTCACTAAGGCAGACACCTCACTAAGGCAGAGACCTCACTAAGGCAGAGACCTCACTAAGGCAGACACCTCACTAAGGCAGACACCTCACTAAGGCAGACACCTCACTAAGGCAGACACCTCACTAAGGCAGACACCTCACTAAGGCAGACACCTCACTAAGGCAGACACCTCGCTATGGCAGACACCTCACTAAGGCAGACACCTCACTAAGGCAGACACCTCACTAAGGCAGATACCTCACTAAGGCAGACACCTCACTAAGGCAGACACCTCACTAAGGCAGAGACCTCACTAAGGCAGACACCTCACTAAGGCAGACACCTCACTAAGGCAGACACCTCACTAAGGCAGACACCTCGCTAAGGCAGACACCTCGCTAAGGGAGACACCTCACCAAGGCAGACACCTCACTAAGGGAGACACCTCACTAAGGGAGACACCTCACCAAGGCAGACACCTCACTAAGGCAGACACCTCGCTAAGGGAGACACCTCACTAAGGCAGACACCTCACCAAGGCAGACACCTCACTAAGGGAGACACCTCACTAAGGGAAACACCTCACTAAGGGAGACACCTCACCAAGGCAGACACCTCACTAAGGCAGACACCTCACTAAGGGAGACACCTCACTAAAGCAGACACCTCACCAAGGCAGACACCTCACTAAGGGAGACACCTCACTAAGGCAGACACCTCACTAAGGCAGACACCTCACTAAGGCATACACCTCACTAAGGCAGACACCTCACTAAGGCAAACACCTCACTAAAGCAGACACCTCACTAAGGCAGACACCTCACTAAGGCAGACACCTCACTAAGGCAGACACCTCACTAAGGCAGACACCTCACTAAGGCAGACACCTCACTAAGGCAGACACCTCACTAATAAAAGCAGACACCTCACTAAGGCAGACACCTCACTAAGGGAGACACCTCACCAAGGCAGACACCTCACTAAGGCAGACACCTCACTAAGGCAGACACCTCACTAAGGCAGACACCTCACTAAGGCAGACACCTCACTAAGGCAGACACCTCACTAAGGCAGACACCTCACTAAGGCAGACACCTCACTAAGGCAGACACCTCACTAAGGCAGACACCTCACTAAAGCAGACACCTCACTAAAGCAGACACCTCACTAATAAAAGCAGACACCTCACTAAGGCAGACACCTCACTAAGGGAGACACCTCACCAAGGCAGACACCTCACTAAGGCAGACACCTCACTAAGTCAGACACCTCACTAAGGCAGACACCTCACTAAGGCAGACACCTCACTAAGGCAGAGACCTCACTAAGGCAGAGACCTCACTAAGGCAGACACCTCACTAAGGCAGACACCTCACTAAGGCAGACACCTCACTAAGGCAGACACCTCACTAAGGCAGACACCTCACTAAGGCAGACACCTCACTAAGGCAGACACCTCGCTATGGCAGACACCTCACTAAGGCAGACACCTCACTAAGGCAGACACCTCACTAAGGCAGATACCTCACTAAGGCAGACACCTCACTAAGGCAGACACCTCACTAAGGCAGAGACCTCACTAAGGCAGACACCTCACTAAAGCAGACACCTCACTAAGGCAGACACCTCACTAAGGCAGACACCTCGCTAAGGCAGACACCTCGCTAAGGGAGACACCTCACCAAGGCAGACACCTCACTAAGGGAGACACCTCACTAAGGGAGACACCTCACCAAGGCAGACACCTCACTAAGGCAGACACCTCGCTAAGGGAGACACCTCACTAAGGCAGACACCTCACCAAGGCAGACACCTCACTAAGGGAGACACCTCACTAAGGGAAACACCTCACTAAGGGAGACACCTCACCAAGGCAGACACCTCACTAAGGCAGACACCTCACTAAGGGAGACACCTCACTAAAGCAGACACCTCACCAAGGCAGACACCTCACTAAGGGAGACACCTCACTAAGGCAGACACCTCACTAAGGCAGACACCTCACTAAGGCATACACCTCACTAAGGCAGACACCTCACTAAGGCAAACACCTCACTAAAGCAGACACCTCACTAAGGCAGACACCTCACTAAGGCAGACACCTCACTAAGGCAGACACCTCACTAAGGCAGACACCTCACTAAGGCCTTGGGCACTAAGGCAGACAGCCAACTAAAGCAGACACCTCACTAAAGCAGACACCTCACTAAGGCAGACACCTCACTAAGGCAGACACCTCACTAAGGCAGACACCTCACTAAAGCAGACACCTCACTAAGGCAGACACATCACTAAGGTAGACACCTCACTAAGGCAGACACCTCACTAAGGCAGACACCTCATTAAGGCAGAGACCTCACTAAGGCAGACACCTCACTAAGGCAGACACCTCACTAAGGCAGACACCTCACTAAGGCCTTGGGCACTAAGGCAGACACCTCACTAAAGCAGACACCTCACTAAAGCAGACACCTCACTAAGGCAGACACCTCACTAAGGCAGACACCTCACTAAGGCAGACACCTCACTAAAGCAGACACCTCACTAAAGCAGACACCTCACTAATAAAAGCAGACACCTCACTAAGGCAGACACCTCACTAAGGGAGACACCTCACCAAGGCAGACACCTCACTAAGGCAGACACCTCACTAAGGCAGACACCTCACTAAGGCAGACACCTCACTAAGGCATACACCTCACTAAGGCAGACACCTCACTAAGGCAGACACCTCACTAAGGCAGACACCTCACTAAGGCAGACACCTCACTAAGGCAGACACCTCACTAAGGCAGACACCTCACTAAGGCAGACACCTCACTAAAGCAGACACCTCACTAAAGCAGACACCTCACTAATAAAAGCAGACACCTCACTAAGGCAGACACCTCACTAAGGGAGACACCTCACCAAGGCAGACACCTCACTAAGGCAGACACCTCACTAAGGCAGACACCTCACTAAGGCAGACACCTCACTAAGGCATACACCTCACTAAGGCAGACACCTCACTAAGGCAGACACCTCACTAAGGCAGACACCTCGCTAAGGCAGACACCTCACTAAGGCAGACACCTCACTAAGGCAGACACCTCACTAAGGCAGACACCTCACTAAGGCAGACACCTCACTAAGGCAGACACCTCGCTAAGGCAGACACCTCACTAAGGCAGACACCTCGCTAAGGCAGACACCTCACTAAGGCAGACACCTCACTAAGGCAGACACCTCGCTATGGCAGACACCTCACTAAGGCAGACACCTCACTAAGGCAGACACCTCACTAAGGCAGACACCTCACTAAGGCAGACACCTCACTAAGGCAGAGACCTCACTAAGGCAGAGACCTCACTATGGCAGACACCTCACTAACGCAGACACCTCACTAAGGCAGACACCTCACTAACGCAGACACCTCACTAAAGCAGACACCTCACTAAAGCAGACACCTCACTAAAGCAGACACCTCACTAAAGCAGACACCTCACTAAGGCAGACACCTCACTAAAGCAGACACCTCACTAAATCAGACACCTCACTAAAGCAGACACCTCACTAAAGCAGACACCTCACTAAAGCAGACACCTCACTAAAGCAGACACCTCACTAAGGCAGACACCTCACTAAAGCAGACACCTCACTAAGGCAGACACCTCACTAAGGCAGACACCTCACTAAGGCAGACACCTCACTACGGCAGACACCTCACTAAGGCCTTGGGCACTAAGGCAGACACCTCACTAAAGCAGACACCTCACTAAAGCAGACACCTCACTAAGGCAGACACCTCACTAAGGCAGACACCTCACTAAGGCAGACACCTCACTAAAGCAGACACCTCACTAAGGCAGACACCTCACTAAGGTAGACACCTCACTAAGGCAGACACCTCACTAAGGCAGACACCTCATTAAGGCAGAGACCTCACTAAGGCAGACACCTCACTAAGGCAGACACCTCACTAAGGCAGACACCTCACTAAGGCCTTGGGCACTAAGGCAGACACCTCACTAAAGCAGACACCTCACTAAAGCAGACACCTCACTAAGGCAGACACCTCACTAAGGCAGACACCTCACTAAGGCAGACACCTCACTAAAGCAGACACCTCACTAAAGCAGACACCTCACTAAAGCAGACACCTCACTAATAAAAGCAGACACCTCACTATGGCAGACACCTCACTAAGGGAGACACCTCACCAAGGCAGACACCTCACTAAGGCAGACACCTCACTAAGGCAGACACCTCACTAAGGCAGACACCTCACTAAGGCATACACCTCACTAAGGCAGACACCTCACTAAGGCAGACACCTCACTAAGGCAGACACCTCACTAAGGCAGACACCTCACTAAGGCAGACACCTCACTAAGGCAGACACCTCACTAAAGCAGACACCTCACTAAAGCAGACACCTCACTAATAAAAGCAGACACCTCACTAAGGCAGACACCTCACCAAGGGAGACACCTCACCAAGGCAGACACCTCACTAAGGCAGACACCTCACTAAGTCAGACACCTCACTAAGGCAGACACCTCACTAAGGCATACACCTCACTAAGGCAGACACCTCACTAAGGCAGACACCTCACTAAGGCAGAGACCTCACTAAGGCAGACACCTCACTAAGGCAGACACCTCACTAAGGCAGACACCTCACTAAGGCAGACACCTCACTAAGGCAGACACCTCACTAAGGCAGACACCTCACTAAGGCAGACACCTCACTAAGGCAGACACCTCGCTAAGGCAGACACCTCGCTAAGGCAGACACCTCGCTAAGGCAGACACCTCACTAAGGCAGACACCTCACTAAGGCAGACACCTCGCTATGGCAGACACCTCACTAAGGCAAACACCTCACTAAGGCAGACACCTCACTAAGGCAGACACCTCACTAAGGCAGACACCTCACTAAGGCAGACACCTCACTAAAGCAGACACCTCACTAAAGCAGACACCTCACTAATAAAAGCAGACACCTCACTAAGGCAGACACCTCACTAAGGGAGACACCTCACCAAGGCAGACACCTCACTAAGGCAGACACCTCACTAAGGCAGACACCTCACTAAGGCAGACACCTCACTAAGGCAGACACCTCACTAAGGCAGACACCTCACTAAGGCAGACACCTCACTAAGGCAGACACCTCACTAAGGCAGACACCTCACTAAGGCAGACACCTCACTAAGGCAGACACCTCACTAAAGCAGACACCTCACTAAAGCAGACACCTCACTAATAAAAGCAGACACCTCACTAAGGCAGACACCTCACTAAGGGAGACACCTCACCAAGGCAGACACCTCACTAAGGCAGACACCTCACTAAGTCAGACACCTCACTAAGGCAGACACCTCACTAAGGCAGACACCTCACTAAGGCAGAGACCTCACTAAGGCAGAGACCTCACTAAGGCAGACACCTCACTAAGGCAGACACCTCACTAAGGCAGACACCTCACTAAGGCAGACACCTCACTAAGGCAGACACCTCACTAAGGCAGACACCTCACTAAGGCAGACACCTCACTAAGGCAGACACCTCGCTAAGGCAGACACCTCGCTAAGGCAGACACCTCGCTAAGGCAGACACCTCACTAAGGCAGACACCTCACTAAGGCAGACACCTCGCTATGGCAGACACCTCACTAAGGCAAACACCTCACTAAGGCAGACACCTCACTAAGGCAGACACCTCACTAAGGCAGACACCTCACTAAGGCAGAGACCTCACTAAGGCAGAGACCTCACTATGGCAGACACCTCACTATGGCAGACACCTCACTAAGGCAGACACCTCACTAAAGCAGACACCTCACTAAAGCAGACACCTCACTAAAGCAGACACCTCACTAAAGCAGACACCTCACTAAAGCAGACACCTCACTAAGGCAGACACCTCACTAAGGCAGACACCTCACTAAGGCAGACACCTCACTAAGGCAGACACCTCGCTATGGCAGACACCTCACTAAGGCAAACACCTCACTAAGGCAGACACCTCACTAAGGCAGACACCTCACTAAGGCAGACACCTCACTAAGGCAGACACCTCACTAAAGCAGACACCTCACTAAAGCAGACACCTCACTAATAAAAGCAGACACCTCACTAAGGCAGACACCTCACTAAGGGAGACACCTCACCAAGGCAGACACCTCACTAAGGCAGACACCTCACTAAGGCAGACACCTCACTAAGGCAGACACCTCACTAAGGCAGACACCTCACTAAGGCAGACACCTCACTAAGGCAGACACCTCACTAAGGCAGACACCTCACTAAGGCAGACACCTCACTAAGGCAGACACCTCACTAAAGCAGACACCTCACTAAAGCAGACACCTCACTAATAAAAGCAGACACCTCACTAAGGCAGACACCTCACTAAGGGAGACACCTCACCAAGGCAGACACCTCACTAAGGCAGACACCTCACTAAGGCAGACACCTCACTAAGGCAGACACCTCACTAAGGCAGACACCTCACTAAGGCAGACACCTCACTAAGTCAGACACCTCACTAAGGCAGACACCTCACTAAGGCAGACACCTCACTAAGGCAGAGACCTCACTAAGGCAGAGACCTCACTAAGGCAGACACCTCACTAAGGCAGACACCTCACTAAGGCAGACACCTCACTAAGGCAGACACCTCACTAAGGCAGACACCTCACTAAGGCAGACACCTCACTAAGGCAGACACCTCACTAAGGCAGACACCTCGCTAAGGCAGACACCTCGCTAAGGCAGACACCTCGCTAAGGCAGACACCTCACTAAGGCAGACACCTCACTAAGGCAGACACCTCGCTATGGCAGACACCTCACTAAGGCAAACACCTCACTAAGGCAGACACCTCACTAAGGCAGACACCTCACTAAGGCAGACACCTCACTAAGGCAGAGACCTCACTAAGGCAGAGACCTCACTATGGCAGACACCTCACTATGGCAGACACCTCACTAAGGCAGACACCTCACTAAAGCAGACACCTCACTAAAGCAGACACCTCACTAAAGCAGACACCTCACTAAAGCAGACACCTCACTAAAGCAGACACCTCACTAAGGCAGACACCTCACTAAGGCAGACACCTCACTAAAGCAGACACCTCACTAAAGCAGACACCTCACTAAAGCAGACACCTCACTAAGGCAGACACCTCACTAAAGCAGACACCTCACTAAGGCAGACACCTCACTAAGGCAGACACCTCACTAAGGCAGACACCTCACTAAGGCAGACACCTCACTAAGGCCTTGGGCACTAAGGCAGACACCTCACTAAAGCAGACACCTCACTAAGGCAGAGACCTCACTATGGCAGACACCTCACTATGGCAGACACCTCACTAAGGCAGACACCTCACCAAAGCAGACACCTCACTAAAGCAGACACCTTCACTAAAGCAGACACCTCACTAAAGCAGACACCTCACTAAAGCAGACACCTCACTAAGGCAGACACCTCGATAAGGCAGACACCTCACTAAGGCAGACACCTCACTAAGGCAGACACCTCACTAAGGCAGACACCTCACTAAGGCAGACACCTCACTAAGGCAGACACCTCACTAAGGCAGACACCTCACTAAGGCAGACACCTCACTAAGGCAGACACCTCACTAAGGCAGACACCTCACTAAGGCAGAGACCTCACTAAGGCAGACACCTCACTAAGGCAGACACCTCACTAAGGCAGACACCTCGCTAAGGCAGACACCTCACTAAGGCAGACACCTCGCTAAGGCAGACACCTCGCTAAGGCAGACACCTCACTAAGGCAGACACCTCACTAAGGCAGACACCTCACTAAGGCAGACACCTCGCTATGGCAGACACCTCACTAAGGCAGACACCTCACTAAGGCAGACACCTCACTAAGGCAGACACCTCACTAAGGCAGACACCTCACTAAGGCAGACACCTCACTAAAGCAGACACCTCACTAAAGCAGACACCTCACTAAAGCAGACACCTCACTAAAGCAGACACCTCACTAAGGCAGACACATCACTAAAGCAGACACCTCACTAAGGCAGACACCTCACTAAAGCAGACACCTCACTAAAGCAGACACCTCACTAATAAAAGCAGACACCTCACTAAGGCAGACACCTCACTAAGGGAGACACCTCACCAAGGCAGACACCTCACTAAAGCAGACACCTCACTAAGGCAGACACCTCACTAAAGCAGACACCTCACTAAGGCAGACACCTCACTAAGGCAGACACCTCACTAAGGCAGACACCTCACTAAGGCAGACACCTCACTAAGGCCTTGGGCACTAAGGCAGACACCTCACTAAAGCAGACACCTCACTAAGGCAGAGACCTCACTATGGCAGACACCTCACTATGGCAGACACCTCACTAAGGCAGACACCTCACTAAAGCAGACACCTCACTAAAGCAGACACCTCACTAAAGCAGACACCTCACTAAAGCAGACACCTCACTAAAGCAGACACCTCACTAAAGCAGACACCTCACTAAGGCAGACACCTCGATAAGGCAGACACCTCACTAAGGCAGACACCTCACTAAGGCAGACACCTCACTAAGGCAGACACCTCACTAGGGCAGACACCTCACTAAGGCAGACACCTCACTAAGGCAGACACCTCACTAAGGCAGACACCTCACTAAGGCAGACACCTCACTAAGGCAGACACCTCACTAAGGCAGAGACCTCACTAAGGCAGACACCTCACTAAGGCAGACACCTCACTAAGGCAGACACCTCGCTAAGGCAGACACCTCGCTAAGGCAGACACCTCACTAAGGCAGACACCTCGCTAAGGCAGACACCTCGCTAAGGCAGACACCTCACTAAGGCAGACACCTCACTAAGGCAGACACCTCACTAAGGCAGACACCTCGCTATGGCAGACACCTCACTAAGGCAGACACCTCACTAAGGCAGACACCTCACTAAGGCAGACACCTCACTAAGGCAGACACCTCACTAAGGCAGACACCTCACTAAGGCAGACACCTCACTAAGGCAGACACCTCACTAAAGCAGACACCTCACTAAAGCAGACACCTCACTAAAGCAGACACCTCACTAAAGCAGACACCTCACTAAGGCAGACACATCACTAAAGCAGACACCTCACTAAGGCAGACACCTTACTAAAGCAGACACCTCACTAAAGCAGACACCTCACTAATAAAAGCAGACACCTCACTAAGGCAGACACCTCACTAAGGGAGACACCTCACCAAGGCAGACACCTCACTAAGGCAGACACCTCACTAAGGCAGACACCTCACTAAGGCAGAGACCTCACTAAGGCAGACACCTCACTAAGGCAGACACCTCACTAAGGCAGAGACCTCGCTAAGGCAGACACCTCACTAAGGCAAACACCTCACTAAGGCAGACACCTCACTAAGGCAGACACCTCACTAAGGCAGACACCTCACTAAGGCAGACACCTCACTAAGGCAGACACCTCACTAAGGCAGACACCTCGCTATGGCAGACACCTCACTAAGGCAGACACCTCACTAAGGCAGACACCTCACTAAGGCACTCACTAAGGCAGACACCTCACTAAGGCAGACACCTCACTAAGGCAGACACCTCACTAAGGCAGACACCTCACTAAGGCAGACACCTCACTATGGCAGACACCTCACTAAGGCAGACACCTCACTAAGGCAGACACCTCACTAAAGCAGACACCTCACTAAAGCAGACACCTCACTAAAGCAGACACCTCACTAAAGCAGACACCTCACTAAGGCAGACACATCACTAAAGCAGACACCTCACTAAGGCAGACACCTCACTAAAGCAGACACCTCACTAAAGCAGACACCTCACTAATAAAAGCAGACACCTCACTAAGGCAGACACCTGACTAAGGGAGACACCTCACCAAGGCAGACACCTCACTAAGGCAGACACCTCACTAAGGCAGACACCTCACAGCAGACAGTATAAGATGTATCCAAGGGTGTCTGGCCTAGTGAGGGTAGATGGTTTGACAAACCTCTCATTCTCCTTTTCCAGTATTTTGTCCTTGACTTCTTGTTCTTTTGACCATGACAATTCGATGTCATCCTTGAGTTGTAAAGAACTCTCAAGACAGCTGATGTCACCCTAAAAACAAAGACTAATCTAAGGCCTGGTTTTCAAACACAATTGCGAGTGTTTCACCAGAGATTCCAAACACTGAGAAACTGATGAAAACGCAAGGCCGTAGAGTTCTTCCTCCAATTTCGGCTGCGCCTCGTTTTTTCAACCCCTTCTTGGTGACATTTTGAAATCGGAGGAAAAACTCTTTCTCGTGTTTGATACAATGTACAGTGGAACCTCTATATAACGGACCTAAGAGCGGCCACCCTCTATTCAGCGGCCACCCTCTATTCAGCGGCCACCCTCTATTCAGCGGCCACCCTCTATTCAGCGGTCACCCTCTATTCAGCGGCCACCCTCTATTCAGCGGCCACCCTCTGTTCAGCGGCCACCCTCTATTCAGCGGCCACCCTCTATTCAGCGGCCACCCTCTATTCAGCGGCCACCCTCTATTCAGTGGCCACCCTCTATTCAGCGGCCACCCTCTGTTCAGCGGCCACCCTCTATTCAGCGGCCACCCTCTATTCAGCGGCCACCCTCTATTCAGCGGCTACCCTCTATTCAGCGGCCACCCTCTATTCAGCAGCCACCCTCTATTCAGCGGCCACCCTCTATTCAGCGGCCACCCTCTATTCAGCGGCCACCCTCTATTCAGCATCCACTTTTCAAGGTCCCAATTGTTTTTGTCAGTCAAGCACTGTAAATTATATGTACCTCTATTAAGCGGCCACCTCTATATAACGGCCACTTTGCAAAGAGGGTGGGCATTATATAGAGGTTCCACTACATATAGCTAATTGCATATAATCGTTGTCGGGTTGAAAATCATAAATCATAAAAGCTGAGACCGCAATGATGGATGGGAAATCAGTTCATGACCTACATTACAGGCAGATATATTCAATGTTCTCGGTAGTTTTGAAAATATATGAGCTATTTAACTAAGACCCTACAAATCTGGATAAAAAGGTCGATCATTTGACGGTGTTATTTGAGAGTTTTAATTTCCCAGAATTCCTTTTGGTCATAGCTTTCATGATTTTCAACCCAACAACGATTATGCAATTAGCTATATATTACTTCAAGGTCACATAAGAAATGCTGCGAGTATGTGTACATATCACAATGTACATGTATTTCTGGTTTAATCACATTTTGTCCAATATTATTGAAACAATAATAATTATCATTAATATTCAATTCAATTAAATATCACATACATGTAGCTGACATGTACCTGTAGTTTATCGTTCTTATTTTTCAATGCCAGAATCCTCTCTTCAGCAATGAACTTATCCTGAAGCAGTCGTTGATTGATCTACAATATAGAACACACTGCATTAGTGACTGTAGTGGAATAACGATAAAGTGTAGAGATATACATAATAATAATAATACTTTATTTGAAATACACTAGGTATTTTGAAATGGTAAATCCTGAAGTTAGCCCTATAATGTAGGATCCACCAGTAGGTCAGGCCACACACACCGGGGACTTCATGCCCTACTCTTAGTCGAACAGTGGTGTGTGCAATGTAATGTAGAGTGTGGAGAGATGGGACCGACATTTTATTGTTTGGACATCCGAGCCACGCGAAGGTCTAACCATTAAATGGTTAGATTTTGTAGATGTAACATATACGACATGTAGATTGCTCACCTTTTTCTGTGGTTCTGTAACTTCCAATGCATGACTGAGTTGTTCTTGTACATCAGCGGTATTTCTAAGGATTATACGATGTATTAGTAGAGGTAATCATACGGTTTCGAGTTCAATTTGGAAATAATTTGCACGAGTGGGTTTTTCAAAGAGTATCAAAATTGCACGAGCCCGTAGGTCGAGTGCAATTTGAGCTCTTTGAAAAACACATGTCTGAGTGCAAATTATTCCAAATTGAACGAGAAATCGTATGATTACCAATTAAGAATATTCATGAAAAAAAAGTATGCAATGCAATTAAAGGTAATTTGCACTGCAGTGCAAATTGAATGGAGTACTTTTTTCATGTATATTATTATACTGTATTAAGTACTCAGATGTAATAGTAATGGAATTAAAGGTGCTCATAAGTGATTCATTGTACGTTTTTTTCAGCTTTTATCCAATTGGCTGTACAGACATGCATAATGTACATGCAATAATGCCAGTACTGCCATTGTACAAGAGCAAAGTCATGTCCGGGGAAGGAGGCCCAATTACATGTATCTTGTTTCAGTAGCATGAAGTGAAGCAGAGGGGGGGAGGGGTGATCTTGTTTCAGTAGCATGAAGTGAAGCAAGGGGGAGGAGGGGTGGTGGTGAACGATATGTAGTGTGACCCCCAATGGAAATCCTGGCTACGCCCCTGATGTGCTACATAACATTGTTCTCGTAATATTTTCTTACCTTTTGCATTCTTCGTATTTGTTATTGAGTTCATGTATTTGTTTTGTTTGCTTGTCAAAATGTAAGTTAGTATTAAGGAAAGTAATAATTAAGGTTGGAATACTCTTACATTTGTACATGTATATACAGTACTACTGTACATGTATTTCCTCAATAATAAAGTACCTCAATAATAAAGTACCTCAATAATAAAGTACCTCTGTCAATAATAAAGTACCTCAATAATAAAGTATCTCAATAATAAAGTACCTCAATAATAAAGTATCTCAATAATAAAGTACCTCAATAATAAAGTACCTCAATAATAAAGTACCTCAATAATAAAGTACCTCAATAATAAAGTACCTCAATAATAAAGTACCTCAATAATAAAGTACCTCAATAATAAAGTATCAAAATAATAAAGTATCAAAATAATAAAGTACCTCAATAATAAAGTACCTCAATAATAAAGTACCTCAATAATAAAGTACATGTGTATCTCAATAATAAAGTACCTCAATAATAAAGTACACTTGTACTAACACTACAATTATGACACAACCACTAAATATTGTACAAGCATCAAGAGTTCCAGACTTCCAGTACGTGCGCAATGCATTGTGAGATTATTACAAAGTGAGCACCAAGTGAGCAAAAACATAGCTTGGGCTCCCTGTGTCTAGAATTGGTGCTCACTTTTCCTCTGTAATAATCTCACAATGCATTGCGCACGTACCGGAAGTCTGGAACTCTTGATGCTTGTATAGAACTGGTCACTACAAGTACTACATGTACAAATTTCAAGTTCAATTTGGAAATAATTTGCACAAGTGTATTTTCTGAAAGAGTATCAACAAGCCCGTAGGGCGAGTGCAATTTGAGCTCTTTGAATTTAAACACATGTCGAGTGCAAATTATTCCAAATTGTTGTTATTATTATTATTATTACTATTATTATTAAACACTACAAGAAAATTAATTGTTTTAAAAGTTAAATTTGATTCAAATTAGGATGATTCTCTATCTGATTTACCATGTTTACAGATCTCTGTATTTTCCTCATGAAATATTAAGAGTTTGATCACTGTAATTATACAACATTATATATATAACATTCATATTCATCAACATTAATATTAAAGGATATCATCACATTTCTTCTGGTATTTCTTAATGAGTTTGCTGAAAAGAAAAACAACATTTATTAATAAACGTGCATGTCACCCTTATTTTCATTTATTTTGGAAATCACTTCAATATGAATTGAATATTGGCATGGTGCAGGGTGAATGTGATTTGAGCTTCAATTGAGTTATAGAGGTTTTTAATCTCGATATATGTTAATTTGGTAATGCCAGGGGAGGCAATTGTGATCATTTACATTTCAGTTTTAAAGTACTTATAAATAATGTACTTATAAATAATGAAGAATGCGTTAAACAAGAACTTATTATTATTATTATTATTATTATGAAGCTTATTTTTTTATTTTGAAAATCGATTACATATGAAATGAATAGTGGGATGGTTCAGTATTTTGTGATTTGAGCTTCGCATAGTTTGCGAGTTATAAAGGTTTGAAATCGTGATATGCTAATTTGGTGATGTCAAAGGAGGCATTTGCCGTAACTTATTTCTATTATTTCAAGCAGCACTCTTTTCTGAAATAGAAAAAAAGTTTAACATCATTTATATAAGTTGTAGAAAACTTTTTTCCAGATTAAAAAATGTCAATGATTTGCAAAGGGGCGCTTTTGTATAATAAATGATGCCTCCTTTGACGTCACCGAATTAGCATATCACGATTTCAAACCTTTATAACTCGCAAATGCGAAGCTCAAATCACAAAATACTGAAACATCCCACTATTCACTTCATATGTAATCGATTTTCAAAATAAAAAATAAGCTTCATAAGCACTTTAAGGACAACACACCACTTTTTAGATTGTGTTTTTTATACATGTGCGTCCCTTGACATCACTTCATTTGTATTTTGAGATTTTACACTACACTACAGTACACTACACTGCACTACACTACAGGCCTCTACACTACACTAAGTCTACACTGCACTGCACTGCACTGCACAACACTGCACTGCACTGCACTACACTACAGGCCTCTACACTACACTAAGTCTACACTGCACTGCACTGCACAACACTGCACTGCACTACATGTAGACTACACTGCACTGCACTGCACTGCACTGCACTGCACTGCACTGCACTGCACTGCACTGCACTGCACTACACTACACTACACTACACTACACTACACTACACTACACTACACTACACTACACTACACTACACTACACTACACTACACTACACTACACTACACTACACTACACTACACTACACTACACTACACTACACTATACTGCACTGCTCTACACTCATGCAAGGAGAAAGCCTGTAACAGACACCACACTAAACATCACCTACTCTGTTGAGATGAGCTTCTCTTTTATAATTTTCAGTGTTGACCCTTTTTCTTGTTTGCAGATCTCCATATCCTAAGGATATATTCAACAACATAAATATGATGTACATTTTGTACATTCTAACGGTTCAACTGTCTTCTTAATGCATATAAACTAATGCTACATTATATTTTATTGATATAAGACCATGGATAGCCATAAAGCTACATTGTACCTGGTACAGTAATGTTTCATGTGAGGTAAGCCATTGTTAAGGGTGGACTAACATATTTATTTCGACTGTTGCTAAGGAAAATTTGAAACCTCAAAAAAATCGTAAAATTCAAAGAGAAGAGAAGGGACTTATAGGAAGTGATTGTAAGAGAGAAAGCTTTGTCATAGCATGACGTCACCAAATTACGTCATCAAAACAGAAAACGCTCTTTTTTTCCAAGGATTTATAAGATACTGTAAATCTATGATTATACACTTGTTCTACAATACAAGGAGCAGACAACTGAGCATGGATTTGGTATTTAATTGAAAAATGATTTTTTTATGGACGTTTTTCGAGCTGTTTTTAAGGATTAAATTCCATAACTTGTCATATTTTCTTCAGTTTTTAAAAAGCATGCTCAGCAATGTTGACTAGGTCGTTGTTGATATTCTAGGTTAGAAAAAAATAACCCTCAGTGAACGTGCTTGAACATTTTGAAGGTTTTTGAAAACGAGAATCTGCGCATGCGCAGTGAAGTCTTGTTACATTTACCATTCTTTTTCAGCATTGAATTGATGGATTTCGGAAAAGAATCCTACGAAAATGTTTAGACAGTTCTCTATTCTGTCATTTGGCATAAAAATTATTATGCAGCAAAGACGTTTTGATTTTCCTGTTGTACCCAAGCAGGAGATGCGCGAATTGTATGACTTTCAATTCATAAATTGTATGCTTGCTCATTTCTGCTAAAACGAAATTTAAAACCCCTAGAGAGTAGTAGGATGTTTAACAAGGTTATAAAATATCAAAATTTCAGAAAAAAATCCTCAACAAAGCTAAAGAATTGAAGACATGTAAAACCCCATAGCAACGCGGTTGCATAGTAACGAAATATGTTAGTCCACCCTTAATACAACAAGTGATCAATTGGCTGGTGACATTACAGTGTGGACACTCGAACCGTGAACACTTCAAGTTTTTTTCGAACTGTTTTTTTTCAAACTTTCTATTGCCTCATCGCCTCTCAAATGGAGCATTGAGTTTAAATACACTTAGTGATCAAAATAAATCATTTTTATGATCAATTTGCTCAATCAATAATTTATATATTTGTGTTAGAAAAAAAACTAAGTGTTCACGGTTCGAGTGTCCATACTGTAAAGCAACTCTTGCCTGTCTTGGCTCATTGGGTTGATCTCCAGTGTAATATAATTTATGCTGCTCTTTTGTTATCTAAATTGTGATACGTTCTATAGATTGTAAAGCTAGTATTGTTTTTTACTATTGTGATGTCAGTTGTGCTGCGTAAATTATATTACACTGGAGATTGACCGCTCATTGTCTACAAACTACATTTTGTACAAAGATATAATTATGTATCGTATTCGACATGTACAAGTCATTTGTTAATTCTTCCCTACTGTACATTACAAATGATCTAATTCTTATATCAATAAAATGCAGATAAGTTCTAGATTGATGTACAAACATTATTAAGTTATTATATTATTATTCAAGGAAATAAACGTTAGAAGGACGTTCTGTCAATACAAATAGGAATAACAAATCCGATGATCTTTACTGCATCAAGGCAGATTGTACTAACAGACATACAAATTAGACGTAGATACATGTGTATAGTAATCAATATTAACTTATCATGTCTTTGAACTCGTACAATAATCAATTCTTACACCGTAAACTAGTGAGTAAACGTGGAAGTTTTACTACTGACAGTACTATTTTTAATAGATAAAACGGCGATCGGTACACGTACCTGCTTTAACCGAACGCAAGATTGACACTGTGTGACCGTTGTAATATCCTCAACCATCGTTACTTATTTTGTCATCAAATCTAAAGAGTTACGTCGAATCGTAGTAAGTAAATCACAGAAAACTGCCGCATGCTGGCAGCCATGTTGGAAATGCTTGAGGGACTGGGGCGAGGAAACATGACCACAGGCAGCCCAAGCAAATAAAACAATTCATTTTTTTATTGGGGGGGGGGGGGGGGGGGGGGTGGGAGGGGTGTCGTTGGGGTGGTGGGGGGAGGGGTGTTCGTTGTTGTTGTGTTGACGTTGACATCTAACAAATTTCAATGCAAAGTAATATAAACAAAGCAAAGGTATATTTTTCGCGGTAAACATTTTAGTTATATCATTTTATAATTGATTTTTTTTATGTTACTAGCTATTTTCTTTTTGTTAGTTATATTTTCGAGTTCAAGTAGTCAATTGTAAATTACCTACATGTAGTGAGATTTGCAATTGTTTGTGTAAAAATACATGAAATAAAGTTTCCATTATTATTATTATTATTATTATTATTATTATTATTATTATTATTATTATCATTATCATTATTATTATTATTATTATTATTATTATTATTATTATTATTATTATTATTTATTATTATTATTATTATTATTATTATTATTATCATTATCATTATTATTATTATTATTATTATTATTATTATTATTATTATTATTATTATTATTATTATTATTATTATTATTATTTATTATTATTATTATTATTATTACTATTATTATTATTATTACTATTATTATTACTATTATTATTATTATTACTATTAACATGGTAAATTTCCAGAAGATGCAGCGTTCATACATCTTTAAAAATAATAAAATAATAATATTTATAATGCTTGTTTCGCGCGCAAATTAACATCAGAATATCATCAAATGCGCGTTACAATATATACTAAATTGTGGTACTAAAAACATAATAATAATAATAAAAATTCTCATGTGTAAATTCTTTCCTTCCCCGGCCCTTGCATGAAGAGAGGGAGGGGAGGCTTGTCATTTAGGCCGTTTGCAGGATTACGATCACGTGGTTGTACTGACTGGCAAAAAAATCTGACTTTATTTGTTTGAAGAATCTTACATGATATAGTCGTTTTCGTATGAGTGGGAAACCTACGGTACGGAGTTACGGTCACGGTACGGAATCGAAGACATTGTATTCAACCAATCACAGCGCGCAAAATCATCGCTCAACCAATCAGAATGCTTGGATACCGCACGATGATGGCGCGATACGGTCACCGTGTGGCACAAACCGTACCGTAGCTACTTCTCACTCACACGAAAACGACTCTATCAATAGTGACAGTAAAGAAATCTGTTTGAAATGCTATTTTTCAACCTCCAGTTGATTGTCGATCTTTCTCAATCAACGTCTCAAAGTTTGTTTGCCAGTCAGCAGAGCCGTTCCCATGGGATCTTCGGCTCAGTTCATTCGTTATTCAAGCGATATATTGGCATGTGACTGTAAACTGCAAAGAGCCTATTGTCAATGAAAGGGAAAGTTTCCTAAGTATGACTTTGTATGACAATGATGCTCCTTGCCTTGATCCATTGTCGTTCATTTTCCCTTACAATGGGACTGAAGCAACAGCATTTCATATGTTCACTAGACGTTCTACTAGCGTTCACTGGCTCGTGCTACTTTCTTTTCGAGCAATTGAAGTTCACTTAGCAAATGCGGTCATTTTGCATTGAATCGTACACGATTTATCTTCTTAGTATTGCCGTTATACACGGGTTATTGTAATGTTCAAATAGATCAAAACGGAGGGATGTTTTAAAGCGGATTGAAATACGGAGGGATGTTTTAAAGCCACATACATTTACTGTAAATATGCAAATTAAACAACGGTCTTCACAGATAATGAGCTTGGGCTCCCTGTGTTGCAATTGCTCTTGGCGCTTGCTCAATTACGTCAATTAAATTCTAGATTTCCGTTGCTATTGCTTCTGTGCGAGTAGTTGCGCGTATATCGATGTTGTCCTTTTTAAGTTTTACCCAAAACCGGGGTATCATATCACTTGTCGATCTTGGAATTCAAACTTTTAAGTCAATGCCACTGAATTAATTCCGATGTTAGTGCCGGTGAACCAGCCTTAGTACGTTACACTCTTGTATATGGATATCTTTGATATCTTTGATATTATGACCTGTAATTATAATTTATATATATATAAATTGGTATTTATAATTTTTACTCTTTTAAACTCAGCCTTCCTGAAAATCAATTACTTGTAATTGATGAAATTCTGAGTCAAATAAAGTTCATTCATTCATCTGGCAAACACACCCTTTGAATTGAATTGATGTTAATTTGCACTCTGTGCCACTATGCCCTCTTATACCACATAATGTGGCTGGTCCTATACTGCGCCTCTGTTATTCTGCCGTCTGATACAGGCTCTGTAGGCCAGTCACAACCGGCATGCACCGGAGACTTTAGAGTCGTTATGAGTGAGAAAGTTACCACACCGTCACCGCACCGTGCCTTGCCGTATTGAAAGAGTTTGATTGGATGAGATGCATCTGCGCGCTTTTTGATTGGTTCAGAAAGGAAGCCATTTGAGTGTCAAGGTACCGTGTCGTATTGAAAGAGTTTGATTGGATGAGATGCATCTGCGCGCTTTTTGATTGGTTCAGAAAGGAAGCCATTTGAGTGTCACGGTACCGTGTCGTATTGAAAGAGTTTGATTGGATGAGATGCATCTGCGCGCTTTTTAATTGGTTCAGAAAGGAAGCCATTTGAGTGTCACGGTACCGTGTCGTAATGAAAGAGTTTGATTGGATGAGATGCATCTGCGCGCTTTTTAATTGGTTCAGAAAGGAAGCCATTTGAGTGTCACGGTACCGTGTCGTAATGAAAGAGTTTGATTGGATGAGATGCATCTGCGCGCTTTTTGATTGGTTCAGAAAGGAAGCCATTTGAGTGTCACGGTACCGTGTCGTATTGAAAGAGTTTGATTGGATGAGATGCATCGTCGCGCTTTATGATTGGTTCAGAAAGGAAGCCATTTGAGTGTCACGGTACCGTGTCGTATTGAAAGAGTTTGATTGGATGAGATGCATCTGCGCGCTTTTTGATTGGTTCAGAAAGGAAGCCATTTGAGTGTCACGGTATCGTAGGTTTGCCACTCATACGAAAACGACTCTATCGTTTCTGTGATCGAGTCGGGAAAACAGTCTCACGGGTGATGGCATGAAGGTCGAGGGACTATTACTGACTTCTAGTTTGAAATTTATAGATTACATTTGATCATCTGATCTTTTTCGCCCTCAAAATACTATCAGTACAATAAAGCTTTAGAAAGCATCGCTACATCTATTCTTGACTCCATGCAGTACCCCACAAATTAAACAATATATCCAACCCGTCTGGTTGCTGTTCTTTATTATTCCACTCGTGCGTCTTTTTACCATACAAGAGACTACGCAATTTATAATACACCTATTCTAAAAATCGTTGTCCGGGCCACAAGCAACAAGCAAGAAGCTGACGACCGCAAAGGGCATTGGGACTTTCTCCTTATTCATTTATTTATCCGTAGACATTTTAACAACATGCGTTTTCAAATGACCGAATAGTTCCAAATGATTGCTATTCAACGCTCGTAGGGATAACTTCTCAAGTACAACGGATAAATTAATTAATTAGGAGATTCCCAAAGTCCTTTGCGGTCGTCAGCTTCTTGCTTGTTGGTGTATGCACCTATTTCCAAAAACGTTGGTATCTGAAATCTGAATCTGAATCTGTGACCTAAAAACACTCATAGCCACACTATTCGCCAACGCAGGTCTTTGTCTAAAGGTTGTGGCATATTCCAGTAATTACAAGATAGATCACAACTCATAGGTCCTCATACCCACAATAATAATAGAGTTAGAGTCGTGCATTGCATTCCCTCTCGGTCTCAGATTTCAAGCATTCAAATGATTCAGATTTCAATGTGTTCGATGTCAAACTCCGTTTTTCCCACTCATACGAAATATTGGTTACAATCCCTCTCGTAGATTTCAAATTCAGATTCAGATTTCAGATGTCAACGTTTTTTGAAATAGGTGTGTACAGCTTATTTGATGGTTTGACAGATAATACGCGCGGATATTCTACGAGTTGCGCAGTATTTTTCTGAGCTCGTAGGACGAGGGGAAATACGAGTAATGAGTAAAATGTCTGTCAAGCCATCAAATAAGGGGTTTATTATTCCACAATTGATTTTGTTGCTTTGTTTCCTGGAGGTTTTGAGCCATTTTTGCTATGTTTTTCGTGCGCGGGCGCGTGCTAATTGTTCTAATTGTGAACACTTTTCAGTAAAAGTGCCGTTTTTATAACGTAAAGTTATGATCGACAAAAATATTTTACCCGAGCAAATATTGATTTATTTTCAATCATGCAATGCTATTTTGAGCTTCCTGACATTTATTCCGCGCAAAATTTCAACTTTGATTCAAAGTAAGCTGACGACTGTTGTTTACAAATTCGAATTTTAAGCGCGCTTTCAGATTCTCAGTGGGGAAAGTTCGCATATTTTCTTTCTAAAAACGCAAAGTTTAGAGTTTGTTTTCATATGAGCTAAAAGGTAAATAATAACACTTTTCTTTACAAAAGAATAATTAGAAAAGTGTTGAAAATGAACGAGCAGCATCGGAATGAAAAATTGTGCGTGTTTTTGCGATGTGCATCTAATTGTAAACACGCATATGCTCACGCATAACTTGGCACTTCATAACATATGTAGTTCTTGAGATATAGAGTAAAATTGCCGCTAATGTACCTGCACTGGTACAATAGCAAAGATTGAGAAGGAAATATGTATTAGAAGTTCGCGTTTGCCGGTGATACAAATTTGTGCCATTGCGTTGTTAAGCAATTTATTACACGAGCGTGATGAATGGCATGCATCAAAATGAATGAACATGCGAACACGCCGTCTGACTTCACTTCGTTTTAACATTTTTCTATCATTCGTATCGAAATAACACGAACATAAATATTGTTTTAAGACAACTTGGAACTTGTACATCGAATTGAAAGGCTAGAAATCGATAATAATACACAATATTAATCCATTAAAAAGCAAGCCAAAAGTGTTCACAATTACAAACATATGTTCACAATTAGAACTACGACCGGACATGATATAATAAAATATATTTAGAAACGTTCAATAATAAACACAACGAAACTTAATCACATGTTAGCTGAAGTGTAGAGCTAATTTATAGCAAAGGTTCAGGATAATCGTACCATATGTTGACGAGAAATATCATTAAGTGCAAAAAGTGTTCACAATTAGAACCACGTACTGTACTGTGTAATACGTTGCATTATGTGTATTCGTCCCAGGGCCCGGTTGTTCGAAAAGCGATTCGCGCTAATTTAATCCAGGATTAAATCTTAAGAAATCTATTGTCCCCCTAGCAAGGCGAAACAGATACCACTGAAAAAGTACTCAGTGAAAACTGTACTATTTTTAATTTATTTTTTTGCTGTTAAATACGTACTGTGCCCCCCCCCCCCCCCCCCCCCCCCCCCTCCTTGAATTTTGGATTATGTACGGCCCTGGTCAGTCGTCGTGCGTTCGATCCCCATCGGAGTTAGATATTTTTTGTCTTTCTCCTTTCTTTCTATAGGGCTATCGTTCAGACTGGAACTTTATGGGTATCATATAGCACTTTAACTTTCCCTCCATTTCTATCGGCTAGCTGGTCATATAAAGAAAATCAATGAACGGCTCAATGACTGTATGTTACTGTGATACGGGTGTTTTTGAGGGAGCTATATTATATACTGGAACTATACATGATTGTGGTCTTAGACAATTCAGTGATCTTACTCAGTGACATATATTTTTATATTTTATTTTACAGTAAAATTCAACAATCTTGAGTGATTTGTGTTCCGAAATGTCATTGTATGCGATTTGTACGTCAAGACTGATTTCGTGTTATTCATTCTACTTATGTAAAATTTGAACACATAAATAATTATATATAATTATTTCGTTATTTTTGCCCCCCCCCCCCCCCCCCCCCCCCCCCCCCCCAAAAAAGAGAAAAAGAGAAAAATGAGGAAGAATGGAACAGAACGCCGTAAAGTTAGCCGAAGAAGTTGTACCAAAATTCAACTTATGTAGAATGGTTTTGCAGTTTACTCGGAGGAATTTTTTTTCAAATAGTTAGGTGTATTGAGGCGCATCTCATTTGCACGTATCGTCACGCACATACTTCACGCTTATACACACTTCACGCTTGGGGATGCGTGAACGTTCGGCCACCAACCGGTTCAGAAAGTGCCAATAGATCCAATATTAATGATACGCGCTGAAAGTTTTACCTGCTCTCGGCTTATGATGGTATGAAAAGCTTGCATACATTAAGCCAAAGCCCACGAAATTGGCAAACACTCACAAAAAGTTACTTGAAAATGACCACTTGTGGTCGCCGTTTCGCCACATAGTTTCCGTTGGGCTAGTACTCCTAGAGAAATCTAATTGAATTGTCTATCCACAAAACGCTCAAAGATCAAAAAGTCAATTTCTCGCTAAAAAAAGAATAACTAAAAGAATATGTCGGGGCCAATAAACCCGTAATTAACATTATTTGCCTAGTTTAGCATGCTCCATTCAGCTGGCTTCCTTTTGTTCCTTGCCACCTGTTTCGAACACTCTGATTGGTTGAATTCTTTGTTGACATTGTCAATATCATCTACAAGTCACATGACCACCGAAGCCATTTTCGAAGTGAAATATATTAGAATTAGAGTTGGGAGGAAATTTACAATGTCTGAAGTTTAAATGAGGATGGATTATAATGTGTGTTGAAGAGTTGTTGAATAGATACAATGAGAAGGAATCCAGGCAATAATGAGCGATCGCCACGTGCTTATGGAAGCGGAGGAGGATTTAGAGAAAAATGGGGATCGGCCGTAGAGTATTAGGGAAACCCAAGCCATAAAAACGAAGCGTTATGAACCACGATGACCAAAACACTCCAGAAAATGCCGTCTTCTTTAAAACAAGCGAAATGCCTGCGCGTTCGCTCGAAGCCAAGAACGAAGAGCCGGAATCGAACGGGAAATTAAATGACGCTGAGAATAGTAAGCCTTCAGATCATCACACAGAAACGTCAAGAGATGAGAGTTCACCGTCGACTCTGACTGGCATCGTTCAAGGCTTATTGGGCTGTCTAAGGCCAGTTTGGCGGCTAATCGGCAAAGCACATAAGTACGAAAATGGCGATGATTGGGTCATACCATTTGAGGATATCCGTGAGCTGCAGTGGCTCGGTTCTGGTGCTCAAGGAGCAGTATTTTTAGGAATATATGGTACAGAACAAGTGGCAGTTAAGAAAGTACGATACGAAAAAGACACTGAAATCAAACATCTACGTGATTTAAATCATCCAAATATCGTCCGATTCAGGTAACTGTGTGTAATCGTATGATCGAATCTTTATGTTCCGAATATCTCACCAAGTCATGTCAAATTGTCCCATGTTTTCTACTTGTTACTAATGATCACTTGTTGCGAACTATAGGAGTTCGTGTTTTGAAGTTCGATGTTTTGGTCCTCCTTGGCCGGTTACATGTGGCCGTATTCTAATTTAAACACCAGAACACATAAATACCCTGAAGTTTAACTATCTCTCATTCTCTATTATCATCATGCACTTGATTCCAATTCTCTCATTTGAAGTGTTTTGATCTGCCATAGAATCAAAGCGGCCTGATACTTTGATCGCTATAAGCTGACCGATGCATTTTATTATTGTTGTTATATACGTGTATATTTTTTCAACCATCTTCTAGTTAACCTGACTGATGTAAATATGACGGTATATGTGCCCTAGGGAATGGTTTCACAGTCTTGTTGGCTTAATTATTAGCTAACACTCACTCTCTAGTCTCAGTTATATTCATCCCACAAGCTATTTGCACAGTTGTATGGCCGTGAATAATTTGTATCAATGCAATATTCAGGCTAATACTCCTCTTGTTTAATGTTTATTGTGGTTGCATGTAGATATATGTAAAATTTATTAATATAACTGGCCAATTTATTAATATAAGCCACCAAAATGTTTTAATAGATTTTTACATGGTTATAATCATTACAGGAGAGGGAGGGGTGGGGGAGATCTCTGTAACAGCCACCAGCAAGCCTATTCAATTTAAAACAATTATTGAAGCAAAATATTGTGATTTGTCAGTGGTGTCAGCAGATTAATTATTTGTCGATGCCGAATTCAGAGGCAAATAATCGATCTGCGAGACACTGGTCGACTGACAGAATCACAATATTTTGCGAAAACCGAGTCCAGTAATTGTTTTATCATGCACATTATTTTCTCTCAGCAACAACTCTGGAAATCGAGTTGAGGAGAACCAATTAAACTGTGTAACGGAGCAGTGCATCCATTATGCAACGGATACAAGTTATATTGGATAACTGCATCATTTAATCCATTCGATAGGAGTTATTCAGTGGATACCAGCACTTAGTTAAACCACCTATCATGCGACCAGAGCCAGCACCTGCTATACCGAGAAATTATTGATGTACAGTCACTAGACAGAGCAGAAAAACTGCAAAGCTGCTGTTTTCATACAGTTTCCATTAACTGGCAATGATACATCAAAAACTGCAATTGATACATTTGTGCTACCAATTACTCAAAACTTGTGACAAAATCTTATCAAGTTACAGTAAAGCTTCTCGGAGATATTTACGAAAACGATGGTTTTTCTGCTGATCAAAATGCCACCTCTCCCAAAGTACAAGGCCTTATATCTCTGAGACACATGCATTCACCGAATTTTGGTGGCATTTGATATTTTGTTATTTGAGCATAAAAGGGCTTGTATACAAAATATTGAGCTTAACAACCTATATGTGTCCTTATTAGAAGAGGCTATAAAACGTTTTTCCGCTCTGTTCAGTCACTAACAGCCACCTGTATTTGATGTCCCCACAACGGCCACCACTCTATAACAGCAAGGGTGTTTTGTCCCGGCCACCAGCAAACCCATACGTTTACTCGTATTTGAAACCTCCTCACAACGGCCACCTCTACACAATGCCACAAAAGTTTGCCCCGAGGTGGCCGTTGTGGAGAGATTCAACTGTCAATAAACATGCTACTCTTTCACTAAGAAGTTTTGAAACAATTTGTGATAAGACTTCCGTGTTAACAGAAAGCATATTGATGATGGTATTTCCATTTTTTTTTTTTTTATTATTATTTTATATTTTATTTATTTTTATATTATTATTGCATACCATTGTAATGCGCATTTGAAATTTTTTACGATTGATATTTGCACAATATAAATGAATAAATTATTATGATTAATTATTATGTTTTTTTTTAGGGGAGTATGTAATCAACCCCCTGTTTACTGTATAGTAATGGAGTACTGCCAGCGAGGCCAGCTCTTTGAAGTGTTACGTGACGGTCGTGAGGTTACTCCAAGACTACTGGTTCATTGGGCTACTGAGATTGCCGATGGCATGCACTACTTGCATGGGCGTAAAATAATTCATCGTGACTTGAAATCACCCAAGTAAGCCTGAACAACAGCTAGAACAACCCTGCATCTAAATTTGCATTTTTGCATTTTGCTGAAATTGTTTCCATATTGCACATGTTTTTAGAATTTAACAGGTCTGACCATTCAAAAAGGACAATTTCATTATTTGGAGTTCAATTTCCATCATGTACAATTGTTCAAAATTACTGTTTTGTAGTTTTTCATTAATTTGCAAACAAATAGCACAATTTTTGATATATATCTCAGGACACATAAATTTATGTGTTTTAGCCTACATATATAGTACATTTATATCTCAGGACACATAAATTCTATGTGTTTTAGCCTACGTACACCACATATATAGCTATTATCGCGATTTATATCTCAGGGCACATAAATTTATGTGTTTTAGCCTATAAATGTATGTGTTTTAGCCTATAAACAATAACTTGAATGGTCCTTTTATGTGTTTTAGTAGAAAGATCTGCATAAATTCTTACTTATGAACAGATTTTGCAAAAAAATTCTTACTTATAATATGCAAAAAAATGCAAATTTAAATGCAGGGTTGTTCTAGATGAATAATTAGCCTGAGTTCAGAGTGCCGGTTCATTGCGCATGAGATTTTATCCCGATTATATCACCTTCTTTTGTTATTTAAAAATCACACAAACGTTAACAAAAGAAGGTGATATAACAGGGGGTGTAGCCAGGATTTTCCATAGGGGGGGGGACAGGGGGGGGACAGGGGGGGGGGACATTTCATACACTCCATATCGTTCACCACCAAATTCCCCGCCCCCCTCCCCTCCTCAAACATATAAATTTAAAGAGTAGACCCAGAGGAAGGGGGGGGGGGGGGGTCACAGACACCCTGTGACGTCCCTCTGCCTACGCCCCTGTATAATCGGGATAAAATTTGCATGCGCACTGAACCTTATTCTTAAATTCCGAACTGGCTTATTGGATTTTGTGTTTTAATAATAGGATGTTGGATATATATATATATATACTGTTCATCTCATTTCATTTTTTCTCATTTCATTAATTTTGTTGTATTGTATTCATTTTATTTCATTTTCATATTTTAAAATTATTTTGTTTCATTTTATTTTTATTTCAGTTCAATTTTTTTTTCAATTTTTATTTTTACTTTCATTATGTTATTGTATTTACCTTTATAATATAGCAATGATATAACATGCGCTCTGATTGGCTAGAGTTAAATTATATGAACTATTTCCCCATGGGCTGCATGCTCTCGTCAACCTCCCACTGGCCTCATCTGATCGTGCGCGTGCTGTTCGAAATAACGTGCAGTGCTCATTGGCTAAAATTGCTATGAACTATTTCCCCATGGGCTGCACGCTCTATAGATGCCATATAAATCAAATAGTCAACGAGCGTCCATGCGCCTATTTCGTTATAGATGCACAAGAGAAAATATCAAGAACTCTTAACAAGCTATAGAGTCGCACGAGGCGTAGTATTTTCATTTCATTTCATTTTTTTTTTTTTTTTTTACTTTCATTTTTAAATTAGCATTAAAATGCTATTATATTTACCTGTAACTGTTTACAAACCATAGTGTTCTTGTGTCTACCAATGACACCCTGAAGATCTCTGACTTTGGTACTTGTAAAGAGTTCAATGATAAAAGTGCAAGGATGACATTTGCTGGCACTGTTGCGTGGATGGCACCAGAAGTGATTAGAAACGAACCATGTTCAGAAAAAGTAGACATTTGGTAAGTACTCCATTAAGAAGATTGAGATAGCAAGATAAGCCCAGGGGGGGGGGGGGGGGGGGGGGGGGGGGGGGGGTGGGGTATCAGTGACGGGGAGGTGCGAATGAGGCCAAACTTTTTTTAAAAAAAAACTTTTAAAAAAAATAAAAAAAAAATAAAAAGTCCATTACGCAAAAACAAGACCCCAAAAAAGTCCAACTGCCCAAAATTGTAACCCCCAAAAAGTCCAATTTTTCTCCGATAAGCTCTCAAGAGAACATTATATATAGGACTACATGCATTTTTGTGAATAATAATTTAAATGACATGTACACGTATATCTATGGGAAGTGGGAGGTGCATGCATACATAGATAGATAGATAGAAACTTTATTTAAAGAGGGTAACACTAAATACAGTGGAACCTCGATATAACGATACTCGATATAACGATGCATGTTCCCGGTATAACGATCAACATTTGACAGCCCGGCAAATGTTACAGTAAATGTATGGAGAAAAATCCCGATGTAACGATACTCGATATAACGATATTCCCGATATAACGATCGCAATCAGGCTGGCAGCCCAAACGTAAAATTTACCCTGATATAACGATAAAATAAATCATCGCGCGATGAAAAAGGAGGCTTAACACTAGAAATTTATGACAATACTTTAATCCTTTAGTTCTCATTGCATAAAGACTGTTAACGTGTCTGTCAACAGTTTGTTACGATAGGGATTACATCGCCGGTACAGTTATAAGGCACAACGGATACTACATGAAAAATCAATTATTAACGATACCCCGATATAACGATATTTTTGGCTCTTTTCCCGAAAAATCGTTATATCGGGAATTCACTATAACGATATCCCGATATAACGATCTAATTTGGTCAGTCCCTTGGCACATCGTTATATCGAGGTGGCCCTGTAGTATAAATACTAACAAACTTGTGGCCCTCGAATACATGCACAAGTGCATGGATATGAACCTTGGGGGCCGGGGGAAGGGTGAAGGCTCCCATACATGAGGTGACGGGGATCTGTCACAGTGCGCAAAATTGTTGCTCGATCAATCAGAATGCTTGGATATGGCATGGCTATCATATATGGCATGTAATTCATATACACCTATTTAATAAAAACGTTGGCATCTGAAATCTGAAATCTGAGACACAGAGGGATTGTAATGCACAAAAACTTTATTATTATTGTGGGTATAAGTTGTGATCTATCTTGTAATTACTGGAATATGCCACGACCTTTAGGCGAAGACCTGCGTTGGCGAATAGTGTTGCTACGAGGTCACAGATTCAGATTTCAGATTTCAGATTCAGATGCCAACGTTTTTTTAAATACTAGGTGCATTATACCATATAATACCCAGTACTTCACACTCATTAGAAAACGACTCTCATCTGTGAGTGATATGTAAAGAAGATGAGTTGAATTTAGATTTGAGTCTAATGTTTTCTTTTTTCATCTGTAGGTCATTTGGAGTTCTTCTGTGGGAGTTACTGACTGGGGAATTGCCATACAAGGTAAAACAGGGCAATACTCTCTTTTCGTTCTCTCCCTCTTTCTTTCTTTCTCGGGTGAAATTGGAAGGTTTTCTTCCCAGGATTTTGTTGAGTCAGTGTTCTATAAGCATCATTGCAAGTCCTTAAATAATCCTTGAATGCTACATGGTGGCAGCGGTGGCCGGGATTCCAAGTAACGCATCAAGGGCGGGTCCAGGAAATTTTGAGAAGGGTGGTCCAAACGTATGCTAAGCAAAGTCCCTGTGGCAATTAAAAACTAGATTCTAGGATAAACCAAGCAATAGAACCTCAGATATGACAGGGGGGTCCGGACCACCCGACGTCCCCCCCTGGATCCGCCACTGCACACAGTCATTTGAATACTAGTGTAGCAATAAAGCGCCAATTTGTGTGTTTATTTATTTTCCAAAAAAGGGAGCAATTTTAGAATACCCCGGCCGCCACTATGTCAAGCTCTTGTAGTGGCACTCTTTGAGAACAACGAATAATACAATAGGTTCTATTGTTATATAACAAATAATGTGGCGGGGTACTCTAAAGTTTAATTAGCCCCAAAAAGTAACGTAGCTACAAAGGTGTCTGTTCGTTTATCACAGAAAACTGGTTGTGGTTGCAATTGAAATGCTACCAAAAGATGAATTTTGGTAAAAACTCTTCAAAAAAGAAATGCTCAGTTACATCGTGTTGTCTGTGTTAATAGGGTGTTGATTCCTCTGCTGTGATATGGGGAGTCGGCAGCAATAACCTACAGCTACCTGTACCTTCAACTTGTCCAGAGGGGATTCAACTACTGATGCGGCTATGCTGGTAAGTTAGTAGGTCCTGCAGGGCCGTACACAGCACAGGGGCAGGGGTGGGGGGGGGGGGGGGGGGGTTGCCCCCCTTAGCAGGGCGAAAAAGATACCAAAAAGTACTGAGAACTGTACTATTTTTATTTATTTTTTGTTGTTATATACGTACTGCCCCCCCCCCCTTGAATTTTGGGTTATGTACGGACCCCCTGTCCTGTCAAACCACAGGTAGCCCAACCATTTATTTCCGTGCATCTTTTTATGATGGGTTTCCTGTACTAGAGCGTCTGTCCCGTAAGACCGTGCGTTCAAGGGCAGTATTGAAATCCAGAAGAAATGGTTGGGTTGCCTGTGGTCAAAAGCGCCAATTCACATTCGTGCAACACAAATTATTATTAGATTACAGTAGAACCCCGCTAACTCGAACTCCCAAGGAAACTGAATGGAAAATGGTTCGAGTTAGCGGGGGTTCGAATTAACAGGTTTCTACTGACTGTATTAAATTATTATGCATAAACACGTTCGGTAACTACTCATATCAAGAAATCTGTGCTGTTTACGTAGACCAGCTTACGGGGACTGGGCACGAGTTTACCGGTCACCCTGTGTTAGGTTTCCCAGTCTTTTTGGCCGTGTTACAAAATGGAGGACAATGTTTACATTCATTTACTCGATTTGCTGTAAGTTTGGATGGATGTTTCGATAAAAATCGTACTTTTAAACGAAAAATATTTACAGGGTTTCCAAATATGGTAAGTACAATGCACAAAAATGGACATAGGAAAGCTGGCCGAGCAATAGCACATTTTAATGGGGGATTTCTTGATATGCATGCACTAACGGGATATTACAGTGGAAGAATGAATGAATGAAAGAAATAAGAATAGTAAACGAATGGATGAATGAATAGATAGATAGACACCTTTATTTAAACACAAATAAAACAGCAGGGTAGTCCATTCAGTGGCTAGCAGCCTCTGATATCAAAAGGAGCCCTGCGTCACATATACAATATACAATAAATAGATAGATAAGATAGACACCTTTATTTAAACACAAATAAAACAGCAGGGTAGTCCATTCAGTGGTTAGCAGCCTCTGATATCAAAAGGAGCCCTGCGACACATATACAATATACAATAAATAGATAGATAAGATATACACCTTTATTTAAACACAAATAAAACAGCAGGGTAGTCCATTCAGTGGCTAGCAGCCTCTGATATCAAAAGGAGCCCTGCAATGAGTCGTCACGACTGACATTTCAAGATACGATGAGACTGAGTGAATAGAAACCCAAAGGTATCTGTTATAATAAATTTGTTGCTCTGATTATTCTAAATAGGAAAAGTAAACCCAAACATCGGCCTTCATTTCGTCAAGTGTTGATGCACATCGAGATTGCTGCCGCTGATGTACTTAATACCGCACCAGAATGCTTCTTACATCAACAGGTAACACAACATCCCCCCTCCCTCCCTACCCTTCCCTACCCTACCCCAAGTGTTGATGCACATTGAGATTGCTGCCGCTGATGTACTTAATACCGCACCAGAATGCTTCTTACATCAACAGGTAACACAACATCCCCCTCCCTCCCTACCCTACCCTACCCTCCCCTACCCCCCAAAAAACGCCATACATTGTAGGGTACCATCGTAAAGCACTTTTTGGGTTGCTAGATTGTAAAACAGTCCCAACTCCGCCGAGAGGAGTTCAAGTTCGATTGAGTCGTTCTGGCCGCGAGAGAATGAGACGAGACGAAAAGACGCTGATTTCGTCTCGTCTCATTCTCTCGTGGCCAGAACAACGACTTATCGAATAAACACCTATTTCAAAAAAGGTTGTCGAGGACATCAGTCTATAGGCGATAGGTTATACGTCGTTCCAAGACCGAACTGCATTATGGTAACAGCTAGAATAGCCACAAATGGCACTTGCTGTATGAAAAGCTGTATGATATTGTAACTATTTGAATTCAAACAAGCCAAGACAAATTTTGAATCGAATTTTATGAAATATTTCTGGCATCCACGACATTCAAGCTGTTACCATAATGCAGTTCGGTCTTGGAACGACCTATAACCTATCGCCTATGGACTGATGACCTTGACAACCTGTTTTGAAATAGGTGTATACAGCTTATTTGATGGTTTGACAGATAATACGCGCGGATATTTTACGAGTTGCGCTGTCAAACCATCAAATAAGGGGTTTATTATTCCACAATTGATTTTGTTTCTTTGTTTCATGACGTTTTTGAGCCATTTTTGCTATGTTTTCTGTGCGCGTGCGAGCTACATGTACAGTGTACTGTGTAATACGCTGGCATATTTTGCGTGTTCTCCGCACGAGTGGAATAATAACAACTCTTCTCGACGGAGTTTCGCGAGAGAGTAGCGGCTGTTGTGCAGTCTAATGGTTGCTAATGTTTCAGATAACTTGGCGATCAGAAATCAGTGTCGAGTTTGAAAAGATGAGAAACGAAAGTGCGAATTTGCAAAACCTTCATCACTTACAACGCCTCGACGAAGAACTTATACAAAGACGAAAAGAAGAACTAAAGTAAGAAAACAGCATTTATTAAACGTTTTCATGATCTGTTTTCACTCGTGTTGAATCATGCACCGATGGTTAATGTTACCATGGTGACCCAGCAATAGTCTGATGACCTCAGTCAAGGAATTGTAATATGGCATCACATCTAAACAAGAGAATTCGCTGAAGAATGATGATGATGAACAACGGTGATGGTCATGATGATGATGATGATGAAATGATGATATGATGGTAGTGGACAACAGTGATGATGATGACGATGATGATAATGGTAGTAGACGACAGTCTGATGGTCATGACGATGATGATGATGATATGGTGGCAGTGGCAGTGGACAACAGCGATGATGATGAATAAATGATGGTAGTGGTAGTGGGACGACAGTCATTATGATGACGATGATGATAATGGTAGTAGACGACAGTCTGATGGTCATGACGATGATGATGATGATATGGTGGCAGTGGCAGTGGACAACAGCGATGATGATGAATAAATGATGGTAGTGGTAGTGGGACGACAGTCATTATGATGACGATGATGATAATGGTAGTAGACGACAGTCTGATGGTCATGACGATGATGATGATGATATGGTGGCAGTGGCAGTGGACAACAGCGATGATGATGAATAAATGATGGTAGTGGTAGTGGGACGACAGTCATTATGATGACGATGATGATAATGGTAGTAGACGACAGTCTGATGGTCATGACGATGATGATGATGATATGGTGGCAGTGGCAGTGGACAACAGCGATGATGATGAATAAATGATGGTAGTGGTAGTGGGACGACAGTCATTATGATGACGATGATGATAATGGTAGTAGACGACAGTCTGATGGTCATGACGATGATGATGATGATATGGTGGCAGTGGACAACAGCGATGATGATGAATAAATGATGGTAGTGGTAGTGGGACAACAGTCATTATGATGACGATGATGATAATGGTAGTAGACGACAGTCTGATGGTCATGACGATGATGATGATGATATGGTGGCAGTGGCAGTGGACAACAGCGATGATGATGAATAAATGATGGTAGTGGTAGTGGGACAACAGTCATTATGATGACGATGATGATAATGGTAGTAGACGACAGTCTGATGGTCATGACGATGATGATGATGATATGGTGGCAGTGGCAGTGGACAACAGCGATGATGATGAATAAATGATGGTAGTGGTAGTGGGACGACAGTCATTATGATGACGATGATGATAATGGTAGTAGACGACAGTCTGATGGTCATGACGATGATGATGATGATATGGTGGCAGTGGCAGTGGACAACAGCGATGATGATGAATAAATGATGGTAGTGGTAGTGGGACGACAGTCATTATGATGACGATGATAATGGTAGTAGACGACAGTCTGATGGTCATGATGATGATGATATGGTGGCAGTGGCAGTGGACAACAGCGATGATGATGAATAAATGATGGTAGTGGTAGTGGGACGACAGTCATTATGATGACGATGATAATGGTAGTAGACGACAGTCTGATGGTCATGACGATGATGATGATGATATGGTGGCAGTGGCAGTGGACAACAGCGATGATGATGAATCAATGATGGTAGTGGTAGTGGGACGACAGTCATTATGATGACGATGATAATGGTAATGGTAATAATATGATATCTCATAAGGATTGTTCCATCCTATTGTAGACATGCAAGGGATATCAGAATGCATTACGAAGAAAAACTAGAACGAGCCAACAGTCTTTACCACGACTTGAACACGTGTATGGAGCAGCTAGAATTGAGAGAGAGAGAACTCATCAGGTGAAGTACGCTTGTTTGTAGGTTTGATTCGGGCAGGCTTTGTCACCGGCCCAACCATTGCTTCTGAGGCTAAAGAGATTTGATGGCTGTGATCATAGAGCGCGCGCATGCAATACGTATTATGTTGGGCTCCCTGTGCGCTTCCCATAAGACCGCCAGCGAGCCAGCAGAAATGGGAGCCAAACATAATGCACCTTTTTGTAGTTTCCCAGAATGCTCCATGATTCTGCGCGCGCAAGCGAGGTCAGGAGATAAAAATATTTAGAATTGATCGTGTATTGAGGAAGATATGACTACTGTATCTAATCAAGAACAGGAAAAAACTAGTTTCTTTGCTTGAGAATTTGCATCTATCTTTGTAATTATTCTTACTCACTTTTAATTTAAAAGTCTAAGTTTTCTACTGAATTTCTTCATTCTCTCGTAATATTTTCGATCTATTTTGTACCCTGACCTCGCTTGCGTGCGCAGAATCCTGAAGCATTCTGGGAAACTACGAAAAGATCCGTACATATTGCATGCGCGCGCTCTACCACAGGAAACCCATCAAAAAAGACGCGCGCGTACAGTTATATTTTTATTCAGCCGGCTCAGAAACAATGATTGGGCTTCCTGTGGATATCTAGCTAATACGCTGTTATTACACACGTGACAGGAGGGAGCATCAGCTAAAGGTATACACAGGGAAACCAACCAAGAATGTCTTGAAACCTGAGCTGCGAGCAAGAGCGACTGTTGTGGAGAAAATGTTATCACATCAGCGGATAAGTAAAGTCGAGACTTCTAGTTGGTACGTCATCAGTGTTGTCATGGTTACTTGTGCGTTTTTCCACAATCCTTTGCGAACTTGAATCAATACTACTCACATCTACAAACTGTCTTTTAACGTCCATAAATTGACCAGTCTTTATGCGTTCAAATTTTACCGTTTTAAAACGCTCTCTGTTCGTATGTGTCTACGAGATGTTTTCTGGTTCTCTGCTCAAAGGACTGTAGTTAAACAAGAACAATCAACCACGTTCTTCATTGCCGGTGGTGGTGCTGTTCAACGAAGAAAGATTTCGCTAGTCGACTCTCGCTAGTCGTTGATTTTCGTTCTGAGTATACATTGAAGCCACCAAACTTACGATCTTCTGCGGCACATTTTGGTTGGATGTCGCAGAGTGTCAAACTTAGAGCAAAACTGAAACAGAACAGAAACGCGGCGTCTATCGTCTTGCCATTCCATTGTTCAAACCTCAATGGTTGTAGTTACTAAGGCCTGTTTACATAGGCGAATTTTATGCCATTTCGGTCGCATTTTCCATTGTAATGGTCGCGAATCGAGCATAACTGAGCCACGATTTCAGTGCGATTTTGGCGCGATTTGTCGCCTTAGATTAGACGAAGATCGCAGCAAATATCGAATATCTATCTATCTATCTATCTATCTATCTATCTATCTATCTATCTATCTATCTCTATCTATCTATCTATCTGTCTGTCTGTCTGTCTGTCTGTCTGTCTGTCTGTCTGTCTGTCTGTCTGTCTGTCTGTCTGTCTGTCTGTCTGTCTGTCTGTCTGTCTGTCTGTCTGTCTGTCTATCTATCTATTACACTAATATCTGTTTACATGTTCTAGCCCAAACTCTTCCAGTAGTTCCAGTAGTCATCCCAAAGACCTCGCACTCAATTCCCATCAACTTGAGTTAACTTTACAAGACGAAGCCTCGCGAAGCCGTTCTTCTCTCAAGAAAAGTCGCGGTTACTACAAATCGAAACGACTACGACGGCGGCCAGGGTCTCAATCCAGCGCCGATAGAAGCCCAGCTACTAAACGAAGCCCCATGTCACCCTGTGGTTCGAACCGTTGCTTCAACGACCATCACATCTCTTCTGAAAACGGAATGGATGATACATTACCAAACGACGACCATCGTGATTCAACTTTCATGTCATCTCACAACGATGCAATATCTCCGCCAAGAGTTATACCAGGAAGTGGCGGTAGTATGGCTTGTGTTGGCGAACAAAAGGCAAATCGAAACGCGCCGAATTCTAGCGACAGTGGGCCACACCCTGCTAGCAGCTGCGAATCAGACACCGAGGTTAAAAACCACTCGGTTGCAAATGCCTGGAATGTAAATCTACGTACTTATAATAATAATAAAAATCTATCGAAACGAACGAGAAACCAAAACGAGCATCGCTCGACGGACAGTTCAGAGGGCGACAGTGCTGAGATATCGGACATAGAGGCAGACCTCTCTTGTAATGGAAGGTACGAGGCGTTGGAATTGTTGGAAGAAGATGATGATCACATTCGTCGAATTGTTGAACACAAAGGAAGGTCGTCACTAGAGCGTTATGAAGTAAGTTAAGCCTCACTAGAAAATTGTTAAATAATACTGAAATTTGATAGGAAAATTTTGAAAAAATAACATTTTGAATTTTGAACAATCCCCTTTCCGGCCACCACCACTACCATTACCAACACTACTACCACCACCATTACCATTACCACCACTACTACCACCACTACAACCATCACCACTACTACTAACACTACCACTACTACTACTACCACTACCATCATCACCACCACCAAAACAACTACCACCACCACTACTACCACCACCACCACTACTACCACCACCACCACCACTACTACCACCACTACTACCACCACTACTACCACCACCACTACCACCACCACCACTGCTACCACCACTACCACCACCACTACTACCACCACCACTACCACCACCACCACTACCACAACCACTACAAAACAGCGCCATACCAAATATGGAATGTCGTTACCAAATATGGTATTGGGCTTGGACACGAGCGAATGTAACACTATTTCCATTGTTCTAAACCTTTCTTGTGTCTTAATTCTCTGTGTTTTAGAGCCACGACGACGAAGTCGCTTCACCAAGAAAGAGACTCAAATCCAGCTCCATTCCAAGCAATATCCAATTCTAGCATCGCTCGACCGTTCGTTCAATTAGTCCTGGGTACAAGTATGCACTCAAGGACATCAGTGAATACATTGCATTCTCCCCGAGTGGATACCACATTACTAACCTCGCGGGCTTCCTGTGCCTTACCAAAGAAAAACAGGAAGGGGTCTTGGATCGCAATAAGTGTCCTCTTGATATCGATGTCTCTCAAATTAGGTCTCAAGACTGGATGGATGACTCTTAAGCCTGGTTCACACTAGCATCGGAATCGTAATCGTGTAAGATAGGAGCTTATGAAGGAACGGAATCGGAATAATAATCAGAAGAATCGATTCCGATTCCGTTGCGTTGTTTTGATTCACACTGGATCGGACGACGGAATCGGTTTTGATCGGAACGATCATTCCGAGCTTTTTGATTCTTTTTCTTGCGCTTCCGATTCCGATTCCGTTGCGTTGTTTTGATTCACACTGGATCGTTAGCTTCTTGCGCTTCCGATTCCGATTCCGTTGCGTTGTTTTGATTCACACTGGATCGTTAGCTTCTTGCGCTTCCGATTCCGATTCGTTGCTTACGACGCTAGTGTGAACCATGCTTCACAGAGCAAGAGGTCTAACGCTCGTCGGTCCTGGCCTGCATTTATCCAAAGACTCGAACGCTCAGGAGAAACGTGTAAAAATGAGCAAACTGATAAGTTTTGGAGCCCATCATTAAAGAGACTTGACACGTACGCACGAAAACGTGTCTTTAGGAGCAAGGATGGCTTAGTTGGTTAGTGCGCGGCCTTCTATGCAAGAGGTACCCGGTTCGATTCTTCATGACCTCACATCCTTGTTTCGACTTCCCTCTAATCCGTGTAGCTCAGTGCAGCTTTAAATACCCGTAGGACGTAGCACTGATGGAGGGAGGGGGTAAAAGGGCGCACCGTCCGCCCCCTGGAAGAACACTTTCGAGTGAAAGGGCACGGACGTTAACTATTGTACTTTTACGGGTGACTTTTCGGGTATTTCGTGAAGTTAGGACCGACTAAAGAGCAGTGGAAGGTATCTCCATTAATGACTTTAATCGGCATCATAACTACAACACACATTGCATTATCTTCTAGTATCAAGTACAAAGCTATATATATATAATTGTTCTACATAAATTATTGTACATACTATTTATTTTTTATTCTATTTGTCTACAACCGTGTCTAAGCATATCCCATATGGGCATGCGTGTATAAAACTGTAGCGCGCAAAATAATTCCGCCTGCTCATTCTGGCCCCACAACGCTTGTGGTGTCGTTCAGGCTGTCGGCACATGCAGATACACGGTGCAATACTGCTGGCATTGTGATTGCACCTCTGGTATTTATTTATGAGGACAAGTTATTGAAGTGCAGTGTGTTCCTACTTGTGCAATATTGAATCTCATTCCCGATGATTGTTATATGAGGGATACAGATTGCAGAGCTAGGCGCTGAAATCGAGCGATTGCCGACACTGTTGTACACTTTGGATTGCAAGTACACGGTGCAATATTGCTGGCAATACTTATTGTAGCGTGTGTACATGTCCATCTCTGCAATTGTTGTAACCAAGTTTATTGAGGTACAGTGTGATCCTACTTTTGCAACATTGCGCGAAATATACAAGCATCAAGAGTTCCAGACTTCCGGTATGCGCGCAATGCATTGTGAGATTATTACAAAGGAAAAGTGAGCACCAATTCTAGACACAGGGAGCCCAAGCTATGTTTTTGCTCACTTGGTGCTCACTTTTCCTTTGTAATAATCTCACAATTGCGCGCATACCGGAAGTCTGGAACTTTTGATGCTTGTATTGCTGGTAATATGATTGCAGCATGTGTCCGTCTCTGCAAATGTTGTGACCAAGCTTGTTATGTACAGTAGTTTTAAATAAGCCATGACATATTCACGCTTCCTAAGCCATGTACCCGAGAGGTTGTCTAAGGTCATATTATTGGCCTTTTAGGAACCCAGACCCAATATATATAGTTTTACTTGTTAATCTTTGGATCAATATTATTCCACGTTTTCTGGGCCTACAAATCTTAAGCTTGTGCATTAGATTGACGCATGCAAAATAAAATCCAATATCAGTAAATAAAAGCGCCATTTTTTCTATTATTAATTGATTCTTAGAAATGAAAATTCTGACTACGTTGAAAACATTCATTTATCTTCCTTAATTATTCTCCGTTTTCGGCGGACCATCCATGCTATCTAGGATATATAAAATAAATCCATGATGTTTCTTCAGTAACGTGTACGGTATATGAATTGAAATTTTATATTTTGAAAATCGATTACATATGAAGTGAATAGTGGGATGGTTCAGTATTTTGTGATTTGAGCTTCGCATTTGCGAGTTATAAAGGTTTGAAATCGTGATATGCTAATTCGGTGACGTCAGATTGTTATTAATTACTCGGGCACTTCCGGAGGAAGCCCGAGTTATAAAATGCGCTTTCTTTTTTATTTTTCGTTGGCCACAAAATGCGAAGTATTTGATCGTATCGGTCAGGAATGTCTGTTTCAGGGTTTCGATTGGCTGAAAACGGGGGAGATGATATCCGAACGCCTAATGAAGTAATTCCGAAAGTATGATTCACTCACTGAAACGGGTCAAATAGTTTCCGAGCGTATACCAAACTAAATCCGAAGTATTGTTCGCTCTAGGTTCGAAGACTAGAAGTGCTGGGTCGTTAATATAGAAGTGCTAACTCATCGTTTCACGACTACCGACTAGAAGCTTAAGTGCTGTGTAGAAGCTCGTGCTGTATCGAGAGAGAAGCAGTTGTGTTAAAATATGCAGAAGAGAAATGATGTTGTATCGAAGGCAAGCCATCGATCACTTCCTTTCAAATACGCTCATTTCACATACAATCGTGTGGGTCCACTCTGAAAGATCTCGAGTGTGTCAAAGAACTCATCAATCTTGAATATAATTGTTTTAATGCTGCTAAACTGAATAGTGTTTTGTATTTCAAAGAGATAGTTTCATAATGGAGTGCATGCATGTACCGCAACAACGTCAACACGCATGATTGACTGAAAATAGTGCTTTGTAAGTGAAGTTTATAGAACGAGAGACCGTGTTTTATCGGCATATAAAGATCCGCGGAGCCGTAGGGTTAAAATACGAAGTTCGGGGATGATTTTGGAGTACTTTTACTTGACCGATTTTCCTAGCTCCACGTCGGTCTGGATATTCTTGAATGATCATTGTTTTACATGTGGCATTTTATGACTAAAGCTAGAGAGCGACGGATTTGATTTTCCAGTAGATTTTGTTTTGGTAGATAAGGTCGCCTGGTCCATGTCGCTGTGCTTGCTGTGCTTGCTGTGCTTGCTGTGCTTGCTGTGCTTGCTGTGCTTGCTGTGCTTGCTGTGCTTGCTGTGCTTGCTGTGCTTGCTGTGCTTGCTGTGCTTGCTGTGCTTGCTGTGCTTGCTGTGCTTGCTGTGCTTGCTGTGCTTGCTGTGCTTGCTGTGCTTGCTGTGCTTGCTGTGCTTGCTGTGCTTGCTGTGCTTGCTGTGCTTGCTGTGCTTGCTGTGCTTGCTGTGCTTGCTGTGCTTGCTGTGCTTGCTGTGCTTGCTGTGCTTGCTGTGCTTGCTGTGCTTGCTGTGCTTGCTGTGCTTGCTGTGCTTGCTGTGCTTGCTGTGCTTGCTGTGCTTGCTGTGCTTGCTGTGCTTGCTGTGCTTGCTGTGCTTGCTGTGCTTGCTGTGCTTGCTGTGCTTGCTGTGCTTGCTGTGCTTGCTGTGCTTGCTGTGCTTGCTGTGCTTGCTGTGCTTGCTGTGCTTGCTGTGCTTGCTGTGCTTGCTGTGCTTGCTGTGCTTGCTGTGCTTGCTGTGCTTGCTGTGCTTGCTGTGCTTGCTGTGCTTGCTGTGCTTGCTTGCTGTGCTTGCTGTGCTTGCTGTGCTTGCTGTGCTTGCTGTGCTTGCTGTGCTGCTGTGCTTGCTGTGCTTGCTGTGCTTGCTGTGCTTGCTGTGCTTGCTGTGCTTGCTGTGCTTGCTGTGCTTGCTGTGCTTGCTGTGCTTGCTGTGCTTGCTGTGCTTGCTGTGCTTGCTGTGCTTGCTGTGCTTGCTGTGCTTGCTGTGCTTGCTGTGCTTGCTGTGCTTGCTGTGCTTGCTGTGCTTGCTGTGCTTGCTGTGCTTGCTGTGCTTGCTGTGCTTGCTGTGCTTGCTGTGCTTGCTGTGCTTGCTGTGCTTGCTGTGCTTGCTGTGCTTGCTGTGCTTGCTGTGCTTGCTGTGCTTGCTGTGCTTGCTGTGCTTGCTGACTGTATGCCGTCTAGACTACTTGTACTAATTGCTCAAAAACCCGTTTAAAAGATATCGGACAATAAAATGAAACACATTTCTGAGAAATATAATGATTGAAGTTTATCTTATTCCACGTTTGAAAAATTCAGAAGGAAAACGAATCGTAAAAATCATACTTCAAAATTTCATCAAAGCGAATAGGCCGTCGTCAACGCCACGGACTGAGCAAGGTCAATGTACGAAATCGAGCACTTTTATTTGACCGATTTTCCTCAACGTCGGCCTGGACATTCTTGAATAATCATTGTTTTACATGTCAAAAGCTAGAGAGCGAGGATTTGATCTCCCAGTAGATCTGCCTTGAAAAAATATAATTTCAGTGCGGAATCTCAATGTCAAATATAGTCTCCCTCGTAGCCGTGTTTATTGGCGTCACGCAACGCTCTCCAAACACGATTGACGTCTGCGAGCTAGGAGACCACAGGAAGCCCAAGCTCTGTAATGCCCGAGTGTACGCTCATTGAGCGTCTTGTTTATTATACAAAAGCGACCTAGTGCAAATTATTGACATTTTTTAAACTGTCAAAAAGTCATTTTACAACTTCTAACCAGGGGTGCTTCTAACCAGGGGTGCTTCTAACCAGGGGTGCTTCTAACAAGGGGTGCTTCTAACCAGGGGTGCTTCTAACCAGGGATGCTTCTAACCAGGGGTGCTTCTAACAGGGGTGCTTCTAACCAGGGGTACTTCTAACCAGGGGTGCTTCTAACCAGGGGTGCTTCTAACCAGGGGTGCTTCTAGCCAGGGGTGCTTCTAACCAGGGGTTCTTCTAACCAGGGGTGCTTCTAACCAGGGGTTCTTCTAACCAGGGGTGCTTCTAACCAGGGGTGCTTCTAACCAGGGGTGTTTCTAACCAGGGGTTCTTCTAACCAGGGGTGCTTCTAACCAGGGGTGCTTCTAACCAGGGGTGCTTCTAACCAGGGGTGCTGCTAACCAGGGGTGCTTCTAACCAGGGGTGTTTCTAACCAGGGGTTCTTCTAACCAGGGGTGCTTCTAACCAGGGGTTCTTCTAACCAGGGGTTCTTCTAACCAGGAGTACTTCTAACCAGGGCTGCTGCTAACCAGGGGTTCTTCTAACCAGGGGTTCTTCTAACCATGGGTGCTTCTAACCAGGGGTTCTTCTAACCAGGGATGCTTCTAACCAGGGGTGCTTCTAACCAGGGGTGCTTCTAACCAGGGGTGCTTCTAACCAGGGGTGCTTCTAACCAGGGGTGCTTCTAACCAGGGGTGCTTCTAACCAGGGGTGCTTCTAACCAGGGGTGCTTCTAACCATGGGTGCTTCTAACCAGGGGTTCTTCTAACCAGGGGTGCTTCTAACCAGGGGTGCTTCTAACCAGGGATGCTTCTAACCAGGGATGCTTCTAACCAGGGGTGCTTCTAACCAGGGGTACGTATTGCAATTATAATGGATCGGCCAGATCAGACACGAAAATTATGCTAATATAGAACACTTTATTTTGGAATGACAGTATTTCAAATAGTTACAGTTTAAGAGGAGATTTTTTACGAACGCGCGTATTGAGCGCCAAAAACCAATAGCATGGAGAATTCGTTTTGTACAAGGCTAAAACTGCTTTAGCAAAGAGTTAAAGCTATTTGGGATGGTTTTTGACCGGTAAAAGTGAAATTAGAGTGTTAATCCAAAGTGAAAATTTGATTTGAAAACTGTCCACATGGACTATATCTGTATATTTGCTAGTATTGCTGATGTTTTCCCCTGAATTAGCTCAAATTTAAAACAAAAAGCAGGAAAATGGCTTTGTACAACGCTAAAACAGCTTTAAACAGACAATATACTTTGTTTTTAATAGTTTGTGCTTAGTTAAAATAAAATTAGAGTGTTAATCCAAAGCGAAAATCGAAAGTCAAACTGTTCAAAAGCGCTCGTTTTTGGCGCTTTTCGCGGATATTACGCGATGTTCAAATAAATATCCTCTTAAACAACAAAATCCTAATATAAGAGCATAAATATACATTGACTACATGAACTATATACAAGATAAATAGCTGTAAGATTATCCAGGCAAAGCTGAGACTGAAGGGGCTGGGGGAGATTTTATCCCCCACCCTCCCCCCAACACCACCACTTGCCACTTCCCGTTAGAGTCGAAAAACGTCCCTTTTAATCAATCATAACGTACATGATAGTACAAGCAATGATGGTTTGCAAGCCTCTAGAACTAAGCAAAGGAAAGATCGAATGAATGATTAAAAACACAAATTACATCGCGACTACAGCGCGTGAATACACACGGAAATTTGAAATGGTAATACTATGAGTGTAGGGAGAGGGCGGACACGGATCCATGCAGGGGATGGTACATACAACCCCCTTGTAGGTGTTTTCTATGGGTTGGTACACTATGCCCCTATAATTACTATGAGTGTAGGGAGAGGGCGGACACGGATCCATGCAGGGGATGGTACATACAACCACCAACCCGGGGTTGGTACATTATGCCCCTATAATTACTAGGTAAAAGTGAATTTATAATTACTAGGTAAAAGCTAGGTAATTTGACACGTAAATAATTAGATCTTATTTGGGGTTTTTCCCGTAATACGGGCTGATATTTTACGAGTTGCGAATGTATTTTTCCGAGTCCCGAAGGGACGAGGAAAAATGCGAGTAACGAGTAAAATATCAGCCCGTATTACGGGAAAAACCCCAAATAAGTTATTTATTATACTACTTTGAACGAAAACATAATTGTCCGTTTTTGAGTAAATTTATCTAATAATTATTTCAAAACCTTTCAAGGTCCGCGCGCTCTTTTACAATATATAACAAACACAGAGAATGACGAATTGCTCGCGCACGGAGCCATGCAGCGCACCCTTGAAACGGTTTTTCTTTCAAACTTTATCCTTGCTTTTGGATGATTTTTTGACTTTGTTGTTTTAAAAAAGAAATCGCAAGCGGTTTTCCATTGTTTGTACTCTTATTGACAATGGATTTGACATCACAAAATGTTCAAAACTTTGCAGTGAAACCGGTTTTAGAACTATGGTAATACGGCTTTCGAACTATGGTAATACGGCTCCATATTTTTCGAGTTCTCTTGACCTTATAAGGTAAAATTACGTAATAGTAGTATAATAAAGGTTATTATTATGAGTGTAGGGAGAGGGCGGACACGGATCTAAAATACTTCTTATGACATACAAGACACAAACTGGATCTGCTCCTTCGTACATCTCTGAACTACTACATAAATATGTTCCTGTACGAACTCTTCGTTCATCAACAAAATCACTTCTTCAAGTGCCATCAACAAAAACCATTACCTACGGACAGAGAGCTTTTTCCTCAGCTGGACCACGCCTTTGGAACTCTCTTCCAGAAAGTCTTAAAACTAAAAACACTATTGGTTCCTTTAAAGCTTCTTTAAAAACTTATTTATTTACAAAAGTGTTTCAATAATCACAATAATTATTAAGTTAAGTTCCAAATTTACTATAGTTCAGTATATTATATTATAGAATTTTCATATTATTATTATCATTATTATTATTATGTTATTTTATGTTATTATGTAATGTAAAACGCATTGAGACGTCAGTTTAATGCGTTAAACAAGAACTTATTATTATATTATTATTATCCATGCAGGGGATGGTACATACAACCCCCTTGTAGGTGTTTTCTATGGGTTGGTACATTATGCCCCTATAATCGAGTATTACGTTCCTCAGCGTCACCCTCAAGCTCAACAACAGAGTATGATGCTCGAAATTATGCATATCAAACTTATGTCCTGCATCATTGAACATTTGCTCCTGTTGGGACACAGTACGTTTTTGAATGCGCTTGTGCAAGATGAAATTATTGAATTACAAATGTGCTTTGTTTAAGCATTAATGCACGCTTGCCGTGTCTTTGTTCTCTGTTAAAAACACGCGGGATATGTTGGGAGAACAAAGAAAATGTTGGAAATCACGAGCCTCCAGCGAGTGATTTTCAACATTTTCTGCGTTCTCCCAACATATCCCAAGTGTTTTTAACAGAGAACAAAGACACGGCAAGCGTGTATTAATTCTTTTATAAAATAATTACAAGGATTTCTTTCTTAAAAAATCCTTTATTTACGCGAATTTTGATTGATCAAATTTGCAATTCTCCTGAAAAGCGAGAAATCGTGCATCATCCAATCAAATCTCACGAAAGAAATCAGAATGGCAAAGCGACAGTGAACGACAGTAGCGACTCGACAACTTTTATCAGTGCCGTATAAATAGTGTTTTGATAGAAAAAACGTTTTGAAGAATGCTCTTTTCTGTTTTCTGTCAGAAAATTACCGAAGAATGTTTGTTGCACTTCGTTTGTGTATCCTGTGAACACAAAACACGAAGAAAAGTGAGAAAAGCTGAGCTGATTCAATGAAGACGAATCGTCAAACTTTCTGAAATATTTGACAACTAGATGAATGAGCACGATGTCAGGTAACCAAATATCCACAGTTTTTGTCATATTTTTGAATCTTTTCATCGCTTTTCTCGACAAGAATGTATAAACGATGGACGTTTCTGAGACATTTGAATATATTTTTTCTCTTTGACATATTTTACTAGAGATATGAATGTTCTGGCGAACCCGCCGTGTAGCTACAAGAATCGCTCTGTTTTTACTCTTTTGTGAGTATAAGCTTTTAAAAATACGGCTATCTTTTCTTGATATTTTCAGTCGTACACTTGAGAAAATATGTGTAACTATAGAACTTACAGAACGGTTAGTATGTTATTGAGAAAACTGATCATGAGCAGTTAGATTTAGTTTTCTTCGTTATTGTGAACAAAAATAATTGGACGATTCGTCGAGTTTCTTGGTGTGTTTGAAATTGAAGCTCAATTTAAAATATTAGCCACTTCCAAATCGAGCAGGGGACTGGTACCAAGTCCGTATAACTAATTCAATTTGATACTAGTAAAATTGGGCATCATTTTCTGAGAGAGCAGATCAAACTTAGCTAGTCTGGAAAGTTTGGTGAACTTCGGCTTAATATTGACGATGTTAGAGGGCATCAAAGCTGTCTATTTTCCCATACAAACTCTGTAAATTTTTGACGTTGTCCATCCAAACCATACATTCACTGTAAAATTTTGGCTGGACAACACAGTTTCAAAAGTTTATAATTCCGACAGAATTCGCTCAAATCACATCAAACTTTGCATAGAAGCTTATTTCAACATGCTCTTTCATGTCATGAACTTAATTTCGTAATTGCATTAATTATAATAAACTCATTCCCAGTCTCCTACTCGATTTGATAGTGGCTAATGGGCTTGTGTCACCTGTCACGTGACTTTTTAAAATTCCACCGAAGGCAAACGAAAATATCATAATTTGAAAGAGCATACTAAAATTAGTAAAAGTTGAAAATTTCAAAAGAATTAAGCAAATAAGAAAAAAGTTAAAGGTTTTCAAAGTTTCCCGCTTTGACAAGGATTTGTATGGGTTTTTCGCCCTCCAACATACATTTCCATACAAAAAGGCAAAGTTTGAATAGCCTGCGTAGCGGCGTACGGGAAAAGGGAAGGAGGGAGGGGAAGGGGGGAAGGGGAGGAGGAGGAGAGGGGATTGGGGAGAGGGGATTGGGGAGAGAGCGGAAGGGAACGCCTGCAATGATAACCCCACATTCCTCGTATTTTACGTTCAAATTTTGAACGTAAAATACTCATTGGTTAATCAGCTGTCAATCAAATGCCTCTATTGTTTTAAATGAAAATTGATCTCCATCGTTTGAAGCGACGGTCTAAACATGATTTTGATCAGATAGATTCTGAGATGGCCGTATCGTTATAAAACAGACGGAACAAAACTCAGTGTTATAAACTCCTTGTTATAAGGAAAAGGTCGCAAAGCCTAATTTTTAGAGTACTCGCTGAAGTGAAAGGAGAAGCGGTTTTTCTAGTACAACACGAAGCCGATTGAGGTCAAGTTCTTGGGAATCAGTCTTGTACTACACGAGTCGCCGCCAAAATTGATCTTCGCTAGTGCTGAAGAAGTAGACTGATTCCATTTAAGCGGCTGCATGTTTTCGCTCTTTTACCCTGGAGGTCGCTGAGAATCGACAAAGAGCGAACAGACCGACTTATGGAATCAGTCTACTGAAGAAGTAACAGACAAGGGGTTTCAGCAAGTCAGGCTAAAATACCACAACTGTGCTTTGAACAAGAAGCTCGAGTACCCTGGTTCCAGAGGCTTTGTTAAGCTCTATAATACGATGTCGAACAAGTTAGGGTAAAGCTCGAGCTAATCGTAATGTAGAAAGCTTATTAAATTAACTCGTAATGTTGACAGTTGATTCTCTAGATATCTGGCCTTCTCTTCTCTTCTCGATTTATATACTGGAATATAGTCTCTAATAAAAACTTCCACGGTAATTTAACTTTCTGGGAATCTAAGGGTTAAAAGGAAGGATTCAGTTGAATGTGGGTTTCTACGGACCGAAGTTCAAAGGTTTTTTGAAGACGGCGATTCGATCAGGAGTTCGTTCAGAAACATCCGCAATCGTATAAATATGTTGACAGTTGAGTTGTATGATTCTGTAGATAACTGTCTCTAATAAAAACTTCCGTTCATTTAAGTGCTATGTTTATTCAGTTTGTGTAGCCTTTTATAAATACCATAGATCGTAAAAAGACTTTTAAGCGATCCATGCCTTTCCCTCGTTCGTTTGTCAAATTACATGTACATTTCACACTTCACAGTGTAAAAAAGACGATTTTGATTGGTTTATTTATTTCGCAATCTTGAATATTAATTAGGGGGTGTATTGAGGAATGTGAGGTTATCATTGCAGGCGTTCCCTTCCGCTCTCTCCCCAATCCCCCCTCCTCTCCTCCCCCTCCTCTCCTCCTCCTCCCCTTCCCCCCTTCCCCTCCCTCCTTCCCTTTTCCCGTACGCCGCTACGCAGGCTAAAGTTTGAATGCCTGTAACTATTGCCTTATTTACTTACTTCTCTTCAAACTTTCCACTTTTACTAACTTTAGTATGCTCTTTCCAGTTGTGGTATTTTCGTTTGTCTTCGGTGAAAATTTAAAAAGTCACGTGACAGGTGACACAAGCTCATTCTTGCAAATTGTCGGTTTAAAATCATCAAAATCACATCTAGATAGAACTTGAACTTAACTAAACAAGAAAAACTGTAATTCTATGGCTTATAATTAGTAAATAAAACATGTTTAACAACAGAAAAATATATATTTGTGGCCGATCAAATCCACTGCATCGCTTCAAGGTTGTTCAAGGTCATCAAAACCATGTTTCTGTGCTCTTATATCACATAGCTTTTTAGCCAATCAGAGCGCGCGTTATATCATAGTTATTTTATAATTACTATTAAAAGCACGTTTGAGGCCCGATTAATCGAGCAATTTGTTCTTTGGCCGCTAAATAAAGCATTTCTCAATTGATCTTTTTCCGCCTTTGACAATGTGTAAATTAGAAGTATAAAAGAGGATGCTATAGAGCTGCATATGTTTCCTCAACAGGGGAAAATATATCACAAATTCGAACTTCAGACCTATTGATCTTGTGTGTAAATATTAGAAATTGCCTTCAAAAACTTCCTTTCCGAGCCATAATTTATTTGTCTATGTAGCTTCTACATACAGACCGGGATAAAGAGCACCAATATGATGTTCACGATTACCAAACAAAGAGTTTTAGATTTCATTTTGCCACCACTTAATTATATCCAATATACATGTATTTTATATCAAAACGCGCGTATCATTACAGAGCATTTGAATCTGGCGGTAGGTTTTTGATTGACACAATTCCCAAAGAATTCAAAGGGTTTTTGTGTGTAGCGTATATCTAACGCTCTCCCATATCTCTTCAGAGATTTCAGTTCGATCAATTTTGAAGAAACGGAAATTGCCACGGTCAAAATTGAATTGCCAGCTTATTCATTCCTTACATATTCGTCTTTTATATTCTGATGGTAGGTTTTTGGTTTTTATTTTAACAATGCAGTAAAAAGCAAAAATGTATCAAAATCATGTTGTTTTTCGCCTAAACAAGACTCGCCTCATCTACATATGTGAAACAATGACCTTTTGTATAACATAAGTTTGATATGTCGAAAGCACGTATTATGCTAGCTAGTAATTTTACCAGAGAAAAATGCCCCCATCAATCCTTCCATAAAGAGAGAGGAGAGAGGACGGGAGGAGGTAATATGGGGGTGAGGGCGGGTATATAATAGGGAGGAGAGAGAGAATTAAGGGAAGAGGGAGAGAGAATTAAGGGGAGAGGGAGGGAAGAGGGAGGGAAGAGGGAGGGAAAAGGGAGGGAAGAGGGAGGGAAGAGGGAGGGAAGAGGGAGGGAAGAGGAAGGGAATAGGGAGGGAAGAGTGAGGGAATAGAGAGAGGCAAGAGAGAGGGAAGAGGTATGAATCATTTCCCACCCCCTTGAACTTTCCTTCCCTCCCTCTCGCTAAGCAGACTACCTGGTTGTAGGCATCAGTGGTATAGTGTTATCTTGAAAACACCTTGGCCGTCATTCCAGACTATTGTCGGCATTCGCATTATCTGGAACTCACGGGAGTACCTACGCCTTCTGCTCGGATGCGCCAATTTGTCGGCTTTTTAGGCATTCGTAAACGTCCGAAGTTCTGAGAGAATTTAATGAAGTGAGTTCATTTGATAGGTTTATCTTCACTACAAACCAGGGTTGCCATTCTTCTTGTGGGATTCTCACCGGAACTGACTAAATGAAATGCTGCTGCACATGCTTTGGCCCCTCGCGCTGTTTACCTCATGAGAACTTGCTGTTCCAGACGCTGATTACGCAGACGAAGGCCTGATTCTAAAGGAATGGAATTGCAGTACACCTGGGAGGCTGTTTAAGCGACGTGCACGACTTTCTTCCAAAAGTAATGTTTGGCGAAAGATCACGTCAGGCTTAGGTGTTGATTCTACACGACAAGTACCATTGTTCAAAGTGGAGTTGATTTGAACAGCGACGACATTGTTGGTAACAAGAGGCAATCCTAGGAAGACTCTCAACTTTTGTCTCAAGCTTCTCATGTTTATGCAGTACATAACAGGGTTGACGACTCCGTTGCTGAACACAAGGATAGCAAAGCTGCAGCGAAGGATAGAATCCGTGCGTTCATCAAATAGCTCCACGCCGTTGGATATCTTAGCGAGCTGGTATACTGTAAAAGGGGAAGACGTGAAAGCAAATATGAAAACAAGCCAGATAGCCAACCAAGTTGCACGAATTTTCCTTTCAGCCATCGCACTCATTTGATTGGGACTTCGTTTAAATCTTATAATGATTAATATCGATCGTACAGTCGTAAAACAAATTGTAAAAACTGGAGCAAGAAAGGTGAAAAAGAGTCCTGACAAGTACATTCCTCGCTTTGTCCTGTTCTGCAAATCCTGGCCGCAGTTTAACACATAGTGCGAGTCACCAAGAACGACACGATTGACTTTGAACGATAACGACATGATACCACTCCAGAACAGAGCGGAAAACCAAGCCATCTTGGCCATCTTGCGCGGCCATCGTGCCCTGCTGCTATCAAACGGATAGACCAAGGTGCAGTACCTCTCAAGACAGATCGTTGCAAGGATTTGGTTACTAAGCGCCGGGAACGTATGCTGGATAAATCTGAAGATACAACATGTCACATTATTTTGAATGGTTTGTCGATTGATGTATAGTTGCACTACCAAAGCTGGAGCCGATACCATCGAAGCAAACAGATCAGATAATGCTAGGTTGCAAATGAAGTAATACACAAGAGCTCTCCTCCGTTTATCCTGCACGGGACCTTTGTAGCTTGATTCACCTTTTGCCACGAACACTATGACTGAGTTGGCGACGATTCCAAGCAGTGAAATTAAGCTTAAAGTTATACTAAGAATGAGCAGCTGGTCGTCAGAGAGAACGATACCCTTATATATCAAATCTCGAGTCAAGTTCACTTGTCTGAAGTATATGGAATTGTTATTCATTTCTGGTTTCCGCTCCACAGCCTTGAATGTCCTGGAAGTACTGGTGAATTTCACGATAAATGAAAGCACTTGCCGGTAGGTGTTGCACTAGCGCTTAGTAACAACTGTAGCTTGACGATATTTCAGTCTTGAAACTTCTGGTGTTCTACCTATAAAACAGTTGGAAACAACGAAACTAATAATTATAAAATTAAAATAAAATAAAATCAATAATATATCGTGATAATAAATTGGTCATATATCCTAATTATTTTCCTCCAAAATAAAATTTGTGTTTAGAACAATCGATTGGATGATGTCATTCCAAAACGATTCAATTTCTCGAATTTTATTCGGATAAGCGGATATTGTCTGCATGAAGCGATCTGAGGATGCTTCTATGTATAGTGGCAAACGACCGTATTATTTTGTACATAGTCTTTTGCGTATAAGCGTAAACATATTAGCAAATCAGCTTAATCTAAGAAGCCTGGGATTTCCAACATTTCCAAAAAAAGTGTATCAACATTTCCATAAGAAGTGCACCAACATTCCTAAAAAATAGCACCAACATTCTCCATAAAAAGTGCACCAACATTCCCCCAAAAAGTGCACCAACATTCTCCATAAAAAGTGCACCAACATTCTCCAAAACACGTGCACCAACATTGCCATAACATTGCACCACTATTTCCCAAAAAAGTGCACCAACATTCTCCATAAAAAGTGCACCACATTCCTAAAAAGGGCACCAATATTCTCCAAAAAAAGTGCACCAACATTTCCATAAAAAGTGCACCAACATTGCCAAAAATGAGCACCAACATTTCCTAAAAATGTGCACCAACATTTCCCAATAAAGTGTGCCAACTTTCTCCATAATAAGTGTACCAATATTGCCACAAAAATTGCACCAACATTGCCAAAAAAAGTGCACCAACATTTCCATGAAAATAACACCATCATTCTCCAAAAAAAGTGCACCAACATTTCCATAAAAAGTGCACCAACATTCTCTATTAAAAGTGCACCAACATTCTCCAAAAAAAGTGCACCATCATTTCCATAAAAAAGTGCACCAACATTCTCCATAAAAAGTGCACCAACATTCCCCAAAAACGTGCACCAACATTCTCAATAAAAAGTGCACCAACATTCCCCAAAAAAGTGCACCAACATTCTCCAAAAAACGTGCACCAAATTCCTAAAAAGGGCACCAATATTCTCCAAAAAAAAGTGCACCAACATTTCCATAAGAAGTGCACCAACATTGCCAAAAATGAGCACCAACATTTCCTAAAAATGTGCACCAACATTTCCCAATAAAGTGTGCCAACTTTCTCCATAATAAGTGTACCAATATTGCCACAAAAATTGCACCAACATTGCCAAAAAAAGTGCACCAACATTTCCATGAAAATAACACCATCATTCTCCAAAAAAAGTGCACCAACATTTCCATAAAAAGTGCACCAACATTCTCTATTAAAAGTGCACCAACATTCTCCAAAAAAAGTGCACCATCATTTCCATAAAAAAGTGCACCAACATTCTCCATAAAAAGTGCACCAACATTCCCCAAAAACCACCAACATTCTCAATAAAAAGTGCACCAACATTCCCCAAAAAAGTGCACCAACATTCTCCAAAAAACGTGCACCAAATTCCTAAAAAGGGCACCAATATTCTCCAAAAAAAGTGCACCAACATTTCCATAAGAAGTGCACCAACATTGCCAAAAATGAGCACCAACATTTCCTAAAAATGTGCACCAACATTTCCCAATAAAGTGTGCCAACTTTCTCCATAAAAAGTGTACCAATATTGCCACAAAAATTGCACCAACATTGCCAAAAAAAGTGCACCAACATTTCCATGAAAATAACACCATCATTCTCCAAAAAAAGTGCACCAACATTTCCATAACAAGTGCACCAACATTCTCTATTAAAAGTGCACCAACATTCTCCAAAAAAAGTGCACCAACATTTCGAAAAAAATTGCACCAACTTTTTTTTGATAATGTTGGTGCCTTTTTCTGGTTCACCAACATTTCCAAACTGAAAGTGCACCAACATTCATGGCTTATTTATCTGCATAATAATATAGAAACGCAGACATGAAGAAAACGACTAATGAGTAATGTTATTCTCACTTGTAGAACGAATCGAACGTGAAGACAATACCATTGAAGCAATACATTCATCACTGCGGATGTTCATTATAAAGGACTTCAATCTAAACGAGCATCTGCATCCTTCAGTTTGGCAAGGAAAACTTGAATTTTAACGTATGTGAACCGAAAAATATGCGTAAACCTAGGCCTTTTAGCAGTTGTCGGATCGTAATCTCTAGTTTGTTCCACTACTGTTTGTCGTAATTAACAGAAGTTATAATTGATACCTGAGTTGGGTTTCCTCTACGAACTTATTTGACAACATTTCCAGTCACTAAAACTACCCTGGTTTTCAGAGGTTGGTTCTCTACTTCCAGGAAAGGGAGAAATAGCGCTCCGTGATGTCGTACGTTTCACAAGAGAGACAAGAAAGACTATGGGTATCGGGGCATATGAAAAGCGCGACCACAGTTCAACGTATTCAATGCTATAAACGACTAAGAAACGACTAAGAAACGACTAAGGAACGACGAAGGAACGACTAAGGAACGACTAAGGAACGGCTAAGGAACGGCTAAGGAACGACTAAGGAACGAATAAGGAACGAATAAGGAACGACTAAGGATCGGCTAAGGAACGGCTAAGGAACGACTAAGGAACGACTAAGGAACGGCTAAGGAACGACTAAGGAACGACTAAGGAACGACTAAGGAACGACTAAGGAACGACCAAGGAACGACTAAGGATCGGCTAAGGAACGGCTAAGGAACGACTAAGGAACGACTAAGGAACGGCTAAGGAACGACTAAGGAACGACTAAGGAACGACTAAGGAACGACTAAGGAACGACCAAGGAACGACTAAGGATCGACTAAGGAACGGCTAAGGAACGACTAAGGAACGACTAAGGAACGACTAAGGAACGACTAAGGAACGACTAAGGAACGACTAAGGATCGGCTAAGGAACGGCTAAGGAACGGCTAAGGAACGACTAAGGAACGACTAAGGAACGACTAAGGAACGACTAAGGAACGACTAAGGAACGACTAAGGAACGACTAAGGAACGATTAAGGAACCACTAAGCGGGCTATTAAGTAAAGCTCCTACACCTGCATCTAACAGTCGGTTTCGTAACGTAAAAACATAATTCTTAAACTTTTCTCGTGTTCTCCCAACAACCCGTGTGTTTCTATCAGAGCATAGAACATGGAAAAGCGATGTTCTAAACTAAATACACGTACAGTTATACAAACAGCTCTTGATATCATAAGTCACTGACCTACCTCTTGAGCAACTACTTTGGTCTTCGGTTTTTATGCGAGAGAGATTCAAGGCCGAATGACAAACAAGTGGGACAGCACTGAATATATATTAAAAGTCGAGCATGAGCACATGAGCTATAAATAGAAACATTAGTGTGATTACGCAGGTGGACATAAAGATGCGTGAGCTCTGATTGGTCCAGAATGACGTCATATGTTGCGATAGAAACAAAAAGACAAGACAAGTCTTTACTTGTATTATTTCTTTCTCAATTTACTATTTACTGTTTCACATAGGACTAGGTTTATACAAACAGGTGCAAAAGACAATTGATCTACGAAAATGGCCATGTGCCACTTTATCGATATTTCGCACGAAAATAAAGGAAAATAATAATAATAATATAATAATAATATTTACCCAGGATGACCTAATCAGCACAAAAGTACTGTTATCAAAAAGGGCCCTGCATTTCCTAAAACTACACAAGGGAAAATACAGGCCGGTTTAAATATAATTCAATTCTGCAATGAATTTGACGCACAAAAGAAATACGGCCTGCGTTTTTCAAGTCGTGCCGGCCAAAACCCTGGGCACGAGTAATTATATCGATTCTGACAGCCGGGATTACTCGCCTCTCGCTGTGGTGCCTGGTTTAATTCCCAAACCGGGCACTTCGAATTCATCTGCATGAGTTGAGTTTGTTAATTCACCTAGGCTCTCCCTTGCTTCGAGGGTTTTACTCCGGGTACTCTGGTTTTCCTCCCTCGGTAAAAACGAACTAATGAAATGAGTTGGGTGTACAGAAGGTTAAAAGGTTCAAAGGTTCAGAGAACATGGAAGTAGTATATTTTATTATGTTCTTTTCCTTTATCGCTGTAAAGTGTCTTTGAATTGAATTTTTAAGAAAAGGCACTTTAAAGTACGCACTTATTATTATTGCCCCCGCAGAGTTTTGGCCTCTGGAAGAAGAGGAAGAAGAGGTCAATCTCATTCAGTGTAGTCACGTTTCTCAAAATCAACATTTGATGTCAGGATTTGATACTTCATGATTTGGGCATTTGGATATGTGTGTTATAAGGGTTTCAAATCTCAAAATGCAAATGAAGCGATGTCAGAGGAGGCATCATTTAGGCCCCGTCCACACTACTCCGTTTTCGTTTGAAAATATCGCATACTTTTTATGCATTTTTACTGAGCGTCTACGCTATTAAAACGATCGAAAACGGAGATGTTTATCTATGAAAACGGAGGTTTTCGAAAACGCTTTCCAAAGCGGAGACTTTTGAAAACGCAGGTCTTACTATCGTTTTAGTGTGGACGGCAAAAACGGCGCTTTTCAGAAACTCGCGACGTCACAACCCAGGTTCAAAGGTTCAAAGAACATGCATGTAGTATTTTATTATGTTCTTTTCCTTCATTGCTGTAAATTGTCTTTGAATTTTTAAGAAAAGGCACTTTAAAGTACGCGCTTATTATTATTTAATTATTGCCCCCGCAGAGTTTTCGGTCCTCTGGAAGAAGAGGAAGAAGAGGTCAATCTCATTCAGTGTAGTCACGTTTCTCAAATTCAAGATTTGATGGCGAAAGTTTTACTAGCTGTTAAAGTGCCTATCAGTACCCTTATTATTTTTATCATGAAAATGCATTCTACCTTGTAAAGGAAACAGGGTAGTGAGTAAAATAACATGCTAATGAGACAATAGACGCTGAACGCTCAATATTAATAAGATACGACTGACAACAAGGAGAAACTGTAGAGTGCAAACCATATGTCCGTGAAACAGTACTAACTAATTAAATAGCACTGATGAAACAAGAGAAAACAATTACCTAAACGAGCAGGGGACTGGGACCAAGTCCGTAAAACTAATTTCACTTTTATGTGTTACCCTCTTGAAATAAAGTCTTCATCATCATCATCATCAATTCAATAAGAAACTAGCAAAGAGAGCAGATCTGAGAGAGCAGATCAAACTTAGCTAGTCTGGAAAGTTTGGTGAAATTCGGCTTAATATTGACGATGCTAGAGGGCATCGAAGATGTCTATTTCCCCATACAAACTGTAAATTTTTGACGTTGTCCAGCCAAACCATACATTCACTGTAAAATTTTGGCTGGACAACACAATTTCAAAAGTTTATAATTCCGACAGAATTCGCTCAAATCACATCACACTTTGCACAGACACTAATTTCAACATGCTCTTTCATGTCATCAACTTAATTTCGTAATTACATTAATTATAATAAACTCGTTAGACATAGACATAGACTTTATTTAGTACCAGTAGTTTACATACAATTTAGTTTATAAGATAAGTTAATAAATGAAGAAAAGTTATGTTTTGCGGGTTAAGTAATATAACTGGATTATTAGGTCATAGCGTAAAATGAAAGGTCACTTCCGGTGTATTTCCTAATTTGCATATTATCTTGTCGTCAAATTTCAAGTTTCAAGCTCATTAACTCCGACATTTTACAGTAAAGCGTGCAGCCGTACTTTCATAAATTTATAGCAAGATAACAGCACGTATCGAAGAAAACTTAACATCGGAAAATAAAATTATTACGACAATAAAACAACTTAATTTAATCCGTACCTCTGTAATGTATGTCTATCTAGCGATTTTCTTTGAGTGAATCAGTACGGCCCAGAATGGCCGTGTCTTGTATGGAAATCAGGCCGTCGCGAAGAAAACCAGCTTCTTGTGCTTTACGAACGTCCACAATAAAATACTTAACATCGGAAATCTGATGTACTTCTACAGCCATTTCAGAGAATTGTATTCGTTTGCCAATAAAATAAGCGTATCATGCGATTTTTCAAGCTTTTTTGTGGTCGCTGTATACGGACAGAACGCCAAATTGCCCAAGTTCGCGAACGTTTTTCTCTTGCCAGAAGGCTTTCTTCGTCTGCCATATTGGATAATATAGTAGCCAGGCCTCTGTTCCACAGGGAAACCAAGTTTTCTGGACCCAGACTCCCTTAGATAATCGATTAAATTTGACTGAAAAAGGCTGAGAATCAAGAGGATTGGCCGAATGGGGACTGGGTCCTAATTTAAAAAATTATCGCGGGATCTTGCGATTTCTGCCTCGGAAAAATACATCAACACGGTGTTTTGGATGGGAAAATACAGGATTGTTTTTTATAATGTTTTTAAATTATTGAAATGTTTTATTTTTGTCATTCAACCAAAAACGTGATCATGACCTGATTTCTTGGGCAATTTTACGCTATGTACAAGCCATCTATAATAACGCTAGGTTAACCGAGATAGATAGCTGAGAATATAATTTATTTTGAAAAATATAATTTGGTCAGTCCATGAAGAACAAGAAAAATACAAATACACACATACAATAATATAGGGATAATGGGCTTGTAACACCCGCCACGTGACTTTTTAAATTTTCACCGAAGACAAACGAAAATAACATAACTTGAAAGAGCATACTAAAATTAGTAAAAGCTGAAAATTTGAAAAGAATCAAGCAAATAAGAAAAAAGTTAACGGCTTTCAAAGTTTCCCGCTTTGACAAGGATTTGTATGAGTTTTCGCTTGGAAGGCAAGCTGTTGCCTTCCAACATACATTTCCATACAAAAAAGGTAAAGTTTGAATGCCTGTAACTATTGCCCTATTTACGGATTTCCCTTCAAACTTTCCACTTTTACTAACTTTAGTATGCTCTTTCCAGTTATGGTATATATTTTCGTTTGTCTGCGGTGAAAATTTAAAAAGTCACGTGGCGGGTGTTACAAGCCCATTGTCCCCCTGCTCGTTTAGATAATGGCTAATAGAGATAACCCTATTTAGCTATTTAGTACTATTTAGTAATAGTACTATTTCACGGACATATGGTTTGCACTCTATTTCTATGTGTAAATTTAGTTTCGTCTCAATATAATGTGAGCATTTATCTGAGTCATCGAAGCATGAAACCATGCGTGCACCTCATTAGCATGTCTTGTCCCTTGTTGAACCATTAGCCACGGTATATTGTTTTGGAAAATTAATAATTTCCACCGAAACAATGGCTTGTATTTTTATTCAGGGTCATTAAAAATATCTTATTTGATTAACAATAGATCCCATTGTGTTATTCCCCGTTCTACAAAGAGTGCGCAAAAAGTGCCCCCTTGACAAGTTTTCCTTGACAAGGAAAAATTGACAATTTTTTTGTCATCTACACAAGAAAGTTTTCCTTGACAAGGAAAAATTAACGATTTTTTTTCGTCTACACGAGCAAGTTTTCCTTGACAAGGAAAAATTGGCGATGTTTTTTCGTCTACACGAGCAAGTCTTCCTTGACAAGGAAAACTTGTCGAGGAAAACTTGCTCGTGTAGATTCGGCTTTACACGACTTAAGTGTCGTTTCCTGATAGAGTGTTCCAGACTCTGGAAATGGGGGTCCACCGATTTTGATAAAATTTACTGCAGAAGTTGGTCTTGATGGGATATTCCAAAATCCAATTTGGTTTGGTTTTCTGACTTATAGTTCAAAAGTTTCAGGGGGGTGCAATTTTGGACCTCCAGATCATTGAAAATCCTGTGTTTCAAGGGGTAAGTTTGAACTGCTGCAAAACCAAACACATAAAACCTATTCACTAATCAATTGTATGGTGTGATTCTGATATAAAGGTACTTTCAATTCATATGTACTGAGACTACACAGAAGCTTCTGACTGAGTGGGGCCTGGGATGAGTTCGGGCCAAATTTTGAGTGACTGAGCATCACTCAAAATTGCCAAACTTTAGAAATTAATATTGGCTAACTGCATACTTATTCTAAATTGATACTTATATCAGGAGTTACCCCAATATAAGTAGAATGAAAATCCATCGAGAAAAAATTGGCCCATTTAATTTTGAGGCACTTTAAAGACTTATTTTACAGCACACTCTAACATAATATACATATTGGCAAAAGTCATAATTGGACACCCAAACTATATTTATTTGTATTTAAACACCTCAGTGTGCTTTGTGGAGGCCTTAAATACTTAAAACAATTGTGATAAGCAGTTATTTTGTGAGTAAACACTAACTTAGAATTTTAAATTGCCTAGAATCACAGGGAGGGAGCCCAAGCATAAATTCAGTAAAAAAATAAAATTCGAAATAAAGTATTTTTTCCCCCTATACATCTTTGTTGTCTGTTAACTTAACCTACCTGGTGATTTTTTTTACCAGGCAGGTTAAGTTAACAGACAACAAAGATGTATAGGGGGAAAAATACTTTATTTCGATTTTTTGTTTTACTGAATTTATGCTTGGGCTCCCTGTGGTGCTTCCGGGAGCAAAGAGAGCAGTAGTGTGGTAAGAAATCAAAACAACCACGAGAAATCCATGGCAGAGAACAATCTTAGTTTGCTATAGAAAGCCAAGCGTGTAGAAACAAGTTTGTTTACTGCTTTTTCCAGTAATTCACGATATTATTGATAATTTTCATTTAAAATATCTAAAATATGTTCAGTGTTGAATTAAAAGTTATCTGTTAAATAAAGGACAAAGGCGGAATCAGTATATGTGTATACAGTATATATATGACAGATTGCGAAATAACTTGTCGATTGTCGATTTCATTGGCTGTCGAAGGACAAAAATGCCGATAAAATCGCCCATGCGCATGGGAAAATGGAATATATTTGTTAAATAATATATAGCATTTCTTCTATTGTACTTGAATTTACTTGTGGGCAAAACTAGAAACCAGTCTGTTTGTACTCACTGAATTTGCCACCCACATGAAATAAAGTATATTTATGTATGTATGTTTCGGCACGATCACGGTCACTACATGGAATTTCGAATGTTTCCATATGCGGCACGAAACGGCACCATCATACAAAATCTACTCTAATTATAATAAACTTTATTTCCAGAAGGTAACATTGGACACTCTTACAGTTTGCACTAATAAATACATATAAATATGAAACGAGCGCTTAGAGGAACTAAATTGATGTGAAGCTATTGTCCGTGCTGCTAGCAATTGCAAATGTAAAGAGTCAGAGTATCGCACTGGTTTTCTATCCTATATGTTGCAATGCTAAATGCTTAGCAGAAATCTATTGGCCGCCCTATATCTCGTGAAATGCGGTTTAGTTGCTCAACATACAGGCGGACTTTGCGCTCACTGCCTACCCCCGTTCAGCTGTCCTAGAGTGCCACGGTTTAGATATATATTAACGAGATTAATATTCACATAAATTCACGACCCTGGAGAATGCATATAAATATATATAAATATATAAATCCTATAAATTACACCTATATATCTTTATCTTCTAAAAATCCAAATCCTAAAAATCCTAGTAAAAATATAATCGGTGGTGACTAAATTATATCATTATGCATTCAGTAACATCACATTGAAACATTAAAACATGTTCTAATTAGTTGTCCAAAACATGTTTGAAAGCCAGTTTGATCAGTCAGTTCCGCACTGCATGAGGATGTCGTGAAATTTACAAACGTCGTAGATTTAAGGCTTTCAAACATACATGTTTGGGCAACTAATTAGAACATGTTTTAATGTCATGTGTTAACGCTTAGATGCAAACGACGGTATTCTACAGCACCACATGATCGTTGTTTTCAGCACGAGAAACTGATTTGTCTGCTAATATTTGCAGTAGAGAACTGAAATCCCCTCCGCCAAGTCAGAAAGGACCTTTAAATTATAATCTCATGTAAGTTGAAGTGAGCAAGAAGTGTTATATAATTACTCGTGCCGAAGGCCGGGGCCGGGGCAGGAGTCTTAAATAGCAGATCGTCTTCTTTTTTTCTTGTCTATCCGGTTATGAAATGGAAGGTGGAGACATGAAGTCTCATCACAAGAGAGATTACAAATCACAAACCAATCAGGAGGCACCGGAGGTCAATCAGGGGCAAGTTCAGTTGTCAGTTGTCAGAATCTATCACGAAAATATATTTAGTTCTGAATGGCTTGAGTTTCCTTGCCAGGATTGTCCTTTTCCCAAAGTGGCTCTACTAGGAGACAAAAAATCTGACAGCCAAACACTGAGTTGATAACTATAATCGTTCTCAGATCTAAACATAGAGAAATGTTTAAGCAGTGAATACACCTATCACTCAACAAGTAACCAAACACTGAGTTGATAACTATAATCGTTATCTCAGATCTAAACATAGAGAAATGTTTAAGCAGTGAATACACCTATCACTCAACAAGTAACCAAGCACTGATTTGATCAGTATAATCGTTATCTCAGATCTAAACATAGAGAAATGTTTAAGCAGTGAATACACCTATCACTCAACAAGTAACCAAACACTGAGTTGATAACTATAATCGTTATCTCAGATCTAAACATAGAGAAATGTTTAAGTAGTGAATACACCTATCACTCAACAAGTAACCAAGCACTGATTTGATCAGTATAATCGTTATCTCAGATCTAAACATAGAGAAATGTTTAAGCAGTGAATACACCTATCACTCAACAAGTAACCAAACACTGTTGTGATCACTATAATCGTTATCTCAGATCTAAATATAGAGAAATGTTTAAGTAGTGAATACACCTATCACTCAACAAGTAACCAAGCACTGATTTGATCAGTATAATCGTTATCTCAGATCTAAACATAGAGAAATGTTTAAGTAGTGAATACACCTATCACTCAACAAGTAACCAAGCACTGATTTGATCAGTATAATCGTTATCTCAGATCTAAACATAGAGAAATGTTTAAGCAGTGAATACACCTATCACTCAACAAGTAACCAAACACTGAGTTGATAACTATAATCGTTATCTCAGATCTAAACATAGAGAAATGTTTAAGTAGTGAATACACCTATCACTCAACAAGTAACCAAGCACTGATTTGATCAGTATAATCGTTATCTCAGATCTAAACATAGAGAAATGTTTAAGCAGTGAATACACCTATCACTCAACAAGTAACCAAACACTGAGTTGATAACTATAATCGTTATCTCAGATCTAAACATAGAGAAATGTTTAAGCAGTGAATACACCTATCACTCAACAAGTAACCAAACACTGTTGTGATCAGTATAATCGTTATCTCAGATCTAAACATAGAGAAATGTTTAAGTAGTGAATACACCTATCACTCAACAAGTAACCAAACACTGATTTGATCCGACTATAATCGTTATCTCAGATCTAAATATAGAGAAATATTTTAAGCAGTGAATACAACTTTGATGACTAAGCACAATCTGCAATTGAGTGGGTCTGGGAACGAGATCACTAAAAGCTGATCTATGAGGATTTATCGACAGTCGACCTCTTTCTTCACAAACCTTGTTAGGGGAAAGTTATGTCGTCTTGTGATCGTCAGAAAAAAAAACGATTTGAAGGAAGTATGTCTAATACGCTTATCTCACATACAAATGCACACACTGTTAGCGGTATATACAGTATACTTCTTTCATGCTACAATGCATCCCAGTGCTCAAATGCTCCAGGGCACGAGTGAACGCTTATTTTAAAAAGCGTCTAGTTAGTACATAATGTATTTATCTATTTCAGTCTGCGAACTGTCCCTCCTTTTCCCTCAGACTCAGTGAAGACGAGTTTTTAGAATCCCGTGGACGCGAGGAGAATGGGGATCCTAAACTCTCCCCAATCTTCGCACGTCCAGGATCGGTTTTTCCCGAGATTGGTTTTTCTCTCGTTCGACTGAGTCTGGATGACAAAGAGGGACTGTTCACACTCTATCTATTTCAGATCTAGATAGCTATATTGTATATATTTATGCTTTGAAATGGACTGACAAAATATGGGTTGTGAATATAATTTTTTCTAATTCTAAGGCAATTTAAAATTATAAGTTAGTGTTTACTCACAAAATGACTGCTTATCACAATTGTTTTAAGTATTTAAGGCCTCCACAAAGCACACTGAGGTGTTTAAATACAAATAAATATAGTTTGGGTGTCCAATTATGACTTTTGCCAATATGTAAATTTTGTTAGAGTGTGCTGTAAAATAAGTCTTTAAAGTGCCTCAAAATTAAATGGGCCAATTTTTTCTCGATGGATTTTCATTCTACTTATATTGGGGTAACTCCTGATATAAGTATCAATTTAGAATAAGTATGCAGTTAGCCAATATTAATTTCTAAAGTTTGGCAATTTTGAGTGATGCTCAGTCACTCAAAATTTGGCCCGAACTCATCCCAGGCCCCACTCAGTCAGAAGCTTCTGTGTAGTCTCAGTACATATGAATTGAAAGTACCTTTATATCAGAATCACACCATACAATTGATTAGTGAATAGGTTTTATGTGTTTGGTTTTGCAGCAGTTCAAACTTACCCCTTGAAACACAGGATTTTCAATGATCTGGAGGTCCAAAATTGCACCCCCCTGAAACTTTTGAACTATAAGTCAGAAAACCAAACCAAATTGGATTTTGGAATATCCCATCAAGACCAACTTCTGCAGTAAATTTTATCAAAATCGGTGGACCCCCATTTCCAGAGTCTGGAACACTCTATCAGGAAACGACACTTAAACGACTAGGCATCCCTGCCATTGCTTTTGGCACCCGTGCCATTTTTATTCGTTCCGTGTCAGGACGTTTCGCAAATGTCAATGGGCTTTTTAGTGTTATCATTGATGGAACAATTCCTTTGTTCTTCTAAAGTGTCTTTCTTTCGAGATGTCAAATTCCATTCTCTACTTTCTCATAGCACATAATGCTTTGCGCCTTGGGGGGTAATACATACCCCCAAGGTGCAAAGCATTATGTGCTATGAGAAAGTAGACTGGAATACGCCGAATTCATAATGGCGTATTTTTAATTTCATTGGCGATACGATACGTTTCTGGTACAAATGATCACTGTCATCTATAAGAGTACCTAGAAATAAACAGTTTTGGAAAGCTTCTTTGCTGTAGACAAAAATCTATCCCTTTTTCTGGTCATAGACTTAGTCTGCTTAAAGACTGTGCGTGTACGTTCTCACGGTGCTTTCCAGAATGACACCGTCAATGGCATGTATGACGTGACACACATTCAAAGGTTTTTACCTTTTATTTTTGATCATACTTTATTGATCATTCTAAATCGGGTACTGATTAGAACTTTGTTCAAAAACCTGTAAGTACCGGAAAGCATTTAAACACTGCTGGGAGATCGAGGTGATTCATTGCGCGGAAACTACAATGCACGTCATAATTGTTGAGACACTTTTCATTTTGTACGATTCCGTACATGCTGAAACTCAGTTGCAATACATTATTTCTTTTAAAAATGTTAGATGACATATCTTCGAAAACTCCTCTAACCCTTTCAATGTTGAAGCTGAATCATGCCTACACGTCACCCAAACTCAAATTTAAGGGACCCGAGCCCCCACTTCTCGTTATCTTATTTATTCTCAAGTTATTCGCCCAAAGAAATACATTCATACTTCAAGTAAGGATTTTACGAGTATTTTACAGATGGATCCCCAAAAATTCAGGACCCCCCTTTTTTTCTGCAAACAAATTAAGGACATTCAGGTCCCCCCAATTTCTCAGCCAGCAAACCCCCCCCCCCCCCCCCCCCCCCCCCCCCCCCCCCTACCGTAAATAATTAACGGTCCCTAATATTTCAGTGGATTTCATTTGCTCGTTCTTTACCAACAACTAAATATAAACAATCTAGATCCTTGAAGAAATTCTAATAAGGAAAGAAGAAGAAAATCTGCAAGAGAGAAAAATTAAAATGAAAGAGATTCAAAGAACATACGGAATGTTACTAGGGATGTGGTGGTAGTTGAGTTTGGGGGCTCAAAGGAGGGTTTATCATGTAATTTCAAAACTCATAGGACAATAAATGATTATCATAGCTGGAAAGAGCTCGTTGAAATTAGTAAAAATGTGAAGTTTGGAAAAGATCGCTCCACAAATTGCGAAGATATATGAAAACCTTTGGAAATTACGCTTGGAGGCAACTCAATTTCGATTTTGAAAATTCATATCTTCGTAATTTGTGGAGCGATCTATTCCAAACTTCACATTTTTACTAATTTCAACGAGCTCTTTCCAGCTATGATAATCATTTTTTTGTCCTATGAGTTTTGAAATTATGTGATAAAACCTCAATCGGTACCGATTTTTTCTCACTTATAACTACAGTATTCTCTAATCATTCCATAGGAATCATAACTGAGAAAAATGCAAACATTTTGACGAAATTACAGAGGAAACTCTGCTACTGAGCAGAGTAGTCTGTAACCGACCAAGGTCAAGATTCTCCCGTACAGACCGACCAAGCTCGGTTAATAAGAGTTTTCTTGTATGACCATTTTTAGTACGGTATTTCTGGGCTTTTAGTGTTATCATTGATGGAACAATTCCTTTGTTCTTCTAAAATGTCTTTCTTTCGAGACGTCAAATTCCATTCTCTACTTTCTCTTAGCACATAATACTTAAAGCATTATGTGCAATGAGAAAGTAGAGAATACGCCGAATTCATAATGGCGTATTTTTAATTTCATTGGCGATACGATACGTTTCTGGTACAAATGATTACTGTCATCTAAAAGAGTACCTAGAAATAAACATCATACTTTTTTTATCATACTAAATCGGGTACTGATTAGAACTTTGTTCAAAAACCTGTAATTACTGGAAAGCATTTAAACACTGCTGGGAGATCGAGGTGATTCATTGCGCGGAAACTACAATGCACGTCATAATTGTTGAGACACTTTTCATTTTGTACGATTCCGTACATGCTGAAACTCAGTTGCAATACATTATTTCTTTTAAAAATGTTCGATGAAATATCTTCAAAAACTCCTCTCCCCCTTTCAATGTTGAAACTGAATCATGCCTACACGTCACCCAAACGCATTCTGATTGCTCTAAACAACATTGTATGATGGGGGAGAGGGGAAGAGGGGAACATATTCGCACCCATAATAAATTGTAAGAAACACGTTTTTTGAAGCACATGAAAAAGTGTCTGAACTAATTTTGACGCCCAAAAAATTCAATACCCCCTTATGTTCTGCAAACAAATTAAGGACATTCAGGTCTCCCCAATTTCTCAACCAACCACCCCCCCCCCCCCCCCCCCCCCCCCCCCCCCCCCCCCCCCCCCCCCCTTCCCGTAAATAATTAACGGTCCCTAATATTTCAGTGGATTTCATTTGCTCGTTCTACTACCAACAACTAAATATAAACAATCTAGATCCTTGAAGAATTGATAATAAGGAAAGAAGAAAAAAATATGCAAGAGAGAGAAATGAAAGAGATTCAAAGAACAAACGGGATGTTACTAGGGATGTGGTGGTAGTTGAGTTTTGGGGCTCAAATGAGGATTTATCATGTAATTTCAAAACTCATAGGACAATAAATGATTATCATAGCTGGAAAGAGCTCGTTGAAATTAGTAAAAATGTGAAGTTTGGAAAAGATCGCTCCAGAAATTGCGAAAATATGAATTTTCAAAAATCGAAATTTTATATGAAAACCTTTGGAAATTTACGCTTGGAGGCAACTCTTGCCACAGGCAGCCCAACCATTCCTTTTGAGGCTACTAAATAATGAAATAAAATGATATTTGCGTCTTTTTTTATGGGTTTCCTGTGGTAGAGCGAGCGCGCGCTCAATATATAATACGTAGATATGTTGGGTTCCCTGTGCTGAGTAATATCCTATATTGGGCTTCCTGTGCACATCCCGCGCGTCCCGCACTACATGTGTATATTTACACAAGGTATGAAACTCGGTCACGTGACAAATACGTTTTTGACCCTAATCTTTGTCAATATGACGTGAAATTTCAAAAATAATTTCGGATAACTAAACTTTACCGTATTCTCTAAACACTTCATAAGTTTCAGTCGTGTAACTTCACCGTACGCTGAGAAATTTTAATTTTGACATTTTGCGCCTCATGGACCGATGTGCGCCGCACGCAGCTGGTGCAAATTTTCCGTGAAACATTCGGGTTTTACCTTCGAGAGGACATCGGCCAGCGTTCGGCAAATCTGAACTATGCTCTTTTTGGCAAGTTTTAGTATTTATATTTTCACTAAACATAAACCAAAGCATCTACAATATACTTTATTTGTTTTCTCTTTTGATTTTTATAAAGTATTTGTTTTGTGTTTTTATTTTAATCAATTAAAATGCTTCAAAATTGAGGCATTGTGTTTTTTTTAATGCTGAATAGTCTCAATATTTAGTACTACACAACACATTTTTGCTATCAGTGCCGTGTAAACAAAATGACAAACAAACGTATTTATTTCAACAATCAGTTAAAATATGTTTACTAGATTTTTACATACTGTTTTGCCGTTCTTTCTATGCAATTTATTCACTATATTGATCACAGGCAGCCCAACCATTCCTTTTGAGGCTACTAAATAAGGAAATAAAAATAATGATATTTGCGTCTTTTTATGGGTTTCCTGTGGTAGAGCGCGTGCGCGATCAATATATAATACGTAGATATGTTGGGTTCCCTGTGCTGAGTAATATCCTATATTGGGCTTCCTGTGCACATCCCGCGCATCCCGCACTACCACAGGCAGCCCAACCATTCCTTTTGAGGCTACTAAATAATGAATAAAGTGATATTTACGTCTTTTTTTTGATGGGTTTCCTGTGGTAGAGAGCGCGCGAGCGCAATACGTATTATGTTGGGTTCCCTGTGCATAGGAATTGATGATGTTGGGATCCCTGTGTGCGTCCCGCGCGTCCCGCAGTACATGTGTATATTTACACAAGGTGTGAAACTGATGGCGTATCATGGCCTGTAGTAGATTGCTCTAAATGTTCTCTAATAAAAGGACTTATATATACTAGGGCAGAAGGGCTACTTAATACTCCTCAACAAATCAGTTGTTTCCCATAAATTATGACTGAGCTATTTGACTTGTGTAGTTCAGTGTCAGTGATTGAAATACACTTCAACAAGGAACCTCTTTCAACTGACTGATAGTACTTTATCTGTTTAAACATTACTGAGTGTTTGACATAATTTTGTACTTTACTTATAGTTCTTCTGACACAAGGGAACGCCAACACAGCATAAACCATCAGTGAAGCAAAAATATAGACGAACTCAATTCACTCCGGGACATCGAAGGAGACATGAGTGGCGAAGGACTTGTGAAGCTGCCGTGAACTAAAATATTATATTAACAGTTGTTCGTTATTGTCATTGAAATAGCACAACACATTTAGCAAATAAGCGTACTATCATCTGAGAGAAACACAGAGTAATTTTAACGGCGTATTTTTCGTAAGAACGTAAGTATGCTTATCGCTTCCAACTGTGATGTTTGTTATTCATTCACAACTTGTCGATTGTGTATAATATTTATTTCATTGTTATTATTTATCCATAGTATTACTGATCAATATAGTGAATAAATTGCAAAGAAAGAACGGCAAAACAGTGTGTAAAAAGCTAGTAAACTTTTATTGTTGAAATAAATACGTTTGTTTATCATTTTGTGTACAAGTACTGATAGCAAATGTGTTGTGCAGTACTAAATATTGAGACTATTCAGCATTTATAAAACACAATGCGTCAATTTTGAAGATTTTAATCGATAAAAATCAAAATACAAAACAAATAATTTACAGAAGTCAAAACAGAAAACAAAGAAAGTATATTGTAGATGTTTTGACTCATGTTTAGTGAACATATAAATATTAAAACTTGCCAAAAAGAGCACAGTTCAGATCTGCCGAGCGCTTGTCGATGCCTTCTCGAAGGTAAACTTAAGAACATCTAGATTATAGATGTGTACTGAGACGACCAGCTATTCGTTTGTTTATCAGTTCTAGCACCATTATCACGGCGAACTTTCATCACCCCCCGTACACGGCTGGTAGACAATCTCGCCAAATATTCCTGACTGTATAGTCGCTATGAACATGTCAAGCTTTCGCTTTCTTTTCCGAGTGTAAGTACAATGCAACCAATAGCTACAAGGAGAACGTATTGAATCACAGCGGCCATGTTATTACCACCGCTGATCATAAGTACCGCACCGAAAATCATCGTACCACGAGGTCATGACCAGTGACGTCATACTCAGAAATCATCTCGATCGATTCCTCAAAGTCTCGAATCAAGCTGGATAATAAAGAGCCCAGTGAAACGCGTCCACACACAACACAGGAAGCCCATGTCCAGATTAGTTTCGCTGCTCGCTTCGCTCGCAGCAATCATATAATATCCCGCAGGACGCACACAGGGATCCCAACATATATATTTCTATGCACAGGGAACCCAATATAATAGCAATATAATACGTGCGCGCTCTACCACAGGAAATCCATCAAAAAAAGACGCACGCTTGCAAATATATAATTTTAATAATTATAAATAGCCTCAAAAACAATGGTTGGGCTGCCTGTGTATTGATCAGTAATACTACACGTCTACAGTCGACACAGTACAAGTTGTGAATGAATAACAAACGTCGGAGTTCGTAATATGAACAATTTGTATGACCAGTAAGCGATACTTACATTCTTACCAGCTACTGAGCAGAGTAGTCTGTAACCGACCAAGGTCAAGATTCTCCCGTACAGACCGACCAAGCTCGGTTAATAAGAGTTTTCTTATATGACAATTTTTAGTACGGTATTTCTGGATTTCTGTTTATCATTTCAGTCGTCCTCTCGTCTTTCTCCTTCTCGGTGTCACCGGGAACCCCCCCCCCCCCCCCCCCCCCCCCCCCCCCCCCCCCCCAAAAAAATTGCCCTTCTGGGGGCGAATTCACCGGTGAAGTTGTCCCTACGGGGCGAAATGTCCGGAGAGCTCGGCCCCCTCCTTTGTTCTCCTTCGTACATTTCGCCCCCATCCCCCTTCTTTCCTTGGAAAATGATCACTGGAATAATAATAATAATAATAATAATAATAATGTTTATTGCTTATATTGCGCATTTTAACATTTGAATATGATCAAATGCGCATAGATAATTTGGTAGCAATTGTTTCCTAGAAATGATGGTGTAGAAAATATGTTATGTCAGTAGAATGAAGAAGACACATACTTTAATAAACGTTTCGGCCAACTTGGCCTTCTTCAGTAGATGGATTTCCAATCTAAACTAAAAATCTACTTACATGTATATATACTAAAAATAACAATACAAAGTAAAGTGAATAATTAAAAACACATTACGTAATGTGTGGTAAAAATGTATGGAGTTAAAAAAGAATGATGTAATACCCAAGGCTATTTATATTGTAAGTGATTCGCTTAGATGAATTCAACTCTTAATTGTCGGGGGCTAATGTACATAGTTGTCCGCTCCAGAAGGCCTCTCTAGTAAGAAGTAATCTATCGATATTGTTTGAACCGAAATTCAATGGCATGAAACTTTTAAAAAGTCATGACTAGAGAATGCTTGAACGCACTGAAATGTATGGCGACTTCGTACGTTTTTGTTTGTTTTCATGGCTTTCCTTAATCTGACTTTGAATTCATTAATGGTAGAACCTATGTATATGCAGGGAACACTTTCTTGCATGTAATTAAATAGATTACATTCTTAGACGTACAAGAAATGTGCTGTTGGATACTGTAAGATCTACCACATAGCGTAAAATGAAAGGTCACTTCCGGTGTATTTCCTAATTTGCATATTATCTTGTCGTCAAATTTCAAGTTTCCGACATTTTACAGTAAACACGCGTGCAGCCGTACTTTCATAAATTTATAGCAAGATAACAGCACGTATCGAAGAAAACTTAACATCGGAAAATAAAATTATTACGACAATAAAACAACTTAATTTAATCCGTACTTCTGAAATGTTTGTCTATCTAGCGATTTTCTTTGAGTGAATACGGCCCAGAATGGCCGTGTCTTGTATGGAAATCAGGCCGTCGCGAAGAAAACCAGCTTCTTGTGCTTTACGAACGTCCACAATAAAATACTTAACATCGGAAATCTGATGTACTTCTACAGCCATTTCAGAGACTTGTATTCGTTTGCCAATAAAATAAGCGTATCATGCGATTTTTCAAGCTTTTTTGTGGTCGCTGTATACGGACAGAACGCCAAATTGCCCAAGTTCGCGAACGTTTTTCTCTTGCCAGAAGGCTTTCTTCGTTTGCCATATTGGATAATATGGTAGCCAGGCCTCTGTTCCACAGGGAAACCAAGTTTTTTGGACCCAGACTCCCTTAGATAATCGATTAAATTTGACTGAAAAAGGCTGAGAATCAAGAGGATTGGCCGAATGGGGACTGGGTCCTAATTTAAAAAAATATCGCGGGATCTTGCGATTTCTGCCTCGGAAAAATACATAAACACGTTGTTTTGGATGGGAAAATACAGGATTGTTTTTCATAATGTTTTTAAATTATTGAAATTATTGAATTTTTGTCATTCAACCAAAAACGTGGTCATGACCTGATTTCTTGGGCAATTTTACGCTATGAGTCGATCGCTATTAGAAAACTTAGAGGATTCAGATGCAAACTTATTAAAGTTACATAAGTCGCACTTTCTGCAGCAAAAAAAGTATTGGATTGGCGCCAGCAGAAGCGGACAAAATTGGACAGGTTTTTTTTTTCAATGAGAACTATTTATTTCAATTGTAAATAATCTAATTACATCTACCATATTCTTATTATGCACAGTTACATGTCCATTTTGTCTCTTATTTTATAACTTCCTAACATAGCTACAATCCTGGACAAAATTAATTGGGACACTAGTTATTGCGCAATATGTTTTAATATAAGCACCTTCTCCCCCTCCCTACCCCCCTCCCCCTGCTCCAATGTTGTTTCCAACTTTCATCAACGATGGGGGTCGACGTAGACAATTATCAACATTGTTATGGAGGAGGGGGGGTCAAGTTATATGGACATTTTCATGTTGAGATCGATATATAGCCAGCACACGACAAGAAGTATTTATTCCTCGAAAATTAATGTTGTACTAGAACGATTTCACGTAACCAATGTTTAACATGCAAATGAGTTGGTGAGTAAAATAACATGCTAATGAGTTGGTGAGTAAAATAACATGCTAATGAGTTGGTGAGTAAAATAACATGCTAATGAGTTGGTGAGTAAAATAACATGCTAATGAGGTGTACGCGTGGCTACACGCTTCCTGGAATCAGCTAAATTTCTCAAATTGAATATATTCGAAAGACAAACATTCGTGGGCACATGTATTAATCGGCTCACATATCTCAACAATCGAAAGATAACTAATTGCTGGCTTTCAATCAGCTGTTAAAACTCCTTGAATCTCATTATTTGTTTCAAATGACGGGCAAACACTGCCCGTCATGTGCTATCAACCAGAGAGTATTCTTTTGAAAAGGTGCAATTCAGCTGATGAAAATTCCTCACGAGACCGGAAGTGACGTCTAATGAAAACCAGCAATTAAACACTTTTCATTTTAAAGGAATTTAACTTCATGACTTCAAATGTAAATTGCCTTCTTCTGACTATTTTTGATTTACAAGTTAATAAACTAGATTGTCGTCGTTGCTCAAGCACTCGGGACGAAAATAAAGAAGAGCGTGTTTCAGCAAATACTTAGATATGTTGGAATAGTCTACTGAACACGTCTCTCTGCCAAAAAAGCCACAAACTCGACGCAAATTGGCATCAACCACCTTGGATGTGTCCAAATACTTCCTATAGCCTTATACGCTGTTGTACTTTCTAAGAATATGTGGCGTCCCTTGGGAAATGGAAAGTGCGTCTTTGAACGACAACCAAACATCGAGTGCCGCAGGTAAGTTCAATACAGCAAAGAATTCACTAATTAAATATTTTAACTTTTCATTGGCATTTATTCTTCAAAACATAAAACAGGCACCGAAAAGAAAACAAGAGCAAACGTAGGCGATATGGAAAGGAAGTTTATCCTTGAATGTTACAACCATTCCATGGAAAAGGAATGGAAACAGGTCCTTCTTTTCACAAAAGAACGAATAATAGATGCAGGGCTGCCTCAGCGTGTTGTGCAGATATACATGGATGCCCCACAAGACCGCGTCATAAGTCGCATGAAAAATATCGTCAAGAAGGCCCTGGCGTCCCCACTTCCTTCCACTTCGGCAACATCCTCTAAGCCAACAGAAATGCAGCAGAAGCAGATCAGGTACGCCTCGAAAGGGACTCCAGCCCAGAGAAAGTTGCAAAGTAAATTGAGTAAAGAATTTGCAGCGTCCTCCTCGGTTAGCGTTCCCTGCTGACAGTGAGCCGAGATAAAGCAAAACAAAAAGAAGAGAAAAAGCGACAGGGAAGTTGCACAAGAAACGCAAGAAGCACATAACCAGATGTGCAACAACACACTCGAAAGAGTAAACAGTCTGCTGGTCAACGTGGACAGTCAAATTAAGAACAGCCAGAAAAAGGCTGCGTAAAGTCTGCAGCTTGAATCTCAGAGTCATTAATTTAAATTCCTTCAGCTGAATTGTTTAATTGTTATCTTTCGATTGTTGAGATATGTGAGCCGATTAATACATTTATCTATGTGCCCACGAATGTTTGTCTTTAAAATTATATTTCAATTTGAGAAATTTAGCTGATTCACGGAAGCGTGTAGCCACGCGTACACCTCATTAGCATGTTATTTTACTCACCAACTCATTTGCATGTTAAACATTGGTTACGTGAAATCGTTCTATTGTACATGTACCACTAAGAGTATTTTACTGAATAGTGACAAAAATATTTTTTTCAATCATCTGTGGAGCTCATTTCTTCCCATAAATAATCTCGTCTCTGCAGAAGCTATTGTGGATACTACATTTCAGACATTTGATGACTGTAATATATTAGACAAAGCATAAATAAGACAAAGACAAAGTCTAACCAGGGGTGCTTCTAACCAGGGGTGCTTCTAACCAGGGGTGCTCCTAACAAGGGGTGCTTCTAACCAGGGGTGCTTCTAACCAGGGGTGCTTCTAACCAGGGCTGCTTCTAACCAGGGCTGCTTCTAACCGGGGGTGCTTCTAACCAGGGCTGCTTCTAACCAGGGATGCTTCTAACCATGGGTACTTCTAACCAGGGGTGCTCCTAACCAGGGGTGCTTCTAACCAGGCATGCTTCTAACCAGGGGTGCTTCTAACCAGGGCTGCTTCTAACCAGGGATGCTTCTAACCAGGGGTACTTCTATTCTAATCAGGGGTGCTCCTAACCAGGGGTGATTCTAACCAGGGGTGCTCCTAACCAGGGGTGATTCTAACCAGGGGTGCTTCTAACCAGGGATGATTCTAACCAGGCGTGCTTCTAACCAGGCTTGCTTCTAACCAGGGTTGATTCTAACCAGGGCTGCTTCTAACCAGGGGTGATTCTAACCAGGGCTGCTTTTAACCAGGGGTGCTTCTCACCAGGGTTGATTCTAACCAGGGGTGCTTCTAACCAAGGGTGCTTCTAACCAGGGGTGCTTCTAACCAGGGGTGCTTCTAACCAGGGGTGCTTCTAACCAAGGTTGATTCTAACCAGGGGTGCTTCTAACCAGGGGTGCTTCTAACCAAGGGTGCTTCTAACCAGGGGTGCTCCTAAGCACGGGTGATTCTAACCAGGTGTGCTTCTAACCAGGGATGCTTCTAACCAGTGATGCTTCTAACCAGGGGTACTTCTAACCAGGGGTGCTCCTAACCAGGGGTGATTCTAACCAGGGGTGCTTCTAACCAGGGATGATTCTAACCAGGCGTGCTTCTAACCAGGGTTGCTTCTAACCAGGGTTGATTCTAACCAGGGCTGCTTCTAACCAGGGGTGATTCTAACCAGGGCTGCTTTTAACCAGGGGTGCTTCTAACCAGGGTTGATTCTAACCAGGGTGCTTCTAACCAAGGGTGCTTCTAACCAGGGGTGCTTCTAACCAGGGATGCTTCTAACCAGACGTGCTTCTAACCAGGGCTGCTTCTAACCAAGGTTGATTCTAACCAGGGGTGCTTCTAACCAGGGGTGCTTCTAACCAAGGGTGCTTCTAACCAGGGGTGCTCCTAACCAGGGGTGATTCTAACCAGGGGTACTTCTAACCAGGGATGCTTCTAACGAGGGGTGCTTCTAACCAGGGGTGCTTCTAACCAGGGGTGCTTCTAACCAGGGGTGATTCTAACCAGGGCTGCTTCTAACCAGGGGTGCTTCTAACCAGGGGTACTTCTAACCATGGGTGCTTCTAACCAAGGTTGATTCTAACCAGGGGTGCTTCTAACCAGGGGTGCTTCTAACCAGTGGTACTGTCGGATCAGACATGAAATTACGCTAATATTTATTTTGGAATTACAGTATATTTCAGTATATTATTTTTCCGATTTATATATTTACAGTTTAAACAACAAAATCAATAGCATCAATATACATTGACTACATGAACTATTTACAAGATAAAGAGCTATAAGTTTATCCAGGCAAAGCTGAGACGAAGGGGCTGGGGGACATTTAATCCCCCTGCCTCCCTTCCCCAACACCACCACTTCCCACTTCCCGTTAGAGTCGAAACCCTTTTAATAAATCATAACGTACATGATAGTACACGATAGTACATGCAATGATGGTTTAATAAATCATAACGTACATGATAGTACACGATAGTACATGCAATGATGGTTTAATAAATCATAACGTACATGATAGTACACGATAGTACATGCAATGATGGTTTAATAAATCATAACGTACATGATAGTACACGATAGTACATGCAATGATGGTTTAATAAATCATAACGTACATGATAGTACACGATAGTACATGCAATGATGGTTTAATAAATCATAACGTACATGATAGTACACGATAGTACATGCAATGATGGTTTAATAAATCATAACGTACATGATAGTACACGATAGTACATGCAATGATGGTTTAATAAATCATAACGTACATGATAGTACACGATAGTACATGCAATGATGGTTTAATAAATCATAACGTACATGATAGTACACGATAGTACATGCAATGATGGTTTAATAAATCATAACGTACATGATAGTACACGATAGTACATGCAATGATGGTTTAATAAATCATAACGTACATGATAGTACACGATAGTACATGCAATGATGGTTTAATAAATCATAACGTACATGATAGTACACGATAGTACATGCAATGATGGTTTAATAAATCATAACGTACATGATAGTACACGATAGTACATGCAATGATGGTTTAATAAATCATAACGTACATGATAGTACACGATAGTACATGCAATGATGGTTTAATAAATCATAACGTACATGATAGTACACGATAGTACATGCAATGATGGTTTAATAAATCATAACGTACATGATAGTACACGATAGTACATGCAATGATGGTTTAATAAATCATAACGTACATGATAGTACACGATAGTACATGCAATGATGGTTTAATAAATCATAACGTACATGATAGTACACGATAGTACATGCAATGATGGTTTAATAAATCATAACGTACATGATAGTACACGATAGTACATGCAATGATGGTTTAATAAATCATAACGTACATGATAGTACACGATAGTACATGCAATGATGGTTTAATAAATCATAACGTACATGATAGTACACGATAGTACATGAATGATGGTTTAATAAATCATAACGTACATGATAGTACACGATAGTACATGCAATGATGGTTTAATAAATCATAACGTACATGATAGTACACGATAGTACATGCAATGATGGTTTAATAAATCATAACGTACATGATAGTACACGATAGTACATGCAATGATGGTTTAATAAATCATAACGTACATGATAGTACACGATAGTACATGCAATGATGGTTTAATAAATCATAACGTACATGATAGTACACGATAGTACATGCAATGATGGTTAATAAATCATAACGTACATGATAGTACACGATAGTACATGCAATGATGGTTTAATAAATCATAACGTACATGATAGTACACGATAGTACATGCAATGATGGTTTAATAAATCATAACGTACATGATAGTACACGATAGTACATGCAATGATGGTTTAATAAATCATAACGTACATGATAGTACACGATAGTACATGCAATGATGGTTTAATAAATCATAACGTACATGATAGTACACGATAGTACATGCAATGATGGTTTAATAAATCATAACGTACATGATAGTACACGATAGTACATGCAATGATGGTTTAATAAATCATAACGTACATGATAGTACACGATAGTACATGCAATGATGGTTTAATAAATCATAACGTACATGATAGTACACGATAGTACATGCAATGATGGTTTAATAAATCATAACGTACATGATAGTACACGATAGTACATGCAATGATGGTTTAATAAATCATAACGTACATGATAGTACACGATAGTACATGCAATGATGGTTTTCAAGCGCCTGGAACTGAGCAACAGCAATTACATCGCGACTACAGCGCGCGAATACACACGGAGATTTGAAATGGTAATACTATGAGTGTAGGGAGAGGGCGGACACGGATCCATGCAGTGGATGGGTACAGGGGGTACATACAACCCCCTTGTAGGTGTTTTCTATGGGTTGTTACATTATGCCCCTACAGTCGAGTATTATGTTCCTCAGCGTCACCCTCAGGCTCAACAACAGAGTATGATGCTCGAAATTATGCTCGAAAGCACGTGTTATGCTCTTCTAGTAATTTTACCAGAGAAAAATGCCCCCATCAATTCTTCCATAAAGAGAGGGGAGAGGGGACGGGAGGAGGAAATATGGGGGGGGGGGGGGGGGTAAGCGAAGAGGGAGGGGAGGGATCCTCTCCCCTCCCTCTCGCTAGTCCACTAGTGCCGACGAAGCAGACTACATGTACCTTGGTTGCAGATATCAGTGGTATAAAGAGAGAGGAAAAGTGTCGGGAGGGGGTATATAATAGGGAGGGGGAGAGAGAATTAAGGGGAGAGAGAATTAAGGGGAGTGAGAATTAAGGGGAGATAGAATTAAGGGGAGAGAGAATTAAGGGGAGAGAGAAGGGAAGAGGGAGGGAAGAGGGAGGGAAGAGAAAGGGAAGAGAGGAGGAAGAGGTAGGGTTCCTCTCCCACCCCCTTGAACTTTCGTTCCTTCCCTCTCGCTAAGCAGACTACCTGGTTGCAGGCATCAGTGGTATAGTGTTATCTTGACATATCAAGAAATCTGTGCTTTTTACGTAGACCAGCTACGGGGACTGGGCACGAGTTTACCGGTCACCCTGTGTTAGGTTGCCCAGTCTTTTTGGCCGTGTTACAAAATGGAGGACAATGTTTACATTCATTTACTCGATTTGCTGTAAGTTTGATGGATTTTTCGATAAAAATCGTACTTTTAAGCGAAAAATATTTACAGGGTTTCCAAATATGGTAAGTACAATGCCCAAATATGGACATAGGAAAGTTGGCCGAGCAACAGCACACTTTAATGGGGGATTTCTTGATATGAAACACCTTGGCCGTCATTCCAGACTATTGTCGGCATTCGCATTCTCTGGATCTCATCGGGAATCAGCCTACGCCTTCTATTCGGATGTGCCAATTTGTCGGCTTTTTAGGCATTCGTAAACGTCCGAAGTTCTGAGAGAATTTAATGAAGTGAGTTCATTTGATAGGTTTATCTTCACTACAAACCAGGGTCGCCATTCTTCTTGTGGGATTCTCACCGGAACTGACAATATGAAATGCTGCTGCACATGCTTCGGATCCCCTCGCGCTGTTTACCTCATGAGAACTTGCTGTTCCAGACGCTGATTACGCAGACGAAGGCCTGATTCTAAAGGAATGTAATTGCAGTACATCTGGGAGGCTGTTTAAGCGACGTGCACGACTTTCTTACAAAAGTGATGTTTGGCGAAAGATCCCGTCAGGGCTTAGGTGTTGATTCAACACGACAAGTATCATTGTTCAAAGTGGAGTTGATTTGAACAGCGACGACATTATTGGTAACAAGAGGCAATCCTAGGAAGCCTCTCAATTTTTGTCTCAAGCTTCTCATGTTTATGCAGTACATAACAGGGTTGACGACTCCGTTGCTGAACACAAGGATAGCAAAGCTGCAGCGAAGGATAGAATCCGTGCGTTCATCAAATAGCTCCACGCCGTTGGATATCCTAACGAGCTGGTATACTGTAAAAGGGGAAGACGTGAAAGCAAATATGAAAACAAGCCAGATAGCCAACCAAGTTGCACGAATTTTCCTTTCAGCCATCGCACTCATTTGATTGGGACTTCGTTTAAATCTTATAATGATTAATATCGATCGTACAGTCGTAAAACAAATTGTAAAAACTGGAGCAAGAAAGGTGAAAAAGAGTCCTGACAAGTACATTCCTCGCTTTGTCCTGTTCTGCAAATCCTGGCCGCAGTTTAACGCATAGTGCGAGTCACCAAGAACGACACGATTGACTTTGAACGATAACGACATGATACCACTACAGAACAGAGCGGAAAACCAAGCCATCTTGGCCATCTTGCGCGGCCATCGTGCCCTGGTGCTGTCAAACGGATAGACCAAGGTGCAGTACCTCTCAAGACAGATCGTTGCAAGGATTTGGTTACTAAGCGCCGGGAATGTATACTGGATAAATCTGAAGATACAACATGACAAATTATTTTGAATGGTTTGTTGATTAATGTATAGTTGCACTACCGCAGCTGGACCCGATAACATCGAAGCAAACAGATCAGATAGTGCTAGGTTGCAAATGAAGTGATACACAAGAGCTCTCCTCCGTTTATCCTCTACGGGACCTTTGTAGCTTGATTCATCTTTTGCCACGAACACTATGACTGAGTTGGAGACGATTCCAAGCAGTGAAATTAAGCTTAAAGTTATACTAAGAATGAGCAGCTGGTCGTCAGAGAGAACGATACCCTTATATATCAAATCTCGAGTCAAGTTCACGTGTCTGAAGTATGTGGAATTGTTATTCATTTCTGGTTCCCGCCTAACAGCCTTGGATGTCCTGGAAGTACTGGTGAATTGCACGATATATGAAAGCACTTGCCGGTACGTGTTGCACTAGCGTCTAGTAACAGCTGTAGCTTGACAATATTTCAGTCTTGAAACTTCAGGTGTTCCACCTATATGGAATAGTTGAAAACAACGAAACTAATCAAATAAAAATAAAATAAAATCAATAATATATTACGATAATAAATTGGTCATATATCCTAATTATTTTCCTCCAAAATAGAAATATGTGTTTTGAACGATCGATTGAATGATATCATTCCAAAACGATTCAATTTCTCGAATTGTATTCGGAGACGCGGATGATGAATCTGATCTGAGGATGCTTCTAATTCTATATATAGTGGCAAACGGCCGTATTGTTTTGTACATATCTTCTGCGCATAACCAAAGGAGCCCCTGACAGAACAAAAATGTTGGTGCCCTTTTATGGAGAATGTTGGGGAATCAAAAAAGGCACTAACATTCATTTCCAAAAAAGGTCACCAACATTTCATAAAAAGGCCACCAACATTTCCAAAGAAAAGAAATCAACATTTCCAAATTAAGAAGGCCACCAACATTGCCAAAAAAGTGCACCAACATTGCCAAAAAAGGCCACCAACATTTCCAAAGAAAAGGAATCAACATTTCCAAAAAAGGCCACCAACATTACCAAAAAAGATCACCAACATTTCCTAAAAAGGTCACCAACATTGCCAAAAAAGGCCACCAACATTACCAAAAAAGGTCACCAACATTTCCAAAGAAAAGGAATCAACATTCCCAAAAAAGGCCACCCTCATTCATTTCCAAAAAAGGGCACCAACATTTCCTAAAAAGGGCACCAACATTGCCAAAGAAAAGGAATCAACCTTTCCAAAGAAAAGGAATCAACATTTCCAAAGAAAAGGAATCAACATTTCCAAAAAAGGACACCAACATTGCCCAAAAAGGCCACCAACATTTCCAAAGAAAAGGACACCAACATTTCCAAAAATATATTACGGTAATACATTGGTCATATATCCAAATTATTTTCCTCCAAAATAGAAAGATGAGTTTTGAACGATTGATTGAATGATATCATTCCAATACGATTCAATAGACCTTTTTACCGATACGGCGGCCATATTGAATTATGGGATGCCTAGGGTGCAAGCTAGTAACCATTTGGCCATGAAAAACTACGAAAACTTAACTTAAAGCAATGAATTTGTACAAAATTATACAACAATACACAACACATGTAGATAGTAAGTCATACAACACTATGGTTAGAGTGAATTAGAAAAATTTTATATTGACGCGACTCCACACTGTACAGTTTTTGGGTTTTGGCACCCTGAGTATCCCATAATGCATTAGCCAAAACAATAGAATCCAAAATGGCCGCCGTATCGTTAAAAAGGTCTATTTCTCGAATTGTATTCGAATACGCGGATGTTGTCTGCATGAAGCGATCTGAGGATGCTTCTATATATAGTGGCAAACGGCCGTATTTTATGTAGTATTAAATTATTATTATTATTACAATATGAGTGGCAATGTTGTATCTTATTTACAATCTCGAGCCGAAGGCGAAACATTGTCACGAATATTGTAAATTACTTGTTTGAACCAGGTAGACGTTTCAACCAGAATTGTAGTCAATATCTGATTGAGATGAAAAGAATATAATAACTGTTCTTTTAGCATTCAATTCTCATATCATTCCGATTGCTTGACCGCACTAAACAATGAAAGCAGTTTCGTATTATAGCTTAGTTAAGATATCGATTGTTTAATAAATGTTTTATTCCTTTTCATACTTGGTAGTTTTTGAATAGAGTTGATTGCTCATTGAGACATATAAAAAGAACAAATACGGCAAATATGTCATATGCATGCTTTTTCATTTAGAATAAATTTACACTTTTGTTTGGTTTTCAAAGGGGGCTTTAATTGTGAATGAAATGCGAACGGAGATTTGATTCTTTTCAATCAAATCAAGAACAGTCCTCACAGGAAGGTCATAGAGCTAAAACTGAGTCTACACGAGCAAGTTTTCCTTGACAAGTTTACCTTGACAAGGAAAACTTACTCGTGTAGACGACAAAAACATCGCCAATATAATTTGTCCTTGTCAAAGGAAAACTTGCTCGTGTAGATGACAAAAAATTGTCAATTTTTCCTTGTCAAGGAAAACTTGTCAAGGAAAGCTTGCTCGGACTCAACTTAAGGTGGTTCCCGCATAATGAATGACCGGTTTGCCGTATTTTTTAACTCGCTCGCTCCGCGTCAATATTGCTTGGATTTTATTTTATTTTATTAATTTAAACTTCGTGAATGGCCTTTTGAGGTCCATAGTGATGTTCTGACGAGGTAAGAAGGAAATTAATCGAGCCGAAATCACGTAACAACCGAAGGTCCAAATTTTGACAACAAAAATATGAACTGGTAATTTCGGCTCGATCAATTTTCTTCTCACCTCGTCAGAACATTACTAGGGACTTCAAAAGGCCATTAACGAAGTTTGAAAAAAATCGTACGAGGGAAAAACGCTTGGCAGCAGTTTTAGTGAAAATAGTGTCGTTTGAATATCGGCTGGCATTCACAAACACGGCTTACAATGATAATTTTGAATACACCGTCCAAAGGCAGAATAGTTGGTTTAGTATTTGTGTTAAGCACAATAAAATCCAAGCAATATTGACGCGGAGCGAGCGAGTTAAAAAATACGGCAAACCGGTCATTCATTATGCGGGAACCGCCTTAAGACGATGGCTCGTAATTTTTGTAAACTGCCAAAAGTGCATCACAAGAGAGTCAATTGTATGTTGAGGGAATGTGCCCAAACTAGCACAAAATGGAGTGTAAAGATTTTTGAAGACTGGCAGATGTCTCGTAAAAAAAAACAAGGTAGCAAGGAAAGAGTGTATTGACTTGTCTTTTGACACATAAATTCCGTATGAAGTTCTTCGGCTAACATTACTTTACTATCTTCTAATTCGAGGTTCTTGAAAAGAATAATGTAGCAAGTAACGCAATATTTTGCCAGAACTGTGCTATCATCTGAAGTAATTCAATTGAAGTAATCAGTCATGTGTCTTTCAAAGTTTGTTATAATTTATTATTAGTATTTTGTATTGCCACACAATTGATTGTAGCAATACAAGTAAGTAAGTTAAAACTGTGAAGGTGCTAAACTCCAATAGAGGAAGGGAGTTACATTAAAGAAACTGCGTAACAAATCGAGAAATTTTCTTAAATTAGCTTTTAGGATAATGTAATGTTCCTCTCATATTATGCATTGATCGATACAGAATACATATAGAGCTTATTAGTATTAATAAGCTTTATTACTATTCTGTATCATACTTATGAACAATCGCAGTAATTAATCAACCCCACCTATTCCCTGACAACTATTCAAGCCCTCTCCGTGCTTTAAGGTGACTCCGTTATCATTCTCGGCGCACTGTCTATGACAAACTTTGGGTCATAACTTCCTCTGCTTTTATGCAATTGCCATAAAACATTGGCAACAATTAGAGCTATCATTCACCTATGATACAATATAATTCGATTGCACTGTGCAGAACATTTTTTTAAATAATATTAGAACTTGAGTAAAGTCAATGTTTTGGATAAAATTGGATATTGCGAAAAATCTGTCCTTTTTTTTTGGATGAAAGTTTTGGAATCACTTTAGATTGACATAATTCATAACCTGAGCAATTTTTAGCAAAATCGTTGGAGCTAAAGCACGGCCGCATGAAAACAACCAAAATTAAGCACGGAAATTAACTCCAACGATTGCTTTCGCTCCAACGATTTTGCTAAAACTTGGTCAGGTTATGAATTATGTCAATATAAAGTGATTCCAAAACTTTCATCAAAAAAAAACGGACAGATTTTTCGCAATATCCAATTTTATCCAAAATATTGAGTTTACTTAAGTTCTAATATTATTTTTCTAAGTGTTCTGCAGTGCAATTGAATTATATTATATTATAGGTGAATGAAAGTTCTAATAGTTGCCAATGTTTTATGGCAATTTCATAAAAGCAGAGGAAGTTATGACCCACAGTTTGTCATAGACGAGTGCGCCGAGAATGATAACGGAGTCACCTTATGTTTCTTGGAAATTGTATGGGAGTTACAAGGTAGCCACGTGACCAGAATGCTGAGCACAGATTGGACAGCTGCCTAATGAATTATTAATGAATATTATAATGTTTGTACATATCTTGTGCTTATAAGCTTAAACATATAAGCAAATCCGCTTAATCTAAGGAGTCCCTGAAGGAACGTAACATTAATGTTGGTGCACTTTTTTTGGAAAACTTGGTACCCTTTTTGGGAGAATGTTGGTGGCCTTTTTCTGAAAATGTTGGAGAACCAATAAAGGCCACCAGCATTCATTTCCAAAAAACGGCCACCAACATTTCCAAAAAAAGGGCGCCAACATTTCTAAAAAAAGGGCGCCAACATTTCTAAAAAAAGGGCGCCAACATTTCCAAAAATAGGTCACCAACATTTCCAAAAGAGGGCACCAACATTTCCAAAAAAGCACCAATATTTCCAAAAAAAGTGCACCAACTTTTTTTTGGAAATGTTGGTGACTTTTTTTGGCTAACCAACATTTCCAAACTGAAAGTGCACCAACATTCATTGCTTATGTATCTGCATAATAATATAGAAACGCAGACTTCAAGAAAACGACTAATGACTAATGTTATTCTCACTTGTGGAACGAACGTGACTGAAGACAATGCCATTGACGCAGTACGTCCATCACTGCGGATGTTCATTATAAAGGACTTCAATCTAAACAAACATCTGCATCCTTCAGTTTGGTAAAGATAACTAGAATTTTAACGTATGTGAACCGAGAAAGATGCGTAAACCTAGCCCTTTTAGCAGTTGTCGGATGGTAATCTCTAGTTTGTTCCACTACTGTTTGTCGTAATTAACAGGAGTTAAACTGAAATTGATATCCCTGGCTTGGGTTTCCTCTACGAACTTATTTGACAACGCTTGCAGTCACTAAAACTACCCTGGTTTCCAGAGGTTTGTTCTCTACTAGTCCAGGAAAGGGCTAAATAGCGTTCCGTGATGTCGGACGTTTCACAAGAGAGACAATGAAAGCCTATGGGTATCGGGGTATACTAAAAGCGCGACAACAGTTCAACGTATTCAATGCTATAAACGACTAAGGAACGACTAAGGAACGACTAAGGAACGACTAAGGAACGACTAAGGAACGACTAAGGAACGACTAAGGAACGACTAAGGAACGACTAAGGAACGACTAAGGAACGACTAAGGAACGACTAAGGAACGACTAAGGAACGACTAAGGAACGACTAAGGAACGACTAAGGAACGACTAAGGAACGACGACTAAGGAACGACTAAGGAACGACTAAGGAACGACTAAGGAACGACTAAGGAACGACTAAGGAACGACTAAGGAACGACTAAGGAACGACTAAGGAACGACTAAGGAACGACTAAGGAACGACTAAGGAACGACTAAGGAACGACTAAGGAACGACTAAGGAACGACTAAGGAACGACTAAGGAACGACTAAGGAACGACTAAGGAACGACTAAGGAACGACTAAGGAACGACTAAGGAACGACTAATGAACGACTAAGGAACGACTAAGGAACGACTAAGGAACGACTAAGGAACGACTAAGGAACGACTAAGGAACGACTAAGGAACGACTAAGGAACAACTAAGGAACGACTAAGGAACGACTAAGGAACGACTAAGGAACGACTAAAGAACGACTAAGGAACGACTAAGGAACGACTAAGGAACGACAAAGGAACGACTAATGAACAACTAAGGAACGACTAAGGAACGACTAAGGAACGACTAAGGAACGACTAAGGAACGACTAAGACTAAGGAACGACTAAGGAACGACTAAGGAACGACTAAGGAACGACTAAGGAACGACTAAGGAACGACTAAGGAACGACTAAGGAACGACTAAGGAACGACTAAGGAACGACTAAGGAACGACTAAGGAACGACTAAGGAACGACTATAAGGAACGACTAAGGAACGACTAAGGAACGACTAAGGAACGACTAAGGAACGACTAAGGAACGACTAAGGAACGACTATAAGGAACGACTAAGGAACGACTAAGGAACGGCTAAGGAACGACTAAGGAACGAGTAAGGAACGACTAAGGAACGACTAAGGAACGACTAAGGAACGACTAAGGAACGACTAAGGAACGACTAAGGAACGACTAAGGAACGACTAAGGAACGACTAAGGAACGACTAAGGAACGACTAAGGAACGACTATAAGGAACGACTAAGGAACGACTAAGGAACGACTAAGGAACGACTAAGGAACGACTAAGGAACGACTAAGGAACGACTATAAGGAACGACTAAGGAACGACTAAGGAACGGCTAAGGAACGACTAAGGAACGAGTAAGGAACGACTAAGGAACGACTAAGGAACGACTAAGGAACGACTAAGGAACGACTAAGGAACGACTAAGGAACGACTAAGGAACGGCTAAGGAACGACTAAGGAACGACTAAGGAACGACTAAGGAACGACTAAGGAACGACTGAGGAACCACTAAGCGGGCTATTGATCATGAAGCTCCTACACCTGCACCTAACAGTCGGTTTCGTAACGTAAAAACATAATTCTTAAACTTTTCTCGTGTTCTTCCAACAACCCGTGTGTTTCTACCAGAGCATAGAACATGGAAAAGCGATGTTCTAAACTAAATACACGTACAGTTATACAAACAGCTCTTGATATCATAAGTCACTGACCTACCTCTTGAGCAACTGCTTTGGTCTTCGGTTTTTATGCGAGAGAGATTCAAGGCCGAATGACAAACAAGTGGGACAGCACTGAATATCTATTAAAAGACGAGCATGAGCACATGAGCTATAAATAGAAAACATTAATGTAATGACGCAGGTGAACATAAAGATGCGCGAGCTCTGATTGGTCGAGAATGACGTCATATGTTGCGATAGAAACAAAAAGACAAGACACGGCTTACTTGTATTATTTCTTTCTCAATTTACTCTTTACTGTTTCATATAGGACTAGGTTTATAACAACAGGTGCAAAAGACAATTGATCTACGAAAATGGCCGTGTGCCACTTTATCGATATTTCGGTGAGATCACCGGTGTCTGTTTTAATTCTCAAACCGGGCACTTCATCTGCATGAGTTGAGTTTGTTAGTTCCCCCCAGGCTCTCCCTTGCTTCGAGGGTTTTACTCCAGGTACTCTGGTTTTCATCCCTCAGTAAAAACGAACTAATGAAATTGAGTTGAGTGTAGAGAAAGTTAAAAGGTTCAAAGAACATGCAAGTAGTATTTTATTATGTTCTTTTCCTTTATCGCTGTAAAGTGTCTTTGAATTTTTAAGAAAAGGCACTTTAAAGTACGCACTTATTATTATTGCCCCCGCAGAGTTTTGGCCTCTGAGCCAACGAGGAGAATGCATCATTCAGTGTAGTCTCGTCTCTCAAATTCAAGATTTGATGGCGAGGTTTTACTGTTAAAGTGCCTATCGGTACCCTTATTATTTTTATCATGAAAATGTATTCTACCTTGTAAAGGAAACAGGGTAGTGAGTAAAATAACACGCTAATGATACAATAGACGCTGAACGCTCAATATTAATAAGATGCAACTGACAACAAGGAGAAACCATAGAGTACAAACCATATGTCCGTGAAACAGTACTAACTAATTAGTACTAAATAGCACTGATGAAACAAGAGAAAACAATAGAGATAACCCTATTTAGTACTATTTAGTAATAGTACTATGTCACGGACATACATTCATGTATGGTTTGCACTCTATTTCTATGTGTAAATTTAGTTTCGTCTCAATAATGTGAGCATTTATCTGATTCATCGAAGCATGAAACCATGCGTGCACCTCATTAGCATGGTATGTCTTGTCCCTTGTTGAACCATTGGCCACGGTATATGTTTTTGGAAAATTAATTTCCACCGAAACAATGGCTTGTATTTTTAAGCCGCATCTACACGAACAAGTTTTCCTTGACAAGTTTTCCTTGACAAGGAAAAGTTGACAATTTTTTGTCATCTACACGAGCAAGTTTTTCGTGTCAGGACGTTTCGCAAGTGTCAATGGGCTTTTATTTTTTCATTGATGGAACAATTCCTTTGTTCTTCTAAACTGTCTTTCTTTCGAGACGTAATACATACCCCCCAAGGCGCAAAGCGCTATGTGCTATGAGAAAGTAGAGAATACGCCGAATTCATAATGGCGTATTTTTAATTTCATTGGCGATACGATACGTTTCTGGTACTGTCATCTCAAACAGTACCTAGAAATAAACATTTTTGGAAAGCTTCTTTGCTGTAGACAAAATATCATCGGAGTTATGACAGATCATAAATAGAGAGTTTTGTATGTATTTTTCAAGTGAGTCCTCATCAGCCTCGTTTTGGTGCAATTTCACAATTTCAAATGTTCATATCTTCTCGAGGATTTATTATTTGGTTTCAAAACACACACATAGTATTTAGATGATCACATTCTATCACATCAAAGATTTACTTTTCCAAAAATGACATTGTTTTGGCTTTTATGCAAATTAGAAGCAGGCATTATGAATTCGGTCCATTGTTTGCTTGTTTTTCATTAATTTGTCAACATTTCAGTGGAATTCGATTCAGTGAAAGTTTAAAAAAAGAAAACAGTTTTCTACATAGAACATATACACCGTAAACTGATGCGCGCTATCCCTTTTTCTGGTCATAGACTTATTCTGCTTAGAGACTGTGCGTGTACGTTCTCACGGTGCTTTCCAGAATGACACCGTCAATGGCATGTAGGACGTGACACACATTCAAAGGTTCAAAGGTTTTTACCTTCTATTTTTGATCATACTTTATTGATCATTCTAAATCGGGTACTGATTAGAAGTTTGTTCAAAAACCTGTAAGTACCGGAAAGCATTTAAACACTGCTGGGAGATCGAAGTGATTCATTGCGGAAACTACAATGCACGTCATAATTGTTGAGACACTTTTCATTTTGTACGATTCCGTACGTGCTGAAACTCAGTTGCAATACATTATTTCCTAAATGTTCGATGACATATCTTCAAAAACTCCTCTCCCCCTTTCAATGTTGAAGCTGAATCATGCCTACACGTCACCGAAACGCATTATTGCTCTAAACAACATTGTATGATGGGGGGAGGGGAACATATTCGCACCCATAATAAATTGTAAGAAACACGTTTTTTGAAGTACATGAAAAAGTGTATCAACTAATTTTGACGCCCATTGTAGCTCGACTAGCCCAAGCCAAAAGCGACAGTTCATTATTTACGGGGGGGAGGAGGATTTGGTTGAGAAATAGCTTAAATTGAAAAAAATCCCAGGCCCCCTGTATTAAGAAACTCAAATTTTGTAATGGTTTATTTTATGAACATTGTAGCTTACAATATAATACAATGAAATAACATATCGTGTATATTCGAACAAGGCGTTATTTACATTATATTTTCAATCGACAAATATTATTCTATAGAAATGCAGCCAAACATATGAGGTCTGTTTTCTGAAAAGGGGAATTGTTGACGAAAACCCCTTTTGTAATAACAGTTCTCACTGATATATATATAACTGCATTGTAAAAGGTAGTTTGGAACGCCAACAACGCTGCTACTAGCGAGTAGGATCAGATGATACAGGACGATGGTGTAGAAAATATGTTTTGTCAGTCGGAAAGAAGACATCGACGAACCACTTGCTGGTCACACAGACTTTAATAAACGTTTCGGCCAACTTGGCCTTCTTCAGTAGATGGATTTACAATCTAAGCTAAAAATCTACTTACATGTATATATATACTAAAACTGAGAACAATACAAATTATAGTGAATGTTAAAAAAAGCATTGCGTAATGTGTTTCGACTTTGTCGAGCAAAAAAGTATTGGATTGGCGCCAGCAGAAGCGGACTAAATTGGCCAGTTTTTTTTTTCAAAGAGAACGTTTTATTTCAATTGTAAAAAATATAATTACATTTACCATATACTTATTACGCACAGTTACATGTCCATTTTGTCTCTTATTTTATAATTTCCTAACATAGCTAGGTTACTATACAATGTAGACACTAACACCAACAGAACAAACAAACAATAGCCGCGCTGTAGCTGACAAAAAGATACTTTAACAAGTGTACATAACTTATAGTAACGCTTGAAATTGAGAGAAAAAATGGCCAGTTAATTAGAGATAATTAACGGCACTTCTACAACATTGTCCTAATCTAGCTGATTTATTTGCTAACTATTCCATCATTCCTGGAATCTCAAACAATTTGTTTCTAAGGCCGATATATATACGATTGCTAATGTACGTCACTTATGTTTTGTTTTCTGATCCGCTGCTTTAAAATTAGCCATTCAGTCACATTACTTTAGGCTTCTTGCCTTGACTTTTAGGTTTCACTGAATCCTTGGCTGTGTTAACTCCAAGATTGATGGCAAGTACTTTTCGCATTTCGTTCTCATTCTCAATAAGTTTGGTTAAACGACCTTCGATGTTTTCAAGGTTTGCGTCAGAAACCTCTTCCAAAAGATTCAGCTCTGGAATGAAGAAGTGGCTCAGCTGTCTTGCTCTTATACGTTCTCGCAAATAGTCTAGCATTTCCAAAAACCTATCTGGAAGCATCTGTCCACCCCAGTTGACTTGTTCTTTACCCTCGTCGAAGTTATAATGAAGAAAGGTGGTCTTAACGTGGTAGGATGAAAGTTTGGCCAGAGTTGTATCATTGCGTACAATTGTCTTGATGATCTTGATCACTTCTCGTCTGCAACCCAAGTCTTCTTTGTCTAACTTCTCAAGCTTTCTCTTTTCATCCATGGAAAACGATCTTCTCCATAGCATTTCTCGCTTGCATGGCAAAGTGCGCTTTGATGCCAACTCCTCTGGTAAATTCTTCGCGACATAGTGCCTTCCTTCAGGAAGAGAAGCTCCGTCCTTTTTCTCTTTGAACAGAAATGCAGGCACTAGATCCACGGAGAGCTTCCTCTCGTTGACTTTATCATTGATGACAAGCTTGATTGCAGGACCATTTTCTGAGACTTTGAGCTCTGGGTCGCTTTCAACTTTGGTGGACTTATACTCGTTGATGGCTTTTTGAACTACACTGAAGAACCAGTTACAAACCTTTTGAGGTTTGATATATCCTTCACCATTTGCAAACTGGCTCCAGTACTTGCTGCTTCTTGAGGTAGCTTTGATTCGTGCATAGCCAGGCACGTTCACCACTTGCTCAATGATTAAATCAGCTTTGTTCTTGGTATCAAGGGCAACAATGATATCAAGTTCATCGGCATCTTCAGCTTTTAAGTGTTCATAAAAGCTACCAGTATACTCCAGATGATTGAAGTATTCCGTGGCATTCTCCTTGCAATACTTGCGAATATACTCCAAGTGGGTATCCGCCATTTTCTTTGCCCATTGTGAGCTATCTTTTGGTATTTTGACCTTGCCGGCTGAGAACTTTCTTAAAGTTTGAAGCATGTCAATTTTCTGACGTTTACGATGCCTTGTATTCGGTTGTGGTGTTGGACGTTTCGCAGGTTGGGAAGTCGAGGGGACACCGTCTAGCTTTGTCATCTTCTGCTCTCTGCTAACCCCCAAGGGTTTGTCTACTTGGGGAACGCTTTTGGTCTTCGATAGATCTTTCTGTTTTCCAGCTGCAGACTTGGGAGTTTTCTTATCTGAACGTGCCTTACGCCTTTCCTTACGCTTCTGGTAACGTACTTGGGACTTGGTCGGTTTACTTTCCTTCTGTGAATTGATGGATGTGTATAAGAAAAAATACAACATATTTTCAAAAACAAATCGACTTTATTTTTCAATGAAATAATCGTGTTTAATAAATCGACTTCATTCTATTCTTGTCTCTACTCTTATCCATCATAGAATGCGTCAGCAAATGATCTAAACTCAAGTGGAACGAGCGCAGCAAGTTGTTTCACTGCAAAGTTTGGATCATTTCTGACGCCATTCTATGGTCGATAAGATGTACCATGCACAGACAAATGAATTCGATATAATGAATTCGGCTTAAAGTGCCTATGAAACGAAAATGTCGATCCTTGTTTGACCGAGCGGGAATTGTCGCACTTTGAAACCCAAAATGCCCAACTTCATGCGCGAAATAAAAAATGTTCCCGTAGCTCAATTCACTTTTTATTAACGTCATGTAAACAAGCAAATAGTAAACTTTCGTAGTAGCAAATAAAAACGGGGTCTGTTTTTTCGTTTCATAGGCACTTTAAGATGCGAGAGACGAAAAACAAATACCTCTGGTCACGACCATTGCCAACCTCAGTTCTTCAGTTCCGAAATTGAACTCGACCGCTAATTGGTTATTATTATTATTATTATTATAGGCTTTTCCGAGTGAAACAAATACACCTATTTCAATAGGCCATTTCCGAGTTCCATTTATCTCTGTTTCAAAACGAGTCTACGTGCGAACCTTTCTCATGCAAATCTGTTTTCCTTTTTCATGTAAATAAAACTAATTTTCATATGAAAGGTTTCGCACATAGACTCGTTTTGAAACAGAGATAACTGAGGAACTCGGAAATGGACTATTATGTTAGTCCCCTGAAAAGGGTGAAAGGTGCGACCCTGAAGGATCATGGGGGTTTCTATTTGCAGCCATATTCTTCATGAACGTCTTGTAATAAACAAGAACATTGCGGTGAAGCAAATTCAAGTGACATTCAAAATGGTTTTGCTTAATTTCTTTGTCGAAATGTCAGGGGATTTGGGTAGAAAGACTTGGTAAACAGTATCTCCCATGATTCTCTGGGGTCGCACCTTTGTGAGTCAAGGGTGACTAACTTAATGGAATTAGGTGTGAAATATAATCCCATTGGATGAACTGGCATAAGGACCAGAAACCGGTTTCTAGAAATTCTGATTCTGAAATTCTGAAAAGCTTTTTGCCAGTACGTTGATTTTATTTATCAAAAGTTGTGTATTGAGTTTACAACTTGTGCCTGAAAATCGACAAAAAAGGTAAAGAAGCTATCAGCAAAACTGGATGCCGATAACACAATTCTTGCATTTTTAATGTTAAAAATATCCAAAATATTTCATACAGAAACTGATATCGACCACTAAGAAAGTGGTGCTGAAAATGTAGTCAAAACGCACCGAAAAAAGTTGACGAAATATAACGAAAGAATGACAAGAATGTTTTAATTCCAGACAAGTCAATTTCATTCATGTTTTATTACATTTTTGTGTCTAAAATTCTTGTGTAAATGTGAACTCCCTAACTTTGCCTTTGACTTCGTGCGAGCGTGGCGTGACGGATGACGTCAGGACTACGTCACTGGTAAAACACGCACGCTCTTCAAACTTGTCCCAATTTCCAACGAATCTCGAAGATTTGAGGAGCGCTGGTTTTATCCAGTGTATATGAGGCTGCCCTCTTATTGAACATAGCCATCAACCAATTAGCCATTACCAAAACGAGCAGGGGACTGGGACCAAGTCCGTAAAATTAATTCAATGGCCCATTTCGTGGTTAATGACGTATTTCTGGGTACCCTGTGGATTAACACGGAAGCGAGGCAATTTCGGGCAAATTCAGGCGGCTTGTTTACAAAATATTCGCAGAATGATATTTTTCTGTACTGAACGACCGTAAAAAGATAGAAAAATACCGTAGATTTTGTTGTTACTCGTTTGACATGACTCGGGCATTCATGTGCCGTCTTTGGTTGCCCTAACAGCGAAAGAAAAAAGGTGGCTTGTGTGAAAAAGTGTAAAATTTCAAGCCATAAAGAAAGCGAAAGTACCCGAGTCAACAGATTCTTTCCCAAGAACAAGAAAGAAATGAGAAGTTAAACACCCACTTTCCGTCTTATGCTTTTCTTTTACAACTCAGATGACGACTCGGTGTCCTTGTCGATTCTTTCCAGATGAAAAGTAAGTGTTGAAAGCAAGATCAGCCAGCTCTTTCTCAGTCGTACGATTTTTGCCTGAGTCACTAGTTTGGACACCGTGTAGTAGAAGAAATTCACGTAAAACCGGTATTTTCTTAGTTGAAAAATACTCCTTTGTCACAAAACGTCGACTATCTACTTCTTCAATCTCCTCAAAAAATGTCCCAGTTCCTCTAATCTTTCTCTTTTCCAATTTAATACCGTCATGTACGACTTGTCACAGGAGCCATTTTGTGGCAAAGCCGGCGGAATTGAATGTGCCCGAAATTGCCTCGCTTCCGTGTTAATCCACAGGGTACCCACAAATACGTCACTAACCGCGAAATGGGCCATTTGAAACTAGTAAAATTGAGCATCATTTTCTAAGAGAGCAGATCAAACTTAGCTAGTCTGTAAAGTTTGGTGAACTTCGGCTTAATATTGACGATGCTAGAGGGCATCAAAGATGACTATTTTCACATACAAACTCTGTAATTGTTTGACGTTGTCCATCCAAACCATACATTCACTGTAAAATTTTGGCTGGACAAAACATTTCAAAAGTTTATAATTCCGACAGAATTCGCCCAAATCACATCAAACTTTGCACAGATGTTAATTTCAACATGCTCTTTCATGTCATGAACTTAATTTCATAATTACATTAATTCTAATAAACTCATTCCCAGTCCCCTGCTCGATTTGATAGTGGCTAATCACCATGTGAGAAATTGGAGGTAACAGGAGCCCATAAATAGGAGCGTCCATGCTCTATATTGGATCTATGTCACAGCGTTTTCATAAGTGTGGTTATTTTTAGAACAGTTTTTCCGCGAAAGAAGGTCAATTGACCAATCAGAGAACGTTTCCGGTATGGCGGTTTCATTTCCGGTTTCACGTCAAAAATAAAATGGCGGAATTTCGAAAGACCCGAAGAGATGAATGTACAAATAAAAGTCAGGATGATCCAGTTTTCTTTGTGTCTGATTCACAATTTTATCATACCAACAACTTCCCGGGATTCCATAGGCCGCTACTTTGAACCTTGACCTAAAATTCTAGACTGCGTTTCCCGAACGAAGTGAACTTACAGGATTTGAATTGAAGTGATGGCCAGGCGATTTCGTGGCAGAGTTTCGAGGATAGATAATGTGAGTGAACGCGTGTTTTCTGATCAGAAATATCAGTTCCTGTTTACCTCACGGAGAAATACAAACGTATTATGAAGCGTTGTGCCACTGAAACGTTAGAAAGTCAAAGTTAAAGTCAAGGTGCATTGAAAGCGATAGTCTATTTTATAGGCAGTTGGTTTGTACCGGTAATTTGGTCTCAAAAATCAGAAAACTTAAAAATAAAAGTCAGAAGACACACCAAATGGAAACCAAATATGATTTTGAGCTACATTATGGATCATTTGGTCGAAGAATGTATCAGTTTAGTTTTCAATTCGTTTGAGTTTTGAATTTGATTAATTGACAAGTTCCAGCCGACTGTTTGAATGTCTGAGTACCGGCGCAGTAAGAAGGTCACTGAATTTAAAAACAAAGCAATTTTGAGTCAGTTTCGCTCAACTATTCGGCTTTATATTGACAGTGAAGCGTGTGTATAAAATAATAAGCTCAGTGAATCCATTAAATTAAACATCAAAACTTGAATGAAGGTGTTTTTATGATATATTTAAAATCGGCAGACTCACAAAAATACTGATTCACAATCCATTTTTAAGTCATTTTAGGTAACAGAAAAGACACAACAAATGACAACAAATACGCTTACTTTCACCAATCTTATTTGTAATTTGATTCACTCGTCTTGTCGTTCATGCAGTTTCAGCGAATTTGTTTTTGAATAGCCTTGTCAGTCTTCAAACTCCACAACGATAATTACAAGATACCACTAAACCACATCCAAGAATAAATTGAATTCACTTTCTGACGAAATAGTTTAGACGAAAATATGTCTTTGAAAGTCTTCGGCTAATTTGCATTCACACGCTACAACAGCTTCTCAGTCGGTCCCTTCGTGTTGGAGTTCTTCGAACCACTACTAGCTTTGGATGCCTTTAGAAGCACAATCGTCACCACTATCACTTTCAAGTGATTCTGTTGTACCGAATGACTCAATACTGCTCTCACTATCACTAGACGATTCGTAGTTTAGTTCACTTGAAGAATCTCTTTGTCGCTATCGGATGCCATCTTTATTTTACCTGCCATCTCATCAAAATTTTAAAAAAACGTCACACAGGAAACGTTCTCTGATTGGTCAAAATTCGCGGGAAAACTGTTCTAAAAATTAACCACACCTGTGAAAACGCTGTGACACTACCCAATACCGTATGGACGCTCCTACTTATGGGCTCCTGGAGGTAACTAATATTTATCGATGGCCTTAATGCTCAACGTACCTTTTCCGTCGAGCCTGAACCAAAACGTAATTCATCTGCAGATGCGTTTGTCCGCATATCAGCCAGAAACTGAAGCAGTGATTTCATGATCGGCGACATATCAGGGTCAGACATATCCATATCTATCGAACTGCACCTGTGATTAAATGGAAAATCAGTTTGATAACTTTTACCTGTGATCAGTTCTTCTTATTTTTTTCTAAGTTTGTAAATATTTTTGTCATTTAAGGTAATAAAGTTGTTGTTGTTGTTGTTGATATTTTTTGTTTGACGTTTTTTCCCGTTTTTTTTTTTGTCTGTTTACTTGTTTGATAAAATTATATTTTTATTTGCTTGGGCTGCCTGTGGCGGTCATGCATATGCATGAGATATCATGAATCACACATTAGATCATGAAATCGGCAGTAAGCAGCTAACTCAGCTAAAACAAGGCACATTAAGCGCTTGACAAAGTACTCGAGCCCCATCGACGAGTATTTATACGAATAGTAAAAACCCAAACCGCTGATTCGAAGGATCAGAGTATTCCACTTCCGTCTTTCGTATTCCAAATACTGTTCTCATACTCATTAATTATTCATGAGGTAACCAGCCAATCCGGTGCATCAAATCCGGTCACATGATTGGATTTCAAAGTCCAAGGACTTTGAAATGATGGATTTCAAAGTACTCTTTCCTGAGTTCTTATCCCTCAAACAATCATCGGGACCTTGGACAGAGTAGAGGCAATACCACTCTGTCCGAATTAGATTCAATCTGAAAGCACGCTCTATTCAATGCTACTCAAGAGTCCAACACATGTGGGATACGATGTCCTCGACTCTGCGCATGAGCAGAGCATATGCAAAGACTGGAATTCTTGCTTTTCCGGGCTAAAATCTTGGAACTCTTTATTTATTGCGTTTAGGTCATTGCATGTAATAATTAATGACAAGAGAAAATGAGGTAAGAGAAGGAATCTCCCGTATTGGGCTCTTGACCCATCATGTGCCCCGTTAATTCTATTTTTAGAATGCTCAATCTATTTTGGGAACGGAACGTGATTGGTCAGATCATATAAAGCGAGGTTGCGGAGGCCGTTACGCACGGCTTTGATATGAAAAGTCAAAATTGAGCGAAGTGCATGTGAGCGAAGAAAATCTTCTCAACTTTCTCGAACATTTAACAAATTTTTACTTCGAAAATTCAATAAAGGATTTTACCAAATTATCCTTTTTGGATTTGACTGAAATTATTGTGAATTTGGGACACTTGAGACGATTCTAAATAGAGGAAAACAGCTTCATTTTGCCATGTGCTTCGACAGAGAAAACCGATAAGTGCAAGGAATCGTTTTGTTGTAGCCGTCTTGTAGGACTGCAGATGGAGATGCTTGTTCTTGAATTAAATGTTCATGACCACAATATGGCTGGTGCTTCAAGGTTTTGGTGATGTTGGCTTTTGTAAAGTTACTTTCGTGTTTTCCAACCTGAGAATAACGCTTGGACTTGGACGTAATTGTTGAATACACAGGGGCGGATCCAGGGAGAGGGTTCTGGGGGTTGCAACCCCCCCTACGGATATTTTTTTAATACCGCTTGTATAGATATGTCTGTCCGTAGGTCTCTCTTGCACTTTCAGCTCTCTCCCTCGTAAGAATAATATAATTCATTCATACTGTTTACACGACCGTTCGACTTCGAGGCCGGTTTGACTGATAACAGAAAGAACCTGCCGTTTTTAACGTCAAAAACGTATATGTGAAGCCTTCATACTTGTAAGCTCACCCAAGAAGACTCTTCCAAGCATCTTTGTTGGATGTCCAATAAACTCAAAATTTTACTGAAAATTGAGTTTTGTTGTGTTAATAAAACAACTCCAGATCTCTAAAAATTGCATTTTAGAGCTTGTAGATTTCAACACCCCCCTAGTACTTCGCGGCTTTGCCGCTCACACAACACAACGGCTGCAACACAACCCCCTGTTTGACAAAAACCTGGATCCGCCCGTGATACAAGTGCCGGTAAGACCATGCACATTAACAATATAGTTTGTTTTCGTGATTGCTTTGACTTTGACCGTTGTGTAGTTTATATTTGTAGCACCTTAATTTTGCTCAATTCGCCTGAGTATTCGTAAAATCCTTCAATGAGTCTTAGATAATTAAATTGTGGCATTTCTCAGCCGAGAGTTGACGATCTTTGTTTCGCTCAGTTTTGTATTTTTATTCAGGTCGTTTGCAGACTTTGCACGTATTAAAACATCGTAGAAATCGTACGACCACTGCTTTGTTATCTTGGAGCAGAAGCTGTGTAGTCTTTCGCTTTTCTTTTTAATGACAAAAAATAAAAAGTTTTTGAAAGGAAAAAATAAGGTAAGGTTGAGTATTTTGGTTGCGCGGGCATGGTAACTAAAGCTAAAAATAGATCGAGTTCTAAAAATAGAATTAACGGAGCACATGATGGGGTACCAGGGATTCCTTCTCTTACCTCATTCAGTCTCTTGTTAATGAGTATTTGAAACATTACGTCTATACTGAACCGGGATACTAGTGAACTCTCTCGGGTCTATACTGAACTCTCTCGGCCGGTCTACACTGGACTCTCTCGGGTCTATACTGAACTCTCTCGGGTCTATTCTGAACTCTCTCGGGTCTATACTGAACTCTCTCGGCCGGTCTACACTGGACTCTCTCGGGTCTATACTGAACTCTCTCGGCCGGTCTACACTGGACTCTCTCGTGTCTATACTGAACTCTCTCTGCCGGTCTACACTGGACTCTGTCGGGTCCGAGTATACTGAACTCTCTCGGGTCTAGGCCTTGACACAAATATCCGGATATTTTTTGAGATATTTAGAAGTTCCTGGGATATTTACAGTGCGAATCGAAAAACCGTGGGCACCCAGAAATAGTTCAAAAATCGTTTATTGTTCCTCAAACAATCAGAAACGACTCTCTAACTGCAAGAAATTTATCTGACTACAAATCAGTCGAACTTCTTGCAGTTAGAGAGTTGTTTCTGATTATTTAACGAACGATAAATGATTTCTGAAATATTTCTGGGTGCCCACGGTTTTTCGATTCGCACTGTAGAAAAACACGAGATATTTAGAAAAAAAAAGAAGATATTTTTGGATATTTAGGACTTAAAGGGGCACTGTCACGACACGCGCATGCGCGAATCTTGGCTTCAATCTTGAAATCGTTGACCAACGCTTTCAAGAGACCCGAGGAAAATTCAAATTCAGTGTGTTAATATATCGAATGATATCATTGTAATCCTTGCACTCTAGAAGATTATACTTATTCAGTACTTAGACTGATTGTTGTTTCGTATTTGGAGGTAGTTATTTTTGGTTTGAAGTCCAATTTTATACGCTTTTTATTTAATCGGCGAGAGCGATGGCGATGGCTTCCATGGCGGCCGCCGGGAAGTAGTGGTTGACAACGAATGTATTCAGGCGACAGATTTATAAGTTTTGGTTTACTGGAAAGATAGAATACGGTTATACTACAGATTCTGAGTTCGCTATACTTCTCTTTAACAGCTCTGGAGTACCAAAGGAGGTAGGAAAATATTTCGAATGACAACAACGTTTGACAACGAGTTCATTGACTTATATTCACTCGAATTATTATGATATGTTCTCAAAAAGAACTCAGTTGTATACATCATAATGTATTCCTTCGAGTTCATATGAACTGAAGCTATTGCAAACAACTGTCACATTGTATGAGTTTTTATTTCTGCGTGAGGTCTAGAAGTAGTGACACAACGACAAAGAGAACTCAGTTGAGATTGACCTTCATACTTTTCACACGGGAATTATATTGTGCAGTTCTTTTTGCACTCTTTTGTACTCTTACAATTTAAGAAAACACGAATACCTTATACAGTAGTGACATGTACATCTTCGTTAGTCTTTTTTGAAGCAAAGAAGTAATACGGACTTGGTTTTTAGCGATGTGAAATGTGAATAACTTCATCTGAGACCTGAGTTGTCACCTCGGATTGTCTGCTATTTATCGACGTCCTTCATCAGAAGTCGCCATAATAAGTACTTATTTCATGAAATATTTAGGTCACACACTGTAAAGGTTGTATATTCTGAATAACTTGGAAGCACTCTGCGAAAACTTGATCGTAAAACACTTTCAAAACACAACATTGAAATTTACTAGCGCGATTCTCTTCGTAAACAGACGAGTTCGTTGACTTCTGCATATCATTAAAATCTCAGCATATCATTAAAATTGACGCATGCGCGCGTCGTGACAGTGCCCCTTTAATCTTGGGTCTAAAACCCCAAATGACTACTAAAAACGACCAAAACTCACTGAAAACTAGTGAAATCCAACCAAATCGGCGCTACGGGATCTCTGTGATCCTGGGATCGAGGTTGGGGCCCGCCCCGCATATTTTCAGGGCTCTCAAGTACTACAAGAAGATGTCGCTGTTGATTAGTTTACTAGTTTTCCAAGTTGTACATGACAAGAGTGCAATAATACTGTAACTGTCATGTTAATTTCTAAGATTCACCATGCAATAAAAACTGTTTTTGTTACAAATACAATAGAGATGCACGAGTAATTAAAATATTCTTCAAAATAATATGGATATATGGGGATATTTAGAGAATTTTTCAAGATATTTAGGACATTTTGGGGGATATTTAGAGATTTTTTCGAGAATTTCCGGAAACATATTTAGGCCATTTTTCGAGATATTTGTGTCAAGGCCTACTCGGGTCTATCAGTCTGAACTCACTCGGCCGGTCTACACTGGACTCTCTCGGGTCTATACTGAACTCTCTCGGGTCTATACTGAACTCTCTCTGCCGGTCTACACTGGACTCTCTCGGGTCTATACTGAACTCTCTCGGGTCTATACTGAACTCTCTCGGGTCTATACTGAACTCTCTCGGGTCTATACTGAACTCTCTCGGGTCTATACTGAACTCTCTCTGCCGGTCTACACTGAAGCACGTTAGATGAACATAGGGGATTGATACATGGAAATGGGTAGGCTAATGGTCAGGTCACTCTGTCGGGTCCGAGTATACTGAACTCTTATGCAATGTAATTTTTGTATTTTAGATTGATGTTCAACTTTTTATAATTATATTTATAGATTTATAGATTTATTACTCGTAGGCCGCGGCACGAGGTATAAATTACAGATCCTATTTTTTTTGTTCCCGTCGCAAATCTGCAAATTATCGAGTGGGACTGGGAACGAGACCACGAGACTGACCATGAGGTTGCAGTTGCAGCGATCGACGTTGTACGAAGAAAGTCGAGAGAAGATGGTGAAGGTATTCGTCTTCTGTTTTTTCCTCTTTACGCTCGAAATGCTTACAAATGCACACACAGTTCGCGGTAAATCTACACTAAAAGACGTTGAGCGTTTTCGGAAATATGGATTGTTCCGCGAACACATGAAAGCCATGAATGCCATGAATGCCATGAAAGACTTGAATGCCACGAAAGCCAAAGTTATACTCGATCAACATGTTACATGTATGTTGAAAGCCATGAAAGCGAATGCCAAAGTTGGGGCCAAAGTTATAAACAATGCCAAAGTTATAAATTACGATCAATATGTTATGAATGAAAGCCTTTATTAGAAACAAACTTGAAGTTAAACTGTTGTACATTTATGAACTACAATCCTGAAAGTGAAAGCAACCCACGATGCATGTTTACCGACAAAAATTTCTAAACACAGGACTGTCAGGTACTTTACTTTGCATTATTTGTGTCATGACTGTTACTGTTAGTATGAATGTTGTCATACAACTACTATGATGTTACTGTTAGTAGATACAACTGCCAAATACCATTAAATTACCATGCAGTTCGTGATAGAGAACCGAGCAGAATATCAGTGAGGCGACTTACACGTGCTTTAATTAAGTATAAAAGCAGAAAAATAAGGAGGCTCGAAAGAAAATACATTGCAAAAAATGTACCCAAATCATCAAGAGTCCATCAATATATTCACACATTCAATCTTGGAAGTAAGTTATACAGTGATGAAGACAAAAGGTGTCTATGTAAACCTAGAAAACATCCACATAAGTTAATATGAAAGGGAAGACATCTACATGTGATACAGCACTCAATATTAAAACAAATACAAAGCCTGCGAGAAATAATCAAGCTTCCAATAATTATTGTAATTTACAACTACCTGTTTATAAGAGTCTCAATCACAGACTTAATTATTGCCATTTCTGCCTTTGTAGAGATATAGAAAAAAAAACCTGGTCCTACTCGCATTAGTCCTAGTAAGACAATCCATGCACCTTATTTCAGCTTTAATCCTAATCGTGTATAAATAAAGTTATTGTATTGTATTGTATTGTATTGTATTGCCAAGGTAATGTGCCAGTATTTGGTCAAAATGCAGGACAGCAATGTGCAGCAATGACTTTGTGCTCTTATTTACAAGGATACACAATCAATTGCATCATCAAGTGACTTCAGATTCAAATCATGAATATTGGTAATGAGTTGTTACTCTATCTTATCAAGATTATGTCATCAGTCTTATTTAATGTTAACAGAATTACCCACAATAATGATAACAGTATATGACTGTAATTATCAACTTCAGTACAGTGAAAGTTATACAGGAAGATTGCACGGTGATTCTTCAATTGAAGGCTTTATATACTCCATGCCACTATAGAACATGCCTTACAATCTTTAATAGAAGAAACCTTTAATTCTTTTCTATTGACAATAGGATGTGTAACAGTCGGTATTTATTGTACTGTAGAAGGTAGTTTCAAAATATTTGATTCCCATGCTAGAGATTCATTTGGCATGCCCCATAGTTAAGGGACTTGTGTATTACAGTAACTGGAGGCCCATACATTAAATGATCAGTAAAGGAATACTTCCAATCTCTATATACAAATGATGTTTTATTTGAGCTTAAAGGTATACACATTGATAAACAAAATGACTGTGTTTCAAGTGTTACTGAAAATGTTGGTACAAATGTATGTGCTGTTCTCGACAACCATGGTAACATGCATATTGGTCAAAATAAACAGTGTTGTGTCATTTCAGTTTACTGTATATGTTTTTCTATTGTCCTGTCTTGTGGTTATTGGAAACCGGTTACATTAGATGCTATTTATGAGCATACCAATTTATTTTATAACAGTATAATAAATAATGATGCAAGTGAATTAATATTACCAAAGAAACACATACATTCAACACAAACAGTCAGCTTGGGCTAATACCTGTGATTACCACTCAAATAGAAAAAGCAATAAATTTTACTGATCTTTTGATCGTTCATGATACAGTGTACCTCAAGTACTCAATTGCACTAGGGCACGAGTGTGCGCTTGAACCAAGCGTCTAGTTTAGTTTAGGTTAGAGGGCCACAAGTTTATCATTCTGAGACTGTTTAGCCGTAACCCTCATAAAATAAAGTCTTTTGATTTGATTTGATTTGATTTGATCTCTCTGGTCTATACTGGTTGGAATAATAACCTGATGCTAGCATAAACTTAGCCTCTAAATACAAGTGTGTGTATCACAAATACCAGGCGTATAAATGACTTAAAACGATCGAACTTAAGATTACATCGAATTCAATCGAATTCACAGTCAGTTTCCGTGACTCAATCGGTTCGATTTCCGAATCAATCGAACTCAACATTCGATTGAATTCGAATTCGATTGTGTTCGATTGAATGCATGCAAATATTGTGCCAGAAACTTACTTTGCCAGTAGTCTTGAGAAGGATGTAATCCTATAAACTGGATTCTCTGAATATATAAAAGGGAAAATTCCCTCGGGAAAGTCCCTGATTCCAAGAAATGTCACGCCATATAACACAGGTAGCCCAAGCTATGTGATTGTCAAAGGGGAGCTAAAGTTCTCAATATTGACTCAAATTCCCTCAAAACTCGCTACATACATCACCAAAGAACACATAAAGACACCATGTAAGAAAGGTTCATTTCATTCAAGTATTTCTATCGAAATTATTTTCAGTCTTCACTGATATATTTGATAAACGAACACAGAGCTTGGGCTACCTGTGGTAGAACTGGTGAATACAGTATATAAACAATGGTGTAATTTATACGAACTCAAGCTGAGCTGCGGTGCCGTATTCGCGGTTTGTTGTGCTTTGCAAATGCGGTTTCAGAAGATGTTTTTAACGGAAACTGAAAGCGAGCACTACACGAGCAAATTTTCCTTGACAAGTTTTCCTTGACAAGTTTTCCTTGACAAGTTTTCCTTGACAAGTTTTCCTTGACAAGTTTTCCTTGACAAGGAAGACTTGTTCGTGTAGACGACAAAAACATCGCCAATTTTTCCTTGTCAAGGAAAACTTGCTGGTGTAGATGACAAAAAATTGTCAATTTTTCCTTGTCAAGGAAAACTTGTCAAGCGGAAAACTTGTTCGTGTAGATGCGGCTTAAATCTCTACAAATAAATCTATTTTTTAGTGTCCCCAATTAGCTTAGTTCTAGCTAAATACATTGACACTTTCATTAAAGTTTATCTACCGTATCTATTTATCGGTATTTATCTAAGCCTAGTTTTAGAGTGCCATTCCAATAAACCTGGGCATTACTAACTACACCAATACCGGCACTATTAGACACTCACTCTTTTGTTTTCTTTTGTTTCTTTGCATCTAATAAACACTGACTTGAGTAGTCTGGCTACCTCGGTGCGTGAGGGAATTTACTTATAATTTCGGGACCAAAACCTGCAGGTTGAGAAAACAAAGCAAGCAACCGAGTTGTACTCCCGGGGGGGGGGGGGGGGGGGGGGGGGGGGGGGGAGATAGCGGGGGGGGGGGGGGGGTATTTGGTTAAAAAATGGTTAGGTATGTGCGGCGAGATGTTCAGACCTGGACCCTGTTTTTGGAATTTGTCACTCGAAAGCCTGGAATTACGAATTTCCCAAATAAAAAACCTGGATTTACGAATTTTTATTTACGATCTGATACGATGCAGTCTTCAGGATATTTTGCCAGACTAACACTCTAACACCTTTACCGTCTGACTGACGCCATTATTATTGTTCATGCGGAGTTTTACTGAAATGCCGATACCACATTATACAAATTATTAAAAATTAATAAATGTTTTTAGGCTATAAACCTGGATTAATGATTTTTATACGTTCATTGGTGATTCCCTTGAAAAAGAAGCAAATCCTAGAATTTTCTATAACTTGGCATGGTGATACAATACGGTATGGAGTTTCAAAAAATGCAATAAAAAGAGGGGGTCACCGTGCTCATTTTTGCGCTACACTGCTTTGAAATTATGGTATTTTAGGTCTTTCAGTCGAGTCTCGCGTGACATCGGGATCGGGTAAATAATTTTCCACAACTTAAAAGACAAGCTATTAATAATGAACTAAAGTGTTTGCTATTGCTTTTGTATCTCTAGCCTACCGTCTGATAGTAAGAAAATGCTCGAATTTTGCATAGTTGTCGAAAAATAGAACAAAAAACACAGATGTTCGAAGCACCGAGAGGGTCTAAAAATCGATACTCCGTATGCTTTTATTCAATTTTTTTTATGTTTGAAATCCTAACTTTTTTTAATACTTTGCTATATACTAGAGAACTATAGAGTAATGAAAGTTATTGAATAAAAAATGGGGGTCACCGTGCTCGTTTTCGATTTATTTTGAGAAAACTTCAGTTACACTTGAAATATTGAACGATTTCCAATGGTCTCCAATGTGCGCGAGCTCGATGGCGTAAGTTAGCGCGCTCGTCAACTAAATTTTTATTCAGAATCGTGCGCAGTAGAGCGTGCGCAATGCAAAACAAGGGAATCACCTTAACCTGGATTAGAGAATAAAATGGCCCAAAACCTGGACCCTGTACCGCCGCACATATATTAGATCTCACCCAGTAGCGGCTCCAGGATTTTTAAAAGGGGCGCGGAGGTTCCAGAAACGCTACTTTCTGCATTCTACTTTACTCTACTTTAACAACTGTTTCAAATGCATTGTGCATTCCAAAATGAAAATTAATTTTGTTTTTATAAAAGTGTTTTGGTATATTATGGTGACGTTACTATTGGTTTAGCCCGGTTAGTTTGGCTTCAAGATATACTTTATAATTCGTCACAATCACTTTTATACTGTACTTTATTTAAGGGTTAGAGACTGATGTGAGTGCTTTACCGGCAAATAGACGCATGTGCTGGCTGTAGAATGAACGAGAATTCAAATACTGCTCGAGGCGTAGCCGAGTGCAGTATGAAGAATTTCTAGTTCATTCTACAGCCAGCAAGTGCGTCTATTTGCCGGTAAAGCACGGACTAGTATTATTATATTATTCAAACTGAATACACTGCAGTTGTGAGAAGTACAAATTTGTCCGTGGGCGCTCTGGCGAATTAATTACATGTAAACTGAATGCGGGATATGATGAATGAGAATTTAATGTTTTTTTTAAAACTAGTTTTAGATTAGTTTTACAAAACGTTTTATGGTAAAGTGAAAAGAGTAAAGACAATAAAACACATCAATGACCAAATAAAATATAAATTTGGTTGTGCTCTTGAAAATGTAGTCTCTAATTCTTTTTTATGACGTTGAATGTGAAAGAGCAGTTAACAAAACCGGCACTGCCAAAATCAATAAATTTAGGTGAATTTTGTAAATTATTACTCGTAACGTTTGTGTTTGTATAACTCTGTGTACATGTACTTGATTCAGCTTGGTGTAAAGGGTTGTTGTTGGCCAGAGTAGCGATGTTGAGGCAACAAGTATGTCAGAGCATTGTTTCTGTTGTGCCAATGTTTGCCTTTCGCTGTATACTCTGACGCTCGCTTCGTTGCGGTGACCAGAGACCTGCATTATGCGATGAACTGGTATTCCTGCTCGGTCAAGCATAGTGACTGAAGTCGACCTTACGCTGTGGTTTGTGTAAATTGTGTTTAAGTGTGCATCAGTTGAAATATTCTTCATCATGCTCCCTAATGTGTTGACTCCAATGGGCGCTTTGTCGTACCAAACTTTGTCGGTAGGACTGAAATTTATCTTTGGTCGTTGGAATAGCGCTTCTTCTTCTGGATTAAGGACAGACAGTAATTGCTTTAGATAGTCAACTGGACATTCTTTTTCACCGGTGGAAAACATTTTGGCATCTCCTTCATCAGCTTTATCGCTGAGACCGCCAGGATGGTTTTTGGTTTTCTCTCCTTCGCTCATTTCAACATATTCAATGCTGTTTGCCTCTTTTTGGATGACAAAGCTGGTTTTCTTCAACTGTCTTTGATTTTCTCTTCCTCGTCGACAAAAGAACAGGCTTATATTAAACCAATTCACCCGTAAAAGTGAGAGGGGTGTAGTCTCCGCTGAAGATTCTGCTTTCATAACATTTCTTGATGTCTTCTGGTTGAATAGATGGATGGTGTTTTTTTTACTTTCAGTTTGACCTTGTTCTTTGATTCTCTTCAGTTTAGCGTTGAGTGAGCTGTTGGCAACTTTAAAAACAGGATCACTTATTATAGAAAATGTCTTTCCAACTTGTTCAGAAGTTAAATGGCGGTTGATAGCTGCTCTGATACAAAGATGGGCAGAACGACTGTAGTCTTTATCTTGGTTCAACTTCAATTCTTGGTAGAATTTTTTCAATCTCAGGTCAGCTAAGATATCTTTTGATAGATCTTCCAATACTTCAGATTGATACCTCCTCTGCAACCATTCTACAAAGAAAACATCAATAAAGCATTTATTTTTTGTTTTGAAGTCATAACAAAGCAAATTTCATTCATCATTTTAAGTTCTGAGCTGCTCACTCAGCGACAAAGCGGCCACAACACAGAAGCAGCCGACGGCAAAAATTGAAGTGCTTGTTTTGAATAATAATTTCGTTAGTTTTTTACCTTTCATCACAGAAACTCCCCAACGAGTTTGACGACGAGTTCTTTCAGGTTGTGCATCTGCTATAATTTGATTTATATCTTCATCAGCTAGTTGAGCAAACCTATCAGGATCAATAGCCGCCATAATAGAGAGTAAACTTGCCGTGCGTAAAACTGTGATAGACGGCACTAGTGCCGTTGTCATCAGATAACACATGATCACGTGATCGATTTTAGCCAATCAGAAGCCACAATTTAGTATAGTGTATGAAGTTTGAATAATAATAAACAATTATTGGATGAGGTTTTGATGATATCCGGAATTATCAATGTAGAGGTAAGTGTTATTGGCCGAAGCCGTAGGCCATGTAGGCTGAGGCCAATAACATTTGCCAAGACATTGATAATTACGGATTTCACAAAACCGAATTCAATAATTGTTTTATTCAGTACATTGTCTATGTGGACTGAACGAATTCCAACAACAACAACAAATGAATGAGGATTGAAATGACAGCACTGTAGTAACCTATAGCTACAGATAACAACCAATCCGCTGACCTACGCAGGCTCGTTTTTGCAGATAACTGCCTACAGATAACCACCAGACCGCTGAAATATCGCTGGCGCGCACTGATAGTTAGAATTATTTGTAGGCTCTCGACCAATGAGAATGCAGATACTAGTACAATGTATAATAAAGTCTATTAGCTGTAATTCTGTGTTCAGTATTCCGCAAAAGACAACCTTTAATAGTGATGAACAGTAAAACATAGACTTCTTTGTTCTCTTTTTTACAATAATGGCATATTTATTAAATGATATATATAGATGTAAAAACTTGATTGAGTCAGTATCAATAAACTGTTATATTCATATTTGTATTTAATACAATTGATAGACGACAAGAGAAAATGTAGACGATTAACTTGAGATATATTCACATTTTAAAATAATCTCATTAAAAAAACAAAAAACAAAAAAAACAAAACAACTCATTTCAAAGTGTTCTTGTTCATGGTTATCTTCGCCAATATGGCGTCAGGCGTCGATTGGCAGCACGTGTAACCCTGTTTGCACGTACCACCGTGTACTGGTCTGTGTCCTGCCATGCAGGGTTTACTGCCATGGTCTGGCATACACATAGAGCCATCGCCATGACACATCAATCTACAACAGATCTTGCCCTTTTTGTCACACGAGGTTGCCTTGACAACATGCACGTGATTCTGTGCGCATTTAGAGTTCTGGCATGATGAGAGAGCGCCACTGGACGTGTCACATTCACACATATGGCAAGCTATGGCAAATAAACAAATCAATACATCAATAGAAGAATGGAAGACGGCGGCTCTACATTGTACCACAATCCTTTGCGAACGTAAATCAGTTCTACTCACATCTACAAACTTTCTGTCAGCTATACTGACAACTTTTGATGTTCTCAAAACGGTGATTTATTCGGGCTGTAGATTGCAACTTATGGCTACAACTAATTAACAATTAGACCACGAGTTCGAGTTTTCTATGTGTCAATAGTCAACGAGGTGCGTAGCGTCGAGTTGACTATCCTCATAGTAAACGAGAACGAGTAGTCTAATTGTTTTAGTATAAGCCAACTAGCATACTACCTTCGAATTTATACCAATATTTATTGATTTCTCGCTTTGTTTTTGTTCAAAACGCCGGCTTTTTCGCTACTCACTATCTATCACTCAATAGATAGTGAGTACGTTAGCCAATCAGATTGCAGGATTCGTGATAGAATTAATGATAGTTGGTTTCTACTGATCACAAATAGCAATGAATACAGAACAACGTTTCATTGTTTACAATCATTTGATATAAACAGATTTTAATTAGCTGTTTCTGAAAATGACCGCTGATAAAATCGAATTTTGTTCACTCATTGTTAGTTTTGAAACGGTCAAAGTTCTTGCCAGCGTTTGTGAATATAAACGATAATAGATTTTTGAACAAAGCTAGCGATTCAAGTACGTAGCAGATACTCACCATCGATTGAATTCAAGTAGATAACCATAACACCAATAACCCATGGAATGCTTCTCCAAAACTTACAATTTCTGATTGTCATTGTCTAATACGAAACTGAAATTGCTGCGTTCGCCACGTTTATTACGTCGAAGCGTTGCTTTTCGAGAGGGTTTTGTCGTGCCTGGATGACTGTGGACAGGTACGAGCACATGGTACCTGCTTATTGTTTAACAACTATTCGCTCACGGTTGAAAAACAGGCCGGAGAAAAAACTATCGACTACCACGTGGTTTACTGAGTGACCTGGCATTTAAAAAGAGAACACGCCCTTATCATGGCCCCTAGACGTCATTTCCGGTCTTGTGAGGAATTTTCATTAGCTGAATTGCACCTTTTCAATATAATCCTCTCTGCTTGCTAGCACTTGGGGGACAGTGCTTGCCCGTCATTTGAAGTTAAAAAGGACGTTTTTTTACAGCTGATTGAAACCAAGCAATGTCGCCTTTTTTTGGGGGGGGGAGGGGGGGGGGGGGAGTCTTATGGGAGGTGGGCACGGGATTTACTGATCGAAGAGGACACGCCCTTATATCATGTTCCCTGGTCAGATTATTGCTTGATATCAATAGACATCGTTTTTTCCGGTCTTGTGAGAAACGGTCCTCAGATAAAATTACCTGTGCTTGATAGTACATAGGGGACACTGTCTGCCATTCATTTAGTGGTAAATAATGAGAATCGAACTAGGAATTTTAGCAGCTGATTGAAACCAAGTAATACCTGCTTTTTTTTTGGGGGGGGGGGGGGGGGGGGGGAGAGTCTTATGGGAGGGGGGCACCGGGTACTACGCTACAAATTGTCGGGACGTGCGAATGGAGGCATAATTTTAATTAATTTTAATTTTAATTTGGGGGACTTTAAAAAGTCCCCCAAAATGGCCATGGGCCAAAACCCATGCATGGGTAAAACTTACCCAAAAATTCCAGGGCCTATTTTGAAATCGCTAGGCAGGTGTTAAAGATTCATTTGAATCCCTAAAAATATATATGTTGTACAAAATGACGTACAATACTATTTAATTATATATACGTTGACGTTGTACAAAATGGTCGAAGTTTTTATTGATAACATTATTGAAACAAAAAAACAATCCTCATTCATTGTTCATTCCACAGGGAACCCAACTATTACAAGCATGTGTGTCTGCTGTTGTAATTACAAGAAATAAAATGAATTGTGCTTCCTGTACCAAAAATACTGTGGAGGAATTCCGGGACCTGTGTATATATATTGTGGAATTCTACAGATTCAATGTTTGGGCTTCCTGTGTTCTGTTGATCTACTTCAACTGTAAGTGTCATATTTCTTTATGTCAATCATCTTTTCCTTTGTAAAAAATGTTCCTCACGTCATTAGGACCTATCGCTCGCAGAATGTCCCCCCTGCGACTCCTTGGATTAACTGACGATGCTGTTGAAAGAAAAACAAATACTATGTAAATGTGAAGTAAAATCGATGTTACTGATGAAGATGAGAAAGAAATTAATTAATGACCTGCTATGAAGAAATGTCTACCAACGGGGGTAAAAATTATGGGAACTGATCATGTGTTCAACAATCCTGCTCCACCCCCAATTCTACATAAGATCTACAAAGAGTATTCATGGGACCCTTCCCTGGATATACCACTAGCAAGTATTTTATCTTACCAGTGAATTGTACATAAGATCTACAAGGAGGATCCATGGGACCCTTCCCTGGATATACCACTAGCAAGTATTTTATCTTACCAGTGAATTGTACATAAGATCTACAAGGAGGATCCATGGGACCCTTCCCTGGATATACCACTAGCAAGTATTTTATCTTACCCGTGAATTTATAAACTTCCATACTCCAAGGCCCTCCTTTTCCATCTTGCTTACAGCCTCTCGAAGGACCATACATGGAGTACGTCTGCAAGACATTCTTGCCTGCCAAACAGTGACCACCATTTTCTATAGCGAATGCGGGAAATCCTTGTACACGAGAGATCTGGGCGCACTTCCTAATGGCATATTTACGGCGGATGTAGTCATTACCGTCCAGGATGGGGAAGATCCCTTCCAGACTGTTTAGTGCTCTTTCTGGTTGATCTCTCCAACAACCAATACTAAAGAAACCTATCAGAAACATGTGATGTATTGGTAAACATACTTGTATACCTTATGGGCTATTAACTGACTGACTGATGTATTAGTAAAGACTGAACATACTCTTATACCTTATGGACTATTAACTGACTGGTGTATGATATTTATGTACAGAGATGATAATGTTGACATTGATTTACATACAGACGTTGCTGCCTCTTCTACAGTGTAAAACGTACTGATAACTGACAGATTGACCGATGGATGGATGGATGGATGGATGGATGGATGGATGGATGGATGGATGGATGGATGGATGGATGGATGAATGAATGGATGGATGGATGGATGGATGGATGGATGGATGGATGGATGAAGGATGAATGGATGGATGGATGAAGGAATGGATGGATGTATGAATGGATGAATGGATGGATGGATGGATGGATGGATGGATGGATGGATGGATGGATGGATGGATGGATGGATGGATGGATGGATGGATGGATGGATGGATGGATGGATGGGATGGATGGATGGATGGATGGATGGATGGATGGATGATGATGGATGGATGGATGGATGGATGGATGGATGGATGGATGGATGGATGGATGGATGGATGGATGGATGGATGGATGGATGGATGGATGGATGGATGGATGGATGGATGGATGGATGGATGGATGGATGGATGGATGGATGGATGGATGGATGGATGGATGGATGGATGGATGGATGGATGGATGGATGGATGGATGGATGGATGGATGGATGGATGGATGGATAGATGGATGGATGGATGGATATATTGATGGATGGATGGATAGATTGACCGATGGATGGATGGATGAATGGATAGATTGACCGATGGATGGATGGATGGATGAATGGATGGATGAATGGATATATTGATGGATGGATGGATAGATTGACCGATGGATGGATGGATGGATGGATGGATGGATGGATGGATGGATGGATGGATGGATGAATGGATGGATGGATGGATGGATTCATTGATGGATGGATGGATAGATTGACCGATAGATTGATGGATGGATGGATGGATGGATTTGTTATCGTTACCTGAGGAATGCCTTGTTCTCGTTGTTTTGTTCATAGCAGCTGTTCCAACGGTTGAATAAATATGATCATCAGCTGTGAAATACACAAACAGTAAAGAAATTTAGAAGAGCGAGAAATATTTCAAAATGCCACATCAATTGCCGATTAAACAAATAGTTGAACTTCTGGATTTGAACCCGTTGCCCTCGATCCCACGTCGATCCAAACCAAGAAATTCACCAAAAGCAAATAAAAATAATTATCATTATCATTCACATTATTTTCTCCGTGATTTTCATTGGTCGAGAGACGACTACGTCACTGCAGATAACTTCCTACGAATAAGTGTTTTCGTTCTCCTCGACAATGGCAGCTCGATTTTTTCCAGAGTTGTTGCTTCAGGTGAGAGAAAATAACGTGAATGATAAAACAATTATTGAACTCGGTTTGTGCAATATATCGTGATTTTGTCAGTGTCTCGCAGATTAATTATTTGCCTCTGCCTTCAGCATCGGTAAATAATTAATATGCTCGCCACTGACAAATAACGATATTTTGATCAACCTCGTCCAATAATCGCTACAGTTATAAAACCTTCATTTAATCATAAAACCACCGTCATGATTTGTCATGGACACATTTTATTTTCTGGAAATGCCTATAAAACCCTTGCTATAGACCGAAAATAAAAATGGCTTCCAAATATAAATATTCATTGTTTTGGACTAAGTCGGCCTCGTGTGCATGTGAAATATTTTTTGGACACGACGTTAGTCAGTCCAAATCAATTTTTCAAGTCATTTCTTTATTGGGAAATTCACTCTGAGAATATACATTGAATAGAGGGTTTGCACGATCATGTGCTGGCAGCCATGACAGGGGACAGGAACAATAAAATCATTTTACATGAGAAATAATTCAATTCCTTAGGGGAAAGGTATTCCTTTATCCTGTCCCCTGTCATGGCTGCCGGCATGTGATTGTGTAATTAGGGGAAAGGTATTCCTTTATCCTGCCCCCTGTCATGGCTGCCGGCATGTGATCGTGTAATTAGGGGAAAGGTATTCCTTTATCCTGCCCCCTGTCATGGCTGCCGGCATGTGATCGTGTAATTAGGGGAAAGGTATTCCTTTATCCTGCCCCCTGTCATGGCTGCCGGCATGTGATCGTGTAATTAGGGGAAAGGTATTCCTTTATCCTGCCCCCTGTCATGGCTGCCGGCATGTGATCGTGTAATTAGGGGAAAGGTATTCCTTTATCCTGCCCCCTGTCATGGCTGCCGGCATGTGATCGTGTAATTAGGGGAAAGGTATTCCTTTATCCTGCCCCCTGTCATGGCTGCCGGCATGTGATCGTGTAATTAGGGGAAAGGTATTCCTTTATCCTGCCCCCTGTCATGGCTGCCGGTATGTGATCGTGTAATTAGGGGAAAGGTATTCCTTTATCCTGCCCCCTGTCATGGCTGCCGGCATGTGATCGTGTAATTAGGGGAAAGGTATTCCTTTATCCTGCCCCCTGTCATGGCTGCCGGCACGTGATCGTGCAAATCCTATATTGGCATTTGTTCAACTTGACGTACTACAAGTGAATACACGTGTAGGAATTACGTGGTGGAGATCTCTGATCCTCTCTTTTCCTTACCTGGAATATGTTTCTCAACACGACCCTTAAAGCGATCATTCTTGTCCTGTGTCAGTTGTACATGTTTAGTTGATGTAAATTTGTGTCTGTGTCTAGAGGTCCTCACTGACAAACCTGCAACAAAACATGATTCACTTTATCGTAAAGACCTTGTGTTCGAGACCATGATGCCTTGCAAGTACAAAGTGTTTTCGTAGGCTTCGAAAATCGAATGTTGAAAGATATTTCAGATCGGAAGCAAATTTTGGTTTGAACTTACTTACTTTGACCAAACGTTTTACGCAAACTCAACACATTGGCGCAAGGCATCACGGGCTTGGATACATTTGCGTATTTTCAAAATGGCAGCCATTTTGCTGGTAAATCAAAATCGGCCATTTTTTTAAGGATATCTGTTCGTTATTTTCATTATGCATTTTTGAGCAAATCGAAATCCTTTCTTCGTAAACAAAATCAACAACAGAAAATGGCTTCACTATTGCAACTGTCTTTTCATTTGGTTGAGTACCGGTCTATTGTGCGGGAGGTTATGGGTTCAGTCCTTGGACGGGCCATTACTCAGGGTCTTAAAATAATTGAGGAGAAGGTGCTGCCTTTGTAATTACATCTACAAATGGTTAGACCTTCGCATGGCTCAAATGATTACATAAATGTGGTCCTATCTCTCCACACTACACTCACTAATCTGAATTAGCATAAACCATCCGGTGGTCTATCGCAAATCCTGCAATCTGATTGGTTCGCTACTAGTGGTACTACTACCGAGTAGAGGTAAACAAACAAAATGGCGGCTTCGTCGTCGCGTTTTGCTAATGTTTCGGAGGAGCCGGTTTCTCGACAAATTATTGTCTGTTGCTTGTTTCTGTCATTTTCTACTGACCTACTGGATGGTTTTTGCTAAAATAATTAGACTACTCTTTCTCGTATGACATTAAAATTGGTTTTCTCTGGCTTATCTATTTGTTATTAAAACTACAAACGTTTCGATCTTTCCTCGGATCTTCATCAGTGTAAAACAATGGTAACAAAATTCTTTAAAAGGTCAATTGTATTTTAACAGCTGACGTTTCGGGCATAGCCCTTCATCAGTGTGATCAACCCATGTGTTTACACGTGATTATAACTAAAGGCGCGCGCGCTGACTAACGTACAAGGATCGAATTTACAAATGGTAACTCGCGTTCTGTTATGGTGTACGTAAATTGAAGGGCTGGGTTAAAGTTAGAGACAAAGGAGGAGTTGCCATGGGTACCAAAATGGGACCGAATTATGCATGTCTGTACGTGGGCTACTTTGAAGATCAAGTACTTGATATATGTAGAGCGCATTCACACATTGTGAAATGCGCAAAATAAGAACTGTATTACTTTATGGATTTATTCTTTCATGTGTAGATATTACAACAAGTTTAATAAGTGCAATATCTTATCCCAAGCCCCAAGCTAGTATGGCATTATTATTATATGATTACATGATTTATCTATCAGCCACTACACCAGCAGCGTGTCATGAATATCTATATATTTACCAAGAAAGTTGTCTTGCATACTTTATAATTACTTATTTTGCTATAGATAATTATGTTTAAAGTTGTAGCGTGAAATCTTCCACTTTAAGCCTACTATATTCTAACTAAATATTAATATGACTTGTACATTATCTATAATTTATATTATGTTTATTGTCTTATTTACAATACTCTGACTATATACAGTCAACTCTCTCGTAAGCGGACACCCTCGGGAATTGAAAAAAGTGTCCGTTAGTAGAGCTGTCCGCTTATGAGAACTATTCCCGTAAGCGGACACCAAAGAAAAATAGGGTGGATGTCCGCTTACGGGAGAGTTAATTACGTTTTAATCGGTAGAGAAAAATAGCAACTGAACCGTACACCTTGCTTCCCCGCGGACAAATGAAGATTTGACAAAACCGATCCCCACTGTTCTGTTGCTCTGTAAAAGGTCATATTTTTGTTGATTTATTGCAAACAAGACGCTCAATGAGCGTTCACTCGGGCATTGTGAAAAGGAAAATGTCAGTTGTTCGAGGAAGTACTTGAAAATGAATGCCAGTTGGTTGAAGAACAAGGACAATGTCAGCTGCGCGAGGAGAGACCTGACAATGACTGACAGTTGCGTGACGAGGGAGACTATGTATATACATGTATGTGTCGAGTTCATTTGATTTGCCTTTGAGTTCATTTGATTACCTTTTGACTTTGAGTTCAATTGATTTGATTTTGATGAGTTTGTGTAAAGGCCCCCTCTCTAGCTTCAGATCCCGAAACGTCGAGTTTGGAATCGAGTTCGGGTTCGAGTTACGGTTCGAACGTCGAATAAAACAAGGACATCTTCTTCAATACAATATAATTTCTCTGACGTCATGACAATCAGTGACAGTTGAGTGACGAGGGAGACTATTAGTCCGGTGAGTACGAACATGATACGTCTTGAGGTTGCATAGGTCAGATGGTTCCGATAACGGCCTCGCGTTTGTTTTAAAAAATATATATTTTAAGCGAGCTTCTAGTCCTTTTACCACTTCTAGTCATTGAACGATGAACTAGAATCCTGACCTTTTAATAGCTTGAAGATCTACTCAAGTACGTTAAGGCCTGGGACGGACATGAAAGCGAGGCTAAACCTATTTTATTTTGCTGTTCGCACAGATTGTGCTCGAAATGCAAGAAAAACTCACACATCTAAATAACTTTAGGAGTTCCAACTTTTGAGATAATAATATCGTGATAAAGTGATCACGTGACCTCTTACGTCACTCATGTCTCCCTCGGAAATTTGAATTAAAATGGGGTGATGGGTATTTTATATATGGAAAAAGTTATACCACTTTTTCGTTTGTCTATGGGAGAGGTATAAGAATCTGCCCTCACACCTGAACAACTAATGCTCATTGAGGAGATATTTTACAAAATAGGTCACGTGACCTGGAGGGTCAATCATATTGATGCGAATATCTCCTCAATGAGCATTAGTTGTTCAGGTGTGAGGGCAGATTGTTATACCTCTCCCCTAGACAAACGAAAAAGTGGCATAACTTCTTCTTTACATAAAATACCCATCACCCCATTTTAATTCAAAGTTTCGAGGGACACAACAGTGACGTAAGAGGTCACGTGATCACTTTATCACCTATCTTATCATCTTAAAAGTTGTAACCCGTGAAGTTATGCAGCTGTGCGAAGTTTCGTGAATTTCGAGCAAAATTTGTGCGAACAGCAAAATATAATAGTTTAGCATCGTTTTCTCGTCTGTCCCAGGCCTTAACGTACTTGAGTACAGCTGCTTTCAAAACTAAGATTCATAATCTACTTGAGTCCTGTGTCTCCTTTATCTTTTCAAATCTGCGGAGTAATCTTGAAACTCCGGATACGATTAAATACGTCGCATACTTTCGTCATTCTTTAACCGACTAAAAAAACTACGACTACTACTACTACCGAAAAACGCATTTTCTAACTCGGGCTTCCTTCGGAAGGGCCCGAGTAATTAAAGACAAATTCCATTGCCGAAAGTCCATTCTCATACTACATTAAATATTCATGAGACATTGACCAATGAGCGATGTTCTTCGAGGTCACATGTTCATACATTGAAACTGGGGGAAGAACATATTTTTAAATTATGCAAGTGGTGAGGGCATTGAAGCATAGGGAAATTGTGGGGTAAGACAATATAGAAGGTTTAGAACTCATTTGCATATCGTATTTAGAACTAATTATCGTATTTAGAACTAATTATCATCAGTTCTAAATACGATATGATAATTAGTTCTAAATACGATATGATAATTTGTACTAAATACGATATGCAAATGAATTCTAAACCTATATTATCGTACCCCACAATTTCCCTATGCTTCAATGCCGCCCTCACCACTTGCATAATTTAAAAATCTGTTCTTCCCCAGTTTCAATGTATGAACATGTGACCTCGAAGAACATCGCTCATTGGTCAATGTCTCATGAATATTTAATGTAGTATGAGAAGTAGTAAATATTATATTCGACATGTAATTTAATCTTGGCAAAAGAAACAATTAAGCAAACTACATGTAAATACTTGCACAACGTCTTTGGTATCCAGTGGATTTAAGTCAGCTCTTCCATTCGTCTCCAAGTATCTTTTCAAACAACAAATTATTTGATACATCGTCTTTTCCACGTATGCAGCTCCATCTTTGTCGGTTAACTCTTGGATAAATTTGATAAGCCAGAAATTTAAGCTGGCTTTCGTCATTGAAGTTAAAGGCGTATCCAGTGTTTGAACCGAAGGATACGTTTAATCCTAAAGGGTTAACTTCGCATTCTGGGAGCTTATTATTCCTTTGACGCCTCCAATTCTCAAATATACGTACACCCCATCGAGTCTTGTATTGTGTAGTTTTAGGAATTGACTGGCCGACTACCATTTTTGTTTCTTCCAATGTTTGAGGTTCTTTAAACCTCCGTTTCTTTTGCTTAGAACCTAGCGCTTCGGCCATGCTTACCGCTCGCACTGAACCATGTGAGAGCCGAATTGAATACTGAATTCATTGCCGGAAAATATTTAAAAATTCCGATCCACTGTGTGGAATTCTCGCCTAGACAATTCGGAACTTTGTGTATTGTCTTATATTTAATTATTTCTCTTCATATAATTCTCTGGCACATGAATATTTAGAATAGTATGAGAAGCCATTTCAAAACCTCGTGAGTGTTTTAGACGTGATTTCTAGATCCGCGTGCCATAAACAATGGCTCGGCTACGCCTCGCCATTGTTCATGACACTTGGATCTAGAAATCACGTCTAAAACACTCACTCGGATTTGAAATATTACTTATTATATGGTGTGTCCGCTTACGAGAGAGCGTAAACAAAAGAAAAATCCAATTTTCATTTTCAAAAGTGTCCGCGTCCGCTTACGAGAGAGTGTCCGCTTACGGGAATGTGTAAATACAGAGTTTGACTGGAAGGTAAAACGGGGATTTGAAAAGGTGTCCGTAAGTAGAGCTGTCCGCTTACGAGAGTGTCCGTTAGCGGAGAGTTGACTGTATTACTTATTTTGCCATCCTAATATATCTCACTGAGCACATTTATGATACACCTATTTCAAATAACGTTGTCGTGTTCAAAGCAACAAGCGTCAAGTCAAGACCGAAGTGAATGCTGGTTATGTGCTGACAATTATTTAAATCACAGTTGATTCTATAAGGACTAATTACAAAATGTGAACATTTTCACGTGCTTGTTTGCATATCACACTTCGTTCCTTAGAAAATAGGTCTGATATGAATAATTTGCCAGCACATAACCGGCTGTCGTTAAAACGCGGGCTGCGGACTGCGGGCTGCGGACTGCGGACTGCGGACTGCGGACTGCGGACTGCGGACTGCGGGCTGCGGACTGTAGAATTGGTAGAACTAAGAAACTGAAACGAAATAATAAATAAATAAATGGAAAATCAAAAGTTCATTCAAATTAAACCGGCACCGGGTATGATAGCTCTTAAATTCAGCAAGAGAATATGAAATTCAGTCATTACCTGACAAAGTAAATCACTCAACACTACACAGACCCTGAAATTTTATATACGCCGTAGCACATATAGACATAAGCGGGTTCCAGTCGAGCGGTTACTGATCTTTGAAGCATCCTGGATGTATTCGAATTTCGACAGCAAATGAAATCCGACTAACTAAAACAGCCAAATAATAACGGAGAGCTTGGACTGAATGAAATCCCTACTTCTGAATGGACTTTACGATGGGCCTGCAGCGTGAAAAAGTATACTGAAGATAGTCACGTAAATAACAGTGAAAATGACGTATGTATATCAATCATATCAAGCCGGTTGCGGCGGAGTATTAGTATAAACGAGTGATTTATCCTACTTTGTCAACTAATGACTGAATTTCATCAGTCGGTATTCTCTTGCTGAATTTAAGAGTTGTCATACCCGGTGCCGGTTTGTGCATGTTATTTGACCTTTTGGTCATAGTGGCTGTGTTCACACTGGGACTTTTCGATCTAGAATCAAGACGTTAAATGTTTACATAGCAATTAATGGTTAGAGTAATTAAAGCGTTCACACACGCGATAAGTTACCGAGCTGAGCTGTCACATTGCTGTCGTCACTCCTATCATTGTCGGGAATTCAATCGCGCGCCAAGTTGAAAAAAATGGCTGAAGACATAGCGAAAGCCAAATACTTGAAGCTAAACGATATTATTATTCGCCATGAATTACTCGCTAGAATCTTCAACAAGAGACAAGAAGAACTCGGTACCATTAGCGCCAAATTCACACGCTTAATTAATTCAAGAACTCAAGAACTCATTTGATTGGTTGCTTTTGTTGTGGTACGGCTACAACCCTAGTTCGGAACTGGGGTCGAAACGTCTAAGTAAACATTGGCTTTTTCTTTGAAGTTTAGCTCTTTGCCGGCAATAGTTCGTGGTATTCAACTTTGTGTGTGAACGCTTAAGCAAACATGACCGGCTTTAATCGAGAAGAAAGTCCCAGTGTGAACGCAGCCAGTTATGTGTCGAAGAACTATTTATGTCATTTGCATCAACGATTCCTCGAGTGACGATGACTGAAGAATTGTCCACCTCGGCATTTTCAAGGTAGGTCAATGAAGCAATTTCTTCAGACCAATCTAAACAAATATCTGTTTGACCAGTCTTTTAAAATATACATGGTTACGTTGCTGGTTATATATACCATTCTGAATTCAGGCCCATATAAGCCTGATAATGCTTTATAAAAATAATTTTAAACATCGTTCAACTATCTAGCTAATGGAAACATACTGTTGTGATGACCAAAAGGTCAAACAACATGCACAAACCGGCACCGGGTATGACAACTCTTAAATTCAGCAAGAGAATACCGACTGATGAAATTCAGTCATTAGTTGACAAAGTAGGATAAATCACTCGTTTATACTAATACTCCGCCGCAACCGGCTTGATATGATTGATATACATACGTCATTTTCACTGTTATTTACGTGACTATCTTCAGTATACTTTTTCACGCTGCAGGCCCATCGTAAAGTCCATTCAGAAGTAGGGATTTCATTCAGTCCAAGCTCTCCGTTATTATTTGGCTGTTTTAGTTAGTCGGATTTCATTTGCTGTCGAAATTCGAATACATCCAGGATGCTTCAAAGATCAGTAACCGCTCGACTGGAACCCGCTTATGTCTATGTGCTACGGCGTATATAAAATTTCAGGGTCTGTGTAGTGTTGAGTGATTTACTTTGTCAGGTAATGACTGAATTTCATATTCTCTTGCTGAATTTAAGAGCTATCATACCCGGTGCCGGTTTAATTTGAATGAACTTTTAATTTTCCATTTATTTATTTATTATTTCGTTTCAGTTTCTTAGTTCTACCAATTCTACAGTCCGCAGCCCGCAGTCCGCAGTCCGCAGTCCGCAGTCCGCAGTCCGCAGTCCGCAGCCCGCAGTCCGCAGCCCGCAGTCCGCAGCCCGCGTTTTAACGACAGCCGCACATAACCAGCATTCACTTCGGTCTTGGCTTGACGCTTCAGCTTTAAACGCGACAACGTTATTTGAAATAGGTGTATATCTTATTATTGGAATCACTATAGCCAGCCTAGATTATAGCTACTGCTATTTGCAGGTTATGTGTATTTTCTCACGTAATAATTAATTGAAAATAAACTGATTGATTTGTGATTTGATTTAGTTAGCATTGTCTTTGATTATGTTTTTCAATTCATGTGCAATAACTTGATGTATTTGCTTGTCGTTGAGTCAACGTCGTCGCTTCTACAAACAGTCCTCTCCAAAATCAGCTCTTCTCACTTTAATACTATAACGCTTGATGTTGTGTTGTTGTTTTTCAATTCATGTGCAATAACTTGATGTATTTGCTTGTCGTTGAGTCAACGTCGTCGCTTCTACAAACAGTCCTCTCCAAAATCAGCTCTTCTCACTTTAATACTACAACGCTTGATGTTGTGTTGTTGTTTTTCAATTCATGTGCAATAACTTGATGTATTTGCTTGTCGTTGAGTCAACGTCGTCGCTTCTACAAACATTCCTCTCCAAAATCAGCTCTTCTCACTTTAATACTATAATGCTTGATGTTGTGTTGTTGTTGTTGTTGTTGTTGACGTCTTGTGTTGTGTCATTGCCTCTGTGTCCTGTTCCAGTAGTTGCGAGTGTCGTGCTGTTTGTATGGACGATCTTTACCTTTCCTAATTAACAAAACAAATGGTTGTTGTCGTTGTTTGTTGTGTTATTAATTGAAAGATATATTACTAAAGTGCCTATAACCCCTGTGAGTTTGTTTTAAAAATCGATTATATATTAAGTGAATAGTTGCAGGTTTCAGTATTTTGTGATTTGAACTGCGCGTTTGTAAGTTATAGAGGTTTGAAAACGCGATATGGAAATCAGATGACGTCAAAATGACGCATTTTAAGGAATCAGGTCTTATACAAAAACACCCTTGTGCAAATTACTGACATTTTGAAACTTGCAATATTTTTTCACAGTTTATAGAAATGATTTGATAAACTTTTTATCCTATTTCAGAAAGAACACAACTAAATAAGCTATGGCATCATTTCTTAAGTTACGTCACCAAATTAACATATCGCGATTTCAAACCTTTATAACTCACAAACACGAAGTTCAAATCACAAAATACTGAAACCTGCAACTATTCACTTAATATATAATCTATTTTTAAAACAAACTCACAGGGGTTATAGGCACTTACTAAAGGCGCTGTTACACGTAACCTTTTTTTCGTGCAACTTGTCTCGCGAAAAAATTGTTGCAGGTTGCAAGAGCGCTTTTTACGTGTAACATCCCCTCGCGCGACTAGTTTTTTTTCGTTTTTTTGTTGCACGAAAAGTTGAACTAGCTTCTACTTTCTGCAACAATTTTTGTAAAAATTTACGTGTAACATGGGTCCATACAACTTGTCTCGCGCCACAACTAGAGCGAACGAGTCGATCACTGAGAAAGCGAGAACTTACAACATAATAAAAACAGACCAAAACACAATTATTTTTTGTAAACATTGCAGAGGACGAAAGATTACGATATTTTCCCAGAAAAGAGTGGAAATGACGGTTTCACGATTACGCGTGCAACTTGAAATTTGTTTGTGCGCGAGACAAGTTGCAACGGAAATTTTATGTGTGCAGGGGGGGGGGGGGGGGGGGGAAGTGGGGGTGATGGTCTCCTGCAACCTGCAACAATTTTTTTCGCGAGACGAGTTGCACGAGAAAATGCTACGTGTAACAGCGCCTTTAGGGCTTCTGAAAAAGCGAAGTTAGTAAATATTAAATCTCATTGACAAATGTTCGGGATATCCGCTTCGCCTCGGGACTGAGTCCACAACATTTTGACGGCTAGGTGCTAGATGACGAAAATCGTAGCAAATAGGAGGACATACCATGGAAAACTGGAGGAAATTTGTTAAATATACCAATCTGTACTGGAGTTAATTGTATTTGTTTTTTTCTTTCCTTTTTGAAGAACTCTTCTTAAAGTAACACACTGAATATTGTTTGAATATTGTAGCAATTAGCAATTATTGGACGAGGTTGAGCAAAATATCGTGATTTGTCAGTGGCGAGCAGAATAATTATTTGCCGATGCCGAAAATTATCTGTGAGCCACTGACAAATCACGATATTTTGCAAAAACCGAGTTCAATAATTGTTTTATCATTCACGTTATTTTCTCTCACTTAAAGCAACAACTCTGGAAAAATCGAGCTCACATTGTCGAGGAGAACGAAAACACTTATTCGTAGGAAGTTATCTGCAGTGACGTAGTCGTCTCTCGACCAATGAAAATCACGGAGAAAATAACGTGAATGGTCTGTTCGGTCCTTTCTTTGAGGAGTATATTAAAGCTATAGTTTTTCTCTGTTCACTATATATTTACAAGCTTACCATCAAGACGCGTACTCGACCCCTTTGGTTTTCTTGACTTTGCTTCTCCTTCATCAATAGGTTCTAGAAAACGTATTAATACTTAATGACAATCAGAAAAACTACAATTTTTATCATTTTTAATTTATGTTTAATTTTAATTTTTGATTTAATTTGTAAATTTAATTTGTAATTTTTTTTTCTTGTTTAAAAAAAAATTAAATTTTCCATACATGCACATTACGACTAGAACCTTTTGTTGTAACAAACAAATGAATAAAATCACGCCACTGTGCTTGCAGATCGCATAAATAATTGAGCTCATTTCACAAACAAACAAACAGACAAACACAATACCTGGTATATGGATGTGAAGGCCAGGATTCAGTGAGGTCTGGCCTAGAAATGATATGAATATTACACATTAATAATGAAAGGACATTATCGTGGACAGGCCCACTTAGGAACAACAACAACATTGAGCACAAGAACATGTTTTACTTACGCGTCTTGTGATTTTTTGCATGTTGCTTTTTCTTCACAACTATAGAACCATAGAAATACAAATTACATAAAATATATTATGAACAACTCTTGTTCTTCGTCTTCTCTTTACACGAAAGACTAGAGTCTAGTTTTCAATACTCCAGTTTCGAGTTGTTTAGACACCGCTGTACTCCTTGACAAAAGACGCATTTGCTCAGGCTTAGCCTCAATTCAGTGTATAATTATGCACAAATACCGACGAGAACGCGAAAAGTGTTGACATTCAACAATAGAAACCATTTTTAATTGCACGGGTTATTCTCTGGATTGAGGCTAAGCCTGAGCAAACGCGTCTTTTGTCAAGGAGTACAGCGGTGCGTAAACAACTCGAAATTGGAGTATAGCGACACATGTACAAGCATAAGCGCTACCACAACAACAGAACCAATCTTTGAGCCTTGTGCTTATGCATCGCTAGTAAAGACTAGGCTTCTGCAACACCAGTACGGTGTTGAGGCAGGACAGAGTGTTAGCATGCATCCACATGTCCAACTATGACTGACGCCCGATTGGTTATTGCGCTTATGAATGGCGATTAATGAGAATGCGCACTTTTAAAAGCCTGGTTCACACTAGCTCGTAAGCGTCGCAATCGCAATCGCAATCAGATATAATCGCAAGAAGCTAACGATCTAGTGTGAGTCAAAACAACGCAACGGAATCGGAATCGTAAGAAAAAGAAAACATTCGGATCCTTCTGCTTCCGATTTCGATTATTAGTTCACACTGCCGGTCATAAGCTCCTCTTACGATTCCGATTATTAGTTCACACTGCCGGTCATAAGCTCCTCTTACGATTCCGATTATTAGTTCACACTGGTCATAAGCTCCTCTTACGATTCCGATTATTTGTTCACACTGGTCATAAGCTCCTTTTACGATTCCGACTCCGATTCCGTTGCTAGTGCGAACCACTTCCTGGTGTGAAGTGAACCCTTCGATTAGATATTTCATTGTGTTAGAACCCCGAAAAGGGTGGAAGGTACGCGACCCTGAAGGATCATGGGAGTTTCTATTTGCAGCCATATTCTTCATGAACGTCTTGTACTAAACAAGAACATTGCGGTGAAGCAAATTCAAGTGACATTCAAAATGTAATGGCCGAATTGTTTTGATCGAAATGTCATGGATTTTGGGTAGAAAGACTTGGTAAACAGTATCTCCCATGATTCTCTGGGGTCGTACCTTTGTGAGTCAAGGGTGACTAACTTAATGGAATTTGGGTAGAAAGACTTGGTAAACAGTATCTCCCATGATTCTCTGGGGTCGCACCTTTGTGAGTCAAGGGTGACTAACTTAATGGAATTTGGGTAGAAAGACTTGGTAAACAGTATCTCCCATGATTCTCTGGGGTCGCACCTTTGTGAGTCAAGGGTGACTAACTTAATGGAATTAAGCCGCATCTACACGAACAAGTTTTCCTAAAAAAAATTATGTTAAAGTTTTCCTTGACAAGGAAAAATTGGCGATGTTTTTGTCGTCTACACGAGCAAGTTTTCCTTGTCAAGGAAAAGTAGTCAAGGAAAATGTGCTCGTGTAGATTCGGCTTTAGGTGTATACGATAATCATCTTTCATTTAGTAAAGCCGCATCTACACGAGCAAATCTTCCTTGACAAGGGAAAATTAGCGATGTTTTTGTCGTCTACACGAGCAAGTTTTCCTTGATAAGGAAGACTTGTTCGAGTAGACGACAAAAACATCGCCAATTAAGACGACAATTTTTACTTTCCATCCTCATCAATAAAGTGTTATTATTATTATTTATTATTATTATTATTATTATTATTATTATTATTATTATTATTATTATTATTATTATTATTATTATTATTATTATTATTATTATTATTATTATTATTATTATTATTATTATTATTATTATTATTATTATTATTATTATTATTATCATCATCACCATCACCAAGGAAAACTTGTCAAGGAAAACTTGTTCGTGTAGATGGTATGCGGCTTAAGCAAACATACCTTTTGGATTTTTCTTTGTAAGATAGTTCACTTCTTGCTCTGCTTGCTTCTCTAATTCAGTCAACGTTAACGTTGGGCCTTCTTCATGATGTTTCGCTTTGTGAATTTTTTCTTTGCAAATTTGTGATGTATTATCTGATCATCGTCGTCGATAAGTTCCAGCATCTCTGTTTCAAGTTGTCCGATTGTCTCACCTTTCTTTCTACCATTGACGTCAGAACTGGAGCCAGATTGTGGGAATTTATGGATGAATATGACTTTCTTACCACCTTGAAGTTGGAAATACACTGAAGTGGTTTTGACTTTTATCGAGTTGCAACTTAACCAATTAATAAGTAACATGTGAAGAGTTCATCATCATCATCAACAACAACAACAACAACAAGAACATAATATGACCACAACATCAACAACAACAACATACTATGACCACAACATCAACAACAACATAATATGACCGCAACAACAACAACAAGAACATAATATGACCACAACATCAACAACAACAACAAGAACATAATATGACCACAACATCAACAACAACATAATATGACCGCAACATCAACAACAACAACAAGAACATAATATGACCACAACATCAACAACAACAACATACTATGACCACAACATCAACAACAACATAATATGACCGCAACATCAACAACAACAACATACTATGACCACAACATCAACAACAACATAATATGACCACAACATCAACAACATAATATGACCGCAACATCAACAACAACAACAACAACATAATATGACCACAACATCAACAACAACAACAACAAGAACATAATATGACCACAACATCAACAACAACATAATATGACCGCAACATCAACAACAACAACAAGAACATAATATGACCACAACATCAACAACAACAACATACTATGACCACAACATCAACAACAACATAATATGACCGCAACATCAACAACAACAACATGCTATGACCACAACATCAACAACAACATAATATGACCACAACATCAACAACATAATATGACCGCAACATCAACAACAACAACAAGAACATAATATGACCACAACATCAACAACAACAACAACAACAAGAACATAATATGACCACAACATCAACAACAAACATAATATGACCGCAACATCAACAACAACAACAAGAACATAATATGACCACAACATCAACAACAACAACATACTATGACCACAACATCAACAACAACATAATATGACCGCAACATCAACAACAACAACATGCTATGACCACAACATCAACAACAACATAATATGACCGCAACATCAACAACAACAACATACTATGACCACAACATCAACAACAACATAATATGACCGCAACATCAACAACAACAACATACTATGACCACAACATCAACAACAACATAATATGACCACAACATCAACAACAACAACATACTATGACCACAACATCAACAACAACATAATATGACCGCAACATCAACAACATCAACAACAACATAATATGACCGCAACATCAAACAACAGCAACATATTATGACCACAACATCAACAACAACATAATATGACCGCAACATCAACAACAACAACAACATAATATGACCGCAACATCAACAACATCAACAACAACATAATATGACCGCAACATCAACAACAACATAATATGACCGCAACATCAACAACAACAACAACATAATATGACCGCAACATCAACAACAACAACAACATAATATAACCGCAACATCAACAACATCAACAACAACATAATATGACCGCAACATCAACAACATCAACAACAACATAATATGACCGCAACATCAACAACAACAACAACAACATAATATGACCGCAACATCAACAACAACAACATAATATGACCGCAACATCAACAACAACATAATATGACCGCAACATCAACAACATCAACAACAACATAATATGACGGCAACATCAACAACAACATAATATGACCACAACATCAACAACAACAACAACAACATAATATGACCACAACATCAACAACAACAACAACAACAACATAATATGACCGCAACATCAACAACAACATAATATGACCGCAACATCAACAACAACAACAACATAATATGACCACAACATCAACAACAACAACAACAACATAATATGACCGCAACAACAACAACAACATAATATGACCACAACATCAACAACAACAACAACAACATAATATGACCGCAACATCAACAACAACATAATATGACCACAACATCAACAACAACAACATACTATGACCACAACATCAACAACAACATAATATGACCGCAACATCAACAACAACAACAACAACATAATATGACCGCAACATCAACAACATCAACATACTATGACCACAACATTAACAACAACATACTATGACCACAACATCAATAACAACATAATATGACCGCAACATCAACAACATCAACAACATAACATAACCACAACATCATCAACAACAACATTATGGATCGGTCCTTATTGGTGCATATATGGTGTGGGAAGGGGGGGATAAGGGGTGCGTCACATTTTGCAATCTTGGCAACAGGGCCAGGGGATAGGTCACATACTGTATAAAAAGGTACGGTGGGTCATAAAGCATTTATTTATGGAGTAGATATTTTATTACAATACTGAAGACTCTAAAAGGAAGTGCGTCATTGTAAAAAGTCCATTCATTTCAATTTCCATTTTGTTCTGCTGACATAAGCCGTTTTAATTTTAATTTTAATTTTAAAAAGCCTCTGGCTTTGGCCTTACTTTTGTAAATATCTGGAAAATTAGCTAATCAATCAATCAATCAATCAATCAATCAATCAATCAATCAATCAATCAATCAATCAATCATAGCTAGAAATATATAGTAAAAAACAATCAGCTAGCGCCTCGATGGCTATCAGCTCAAGTACCGACTCGATTTCGTGAAATAATTATTGTTAAATATCATGACAACATATTAGAATATCAGTGTCTGCCTATAGAGCACGCAAATCCTTGCAATG
>JAUJYZ010001100.1:0-264834 GCA_033675265.1 Actinostola sp. cb2023 | reverse complement strand
TTCATTTGACTTGGTGATTTGTTCATAATCTATCCTCAGTAAGTCGTACTCTTTTTTACAATGCAGTAAGGCTTCATGGAGTTCAGTCACTTCACCTTTGTATTTTTTATGAGTTGTCGTCATTTTTTCGCTCTGTAGAACATTCAAAAATTTCAACATTAGTTTGTTAACCCTAAAGTCCAACTCACTTCCCTGCTGACAGAGTCTCCTTTTCTCCCGAGGAAGAGAAAAGGAGACTGTCAGCAAGGAACCAACTCACAGATTCTGTCAAAATAAAATATGTGCGGGAAAATGCTGGAGCATTTAGCGAGAGAAGTTTCTGGGTGGCATGCCCTAGACTCTCCAAGGTCCGTTCTGTCCATGTTACGAGTGACTAGTGACGTGGCTACAGGTACCTTAACGACAGCCTAGCTGCAAACTGTAACACATGAAATCAAGCCCAAATACCTCAATTTGCTCCAACTGTACCATATGCTGAGTTTTTGTCGTACTCAATGCCCTTCTGACATCATCTAACTGCTGTCGGTTCTGGACTGTTAACCGATGTAACTCAAGTCCAAGAGCTTCCAATAAAGACCAGTACCACAACCATCTCTCTACTGTTCCAGCTAGTTTACAGTAGCACGATTATATATAATAATTTCTGATTGGCTATTCTTACGCGTGTCTTGATTGTTTGTGGTACCAGCTCCCTACTGTTCTCACCAGGGGCGTAGCGTGGATGTTATGCAGTGTACGTTATCCGCACCAATATGATGAGAAGGCAAGAACCTCAAGATTCTGTAACCAAAGGCCTCAGAAAAACAATTTTATTCATGTTTTCGGATTTGTTAAATCGATTCTTTTCTGCATTTTTTTGGTTTGGTTGACCTTTTCTTGAATCAATGATGAGTTATAGATCTCGGTTACCTTTTCATGGATCGTTTTAGTTTTGTTATCTTCTTCAATTGCTTCAATACCGTTGAGAGTATCATTTGTCACCCTGCCAATGGAAGCAGACTTGTTGTTTCTCGGTTCTGTAAGGTTTGTATAGTTATTAAAACTAGGACTCAGCTCAACCGCTGATGTTCTTCGTACAATAGAACGAGGTTTCGTTTGTACGTCTGGACCATACTCAGACTTGTCAGTATTCCAGTAATCATTGTCCTGCTTAATTCTTTTGGCGTTGACCGATGTCTCGTCGCTGCTCTTACAATCACATTTTCTCTCGAGTTTTTTCAAACCTGGCATCATTGACGAGTTGGTTATGAACGACTGCAACAATGAGTCCGATGGACAAACAGACGTGAAGGATGTGAAGAGGAATGAAGTAAGTCCGAGACCGTTTTGGTTGTGCTTCCATTGTGGATGTATAATTCTACACTCAATTAATCGTAGGGGAATTCCCAGAAATGATAAGAAACTGGGGTCAAATAACCGGATGTCATCCAATTCGCACTGTGTATCATGTGATTAAACTGGTTGACTTTGTTAATGATGTACACTTTAAAAAAGGCATCTCTAAGCTGGGAACGAACCTTCTCCATACATAATACAGTTGACTGCAATAATTAGTCGGGCTTCCTGTGGAAGGTCCGACTCTAAAAATGAGATCCGTTCTTCGTTGACCTCAAATCACTAATTGGGTTCTACAGCGCATGCGCCCTGTGCCGGCCGCTAAGATCATCACCGAAGGCTCTAACAACATGATTTATCAATACGAGACTGGTCGAGTCTGAATTAACAAACCTTGTTGGAGGAAGTTTATGTCGTCTTGTTTTCAAAATAACCACAATAATTCATAGAGATATGGATTTATCAATCCAGTACTAGTACTGCAAATGGTTTAGAGATCTTTAGAACTTAAAACGAATCGAAGTGAGTTGATACACGCAGCCGGCGGTGAAGAGAACAGTTGTAAGGTTTTCAGCCGACCGATCACCGTCGATGTAAACCCATATTTACACTTCATCCAAACATTGTTTAATCACTCTGCGATGTCTTACTAGTTTATGTATACGGTATTTGTATTTGTATGGATATATTTATGGTACCAAATAAACTATGTCATTGTCATTCATGATTCGCTGAGTTTGTGAAATCGCAGTCAGTACTGAAATTGCAAGGAAAGCATGTTCTATCGAGCTCGAGTCATGCAACGACGAGCAACCAAATACTGTTTTAATCGCACTATAAGATATCTATATTTAGTTCAAATAGGCTACATTTCATTTAGAAGCCCGACTTCACGCTAGAAGAGCGTCTAGTTATGTTTAATTAGTCGGGCTTCCTGTTGAAGACCCGACTCTAAGAATGAGAAGCGTTCTTTGTCGTCGTCGTTGACCTCAAATCAGGGTTCTACAGCGCATGCGCCCTGTGCCGGCCGCTAAGATAATCACCGAAGGCTCTAACAACATGATTTATCAATACGAGACTGGTCGAGTCTGAATTCACAAACCTTGTTGGAGGAAGTTTATATAAAAATGCACTCCGTTCTTCGTTGACCTCAAATCGCAAACTGGGTTCTACAGCGCATGCGCCCTGTGCCGGCCGCTCAGATAATTACCGAAGGCTCTGATCAACACGAGACATTCTTCACAAACAAATATTGCTCAAAACAACTCAAATATCGCTCAAATGACTTCACATGTTGAGTTAAATGATGAAATAATGGGGATCAAAGCAAAATGCGAGAAGCTTAAGAAGAGAAATATGCTATCAGAATCCCATAGCTCATATGAAACTCGCGCGCTGATTGGCTGAGAAGCAAACCGGATGAGAGGGAATTCAGCGTGGAATTCAACACTTTGAAAAGCTGAATTCAACGACATATAGGGATCCCGCGCTGAATTTTGTATTCAAGTTCGATTTTCGTCTTTGTTTCTTACCAAGAGAACAAATAAAATTGAGATTGCTTACAAAAGGAACAAACAAAAACATTTACAGACAGAAATAATGATTTTTTGTTTTGCAAATGAGATTAAAATCAAGACATTCAATGAAAAAAACAGGAAGCCCGCACTTTTGATGTTGTTGGCTTTTCGCAAAACAACAACATTGAAAACAAAACAATCGTAAAACGTATACCTTGTAAGCTTAAATTAATACTCTTCTGAATGAATGATACTCCAGATCGATGCACTGATAATTATTGAAATTTCTCAGCGAGATAAGAATTTATTTATTTACAAAACTTTTAAAATTCACCTAAGTTTGAGAAAGAGACCACGAAGTACAAGTCATGGCAGTCACTGCCCTACTAAAGCTTAAATCAAACCGGCTCCAGCAACAACTACAATCTAAATAGAAGCCAATAGATAAACAACAACTCTAGTCCAATTTACAGTGCGGACACTCCAACCGTGAACACCAACACTTTTTTCGTGCTTTTTTTTAATCCTCCAATCAGAACCTCGACTCACAACGAGGCTCGTATATTTGTGCAGTAGCACATGTGCTAGCGTGTCGTCGATGACCAGTTGGAGTCCTTGATCATCATGGCTGATAAAACAAAAGTTTTTTTATGGCTAAAATCACTGTCTCCAGGTATGAAACTGGAAAGGCTTTCGCCCCAGTTCGAAAGTAGGGGTTTCCGCTCAAGAAGGTCACTGGCTTACGTAAAATCAGACGATTTGGACTCGTTCTTCCCATCACCTGATAAGCTATTACTGGCAGAAAGACGCGTATTGGAGGCTGAACTAAATACCATTACAACAGATTCTATTCGCCAACCCAGTAATCTTGACCCGAAAAGGTTGAATATGACATCAAGTCCGAGCATTGTCGTGAAATCACCTGTGAATGAAACGCCGCCGCATGGCCAGCAGGCGGCATCATTCGACTTTGGAGTAGGGACCGAAGAGCTATAGATCTTTCAGAAAATGTTAATGTACTAGAAGTAGAAGTTGAAAGTGCCAAAAGTCATTTGCAAATGAAGCGAAAAAGCCATGGACGATTTGCCGGTTGCTAACGACAGACGCGGTAAAGTGTGTGCTCTTTGTCATAAGTCTGGCCATAACAGAGTAAAGTGCAACAACATCCCTTGCCACGATGTCAACTTATGTAGGCTAAAGGACAAGCACCCAGAATTGATGAATGACATTCGAAGCTTACAGCGTGATCTGAAAGAACTTGAACAAAAGCATGGGAAATTAAAAAGCGAACACGACGTATTTATATCTTCACGCCAACGAGCCAAGTCAAGTTTCTTTGCGATCATGCGTCCTCGTTTAAGAAGTCCCGGCAAAATACCTCGATCGCTCCGCATTGGATAGAGACTTAATGATTCTCCAGCGAATAAAGTGCCATTAGAGGAGACTCACGACTGGAGACTTCCCAACATTATCGAAGAATATAGGCATGGAATATAATGGTATACATAAACTCACTGAGACGTCAGTCTGGTCGGATTTCATGTCAAAAACAATATAATTGCGGTAAATTGTGATTTTCAAATGGAAACATAGCAGATACTATTTGTTATATTAGTGTTTTTGTTGTTGTTCATCGCGTTCAATTTCAAAATGTATTTGTTATTGTTGACCTTATAATTAGTGTCTCTTTATTACGTTGTTGTTTCAAGGCTCTAAATAAAGTAATGATTATTTTGAATAACAGCTTCTTTGTCAATGAAGTTCCATTTTATTTTACATTTGTAATTCGTATTTACACTCGTTGCCTTTTGCATTACTACCACATTTCTCCCGGCCGCCACAAAATCATTCCTCATTCAGTAGTTTATTTGTTCTCACGGGTAATCTAAAAATAACAGCGGAATAAATTAAAAAACCCAAATTGTCAATCAAATGTAGCCACATTTCCTGAAGTATGCGATCGAATTTGCTGCACTTACTTTTGAAATACCTTCGCTGATCGATATTTCAGTCTCATTGACAGTCAAGGATGTGTTTTGTTTCAAGTAGCATTTTATCTGGTGAAAACATAACTCACAAGTGTTTAGGTGAGGCGAGTAGGCGGGCTGGAAAAGGAGGTCAACACCATGTTCTTGTAGAATGTCTCGCAGTAAAGGTTCTATAAAATGCCCGTGATGAAACCCGCAGTTATCCATAATAACTACATCGCCGTTCTCAAGAATTGTTGAACCATCTACCCTATTTACTGAAAGAGCTTCGTTGAAAAAAATCAACATCTCCATTCCATTAGAAGGGCCTCTCAAAATATCAAAGTAATCCACTCCCAGTACAGAGTGAAGCAAGTTGATCGTGTAATTTGCATTGGAGGCGTAGCGTTGGAATTCAATGGCAGGTTCACCGATATAGGAATTGCCATATACGCGATTCCCTGAAGTTACAATAACACTGCTCTCGTCAAAAAAGTGAAGTTTGGTATAATCACGTTGTCCAATTTGATCAAGAAAATAATCAGTATAATCTACAATTGCTTGCGACAATGATTCTTTTGGTACTTGTGAAACTTTTTTCTTTGTCATTCTGCAGTCCTCCCGAATGCACTTTTTTATTGCAGATTGAGATGGTAAATGACCAGGGGGCGAAACTCCATCGAATAACAAACGCTGTTGAATCTCAGTTGTATATATACTAGGTTTACATAATTTTTCGGACTCCACGTATTCAACAACATCTGCAGTTACTTTATTTCGAACGGGTGTTTTTTCGCGGCCCAGGTAGAGATGTGTTGTCGTCTTCGTAACATTGAACAACTTTGCTTACATAGCCAACGCTAACTCGCATATTCTGAGAAATATGTCTTTGCGAAAGCCCTTGGTGGTGTAGATCAAGGACTCTTTCTCGATACATTTGTGGCAGAACTTTGCCATTGTCGTAAATTCCTTGCTGCTGATTGAGACTGAGTCTACATTTACCTTCGGTCAAGAAAAATAAAGAATACACTCTAAATAAAACAGTATTATATCATGCTGAAAAAATATCATGAACTTACCAGCATAATTCGCAAGAGCGAAAGCCATTTCGGAAACTTTTAAAAACAAACGTAAACCTACAGATTGCCCGCCATTAGCTAATTGGATGGCGCCTAAAAGATGCTGATCCTTTTGTTTCTACGAAGAGCGCTGATTGGATAATCGTGAAAAAATGCATAAAAATATGTTAGGTGTTCACGGTTGGAGTGTCTGCACTGTAATACAGAATTTACACCTAGCAAAATCTGTACCTGTAATATGGCCAAAATCATACAAAACTGCAAATTATCCAGTTGGCTTTGCTCTTTGCTTGTCGCTCGGCTGCCGGCTTTGACTTGTTCAGTTGTTGTAGTTGTACATGTACTGGATGTAGCTTCACAATTACTGAGCGATCACCTCTGGCTCTGTCTATCGATAAATATGTCTTTGTCTGAAATCGTTTGCCTGGGAATCATTAGCATTCAAGAAAAGTAGTTAACAAATCCATCAATGTCAACGTCCTGTGAAAAGTTGAAGTTCAGCTTCTCATGCAAGCGGCAGTTCTCTGATCGGATTGAAAGACAACAAGAAACGGCCAGTCGAGAAAATTTGAACGATTTATTAAAGTCTTATGAGGATAGAATAAGTCCGTAGTTTTATATATTTCCGATTAACTTCTTTGTTAAACAGAAAATGAGCAGAAAAGTATAAGCTTACTTACAAGTTTGTCAAGACTGATTCAGTGAAAACTTGAGAACTTCTCTGTGTAAGTCAGCGTGTCATCGCTTTTAGTCTTTCTGGTTGTAAGTTTTCGTTAACTATGACGTTAAAACGACTGAAGAAAACAACTTTTGTCCTTCAAATCAACTGATTTTAGTATTCAATTTTGCTTAATTCCTCAGTATTGGCTAGCTAGCGTAGCGAAAGATTGAACACTGCACTGGCTTTCTTTGCGACGCGCGATATAAGCGACTCAAAATTGTCTAAAAACTATATTTTTCTAAAACAAAGAGAACGCTTCGCGAATTGTGCGATATCGCCTTTTCTCGTGAATTCAACGTGGAATTCACGAGTCATCCAATGAATTTACCTATAGTATCGCACATGAGTATCGCACAACTGACAAAAGATTGAAATCTAAACGAAGTCAAATGTCTTCTATACTTTGTACCGCTGTAATTGTGTGTTGTGGTAAGCTAATAACACTGATAGATCTTTATTTTGCTGAGTTTTGAAATCGGTTCAGTTGTAAGTAAATCACTGATTTGAATGCCCAGAATGCAGGAAATATTGTTCATGATTGTTCGAGTCACCGTTTTGGATCACGCTGCGATGTCTAGTTTATTTATATTTGTAATTGGTATGGATATATTTATGGTACCAAATAAACTATGTCATTGTCAATCATGATTCGCTGAGTTTGTGAAATCAGTACTGAAATTGCAAGGAAAGGATATGGATCTTCTACCGAGTCACGCAACGATCGCACTAAGATGTCTATATTTAGTTCAAATAGGCTACATTTCAGTTAGAAGCCCGACTTCACGCTAGTAGAGCGTCTAGTTTAGTTACAAAACAAAACAAGGCGAGGATTCCTAGCTATGTCACTGGTACTCAATTCATTAGAAAAAAATTGATAAAAACTCTCAGACCGGACCCTCTACAGCATCACAAAACGCACAAAAAGAAAACTATGGCGATAAAGGTTTCTAAACCGACCAAACCTATTTCAATTTCTGGTATTTTATTGCTACACCTATTTTAAAAGTCCGCTTAATAAGCTGCATGCGTTCAAAGTTAAACTATCAATGTGACTAGTAGATAGGAAACATACCGAAGAGAAATGTTCAGCAAGCCTTTTAAACTTAATACTCTGTCAGTTACGACCGAGCTGAGGCTATTCCGTTTCAGTTCAGCTTATAACCGGGATTCTCGGGAATTTTAGCAATATTGTGCATTTTTAATCATAGGTGCAATTTGATTTTTGCAAATCAAGCAAATGTGTCATCGTTATAGAATCGCGAAAAACTCAGTTTAACTAAACATTACTTTTGTACTTGAAGTAAGTGACTTGACCCGGCTGACTCATGTCACATGATGAACGATGGGTTGTTTCTTTTCGTGAAAACTTCATGCCATTGAGCTACTTGATGATCACGTGACTGGCTGACATGTAAATAGAAAATGGATGACTGAATATGAAAGAATGAATTGATGAATGAATAAATCAATTGCCCTATATCACTATGACGTCACATCAAAACAATCTATTGTTTAAACGTTAAGGATCATGGTCGCGAGAGGGGGACAAAACAGCAACAACACAAAGGATTTCCCAAATAAATGTATTTTACAGACGGTCTGAAAGCGATAAAAGTCACCAAACACAGTAAATATTGTGGGAAAAGCATCGATGAACATAATATCAGGAAACTAGCCAATTTGAAATCAAGCGAACCTCAGCAGAGCAGATTTAGTTCAAATTTATATTGTTCTTCACGACTCTGTCCCCCTCATAAATAAGCCGCCGTTACGTCATAATGGTATAGGCACATTGCAATTAACGATGAATAGAGGTCGGAGTGAATGATTTAAGAAATGAATAAACGAATGAACGAAGCAGCACTGCATCAATGAATTATCACATTTTTCTTTTCTGTTTTATTTACGTAAAAGTATACTCGTCCGCACTTCACATCTACACAAACCAACTTATCCCTTATCACATGGATAAGTCAAAACATATTAAGTTATTAATACTATTCAATCCAAGGCTAAACATTAATGGATTAGGATTGTGGCAGTGGTTCAAGTTATTATAGCAAGGTTCACAACATGATGGTAAGGGTTTCTTGGTTATTTGCATGTTAATTACTCCAGCGTCATGAACAAAGGTTTAAACGGTGGAAGACACGAACTTGACTGCATTTACTTAATTATTTTCTCCTGACCTTAATCATGCAATGTCTAATCTAGTCGGTTACTGTGTAATTTAGCCTTGTGGTTATTACAGTTAGCCTGTCCAACTAGACGTTCAATTCTTATAATATAAAAAAATGTAAATATGGCACAAATAAAATCATTGTCATTACTGAATTAGTATTTGAACACGCGGTTTTAAGGGGCGCGCACAGGGAGCCCAACATAATACGTATTATATATTATTATTATACGTATTGCGCGCGTGCGATCTAGATCTACCACAGGAAACCCGTTATAAAAAGACACGCGCATACACATTACATATATTTGTATTTATTATAATTGACCTCAGAAGAAATGGTTGGATTGCCTGTGCACGAAGTGGCGACGACGGCATCCAATATAGGTATAGCTTAATGGACTTTGCTGACTACAGTCATGTAATGGATCATTGCAACCGACTAATAATCTCTATAATTTGATGTCTAACACAATCGGAGAAAGTCTTACCTTTTTGGCAATTTTCATGTTTAAGCCAATGAGGACACTTAGTTTTAACTATAGAAAATTTAAACATTCCATCTTGCAGTGCCGTTTAGTCCCATAGTTCTCACGTGGACCATTAGTACTTCATTAATTCGCCAAGAAAGAAGCGACTAGGGGTGCTTATTCTTTGAGTCAGTATACACGAACACCACTTCTTCTAAATATAAGGGCGTATTTACATGACCCTAGCGCTGGGATCTTCCTGGTACTGATAGGATCATCCTAGCACGTACTAGAATCATCTTGTCTCGCAGATAGGATGGTCCTACTACTAGGGTTAACTTTTTGTCATGTAAACGAAACAAGGAGAGAGATAACTCTCCTGCTATGGTTGTAATCACCTGAGCTTGGGATTCCTGTGGACAGATGTCCGCCATGTTTATCTTTGAAATTAGTACCACGCACTTTAGTGAATATGCTAACGAACCTAGTAACGCAACCAGTAACGTAACGCATCCAATGTATGTTGGTATTTTATCATGTAAATGCAATGTAAAGTTGTCCCTATCGTTAGGAAGATCCTAGCATCGCTACGGTTATCCCTCGATCTCTCATGTAAACATGGTCTAATAAATTATTGATATGTGACCTTTGTCGGTAGTAACTAAGTAACATGTATATTTCCGACTACACGAGTTTTATTAATTTACTCTCTAATGAATGTTTTACAAGAACTGTGGCAGTTAACTTGTAGCTTGCAGATGTTCTGGTCCACAAAACGTCCATGTCTACACTGCTGCAAAAATAGTAAAAAAGACTTATTTTAGAATTAAGATTTAGGGTGCATCCATTAGCTCTCACCCTAAATAATTAAAATTATTCCTTTTTTCATTTTACTATTTACTGTTCAACATAGGCCTTTTCACGGATAGACCGGAAGTGGCCGAACGCAATGCATTGTGGACTATATTCGGCACAAACACAACAATCTGAGCACCATTTTGGATCGAAGAACTCAGGAAGAACATAAACAAACTCACTTATCATGCCTCGGTGAGCCGTGCTTGGCTGCAATAATATGACACGAGATATCGAGAAATGTTCGTTCTATTATTTTTCTTCTTTTCTTTGTGTATAACGGCAATTCGAAGAGCATAAAATGGAAATTTCGTGTATTAGGAGTATTTCGTGTCATTATTGCAGCCCATATGGCGCCTGGATTGTTGTGTTTGTGCCGAATCTAGACCAGAATGCACTCCGTTCAGCTACTTCCGGTCTATCCGTGAAAAGGTCTATAAGACAACGTGTATCAAAAATGCACCCGATATATAGATATTCTGATATACTTGATTTACAGAATTTTTGCAAAGAGCTGTATCAAAATAAATAAATCTATATATATTGCATTATTTTTTAGCTATCTATTATTCTTAGTGCACGCCCAATTTAGAAATCAATTTTGTACAGTTGTAATGGTTAGCGTGGATAAATAAATTATATTATTGATTTGTTATATTTATGCGCTGACCAGAGAAAACATAACTTTGTATTAATGTAAATTGCAAATATCATTGCGTGCCAGTGGCGAGCTCTGTTTGTCGAATAGAACAGAAGCAGTACTACAGTGTTGGAATAAATTTGCCACGAACGTGAATAAATTATATTATTGATTTATTATTGATATTATTAGTTATAAAGTACCTTGATATTTTGCAGAAAATCCAGTGCGTACAGTTCCTCCATCAGTAGTAAATGTGATGTAAAGATGGTTTGACGAACTGGTGATCGTTGGAGGGAGACTGGATCCACTGAACTCACCAAGAGATGGAGACGAACTTGAGTCACCGTCGTAGATTTTCACTTTATCGAAATTGTTCTCCGTATTAAATCTTTCAAATGAAATAGAAATTCTTGTGTTGGAGAATATCTTCCAAGTACATCGTTGATTATCCCTGTAGTTTCCAGGGTAACCGGGTGACGTAAATCTACCACTAGTGCCCTGTGGATCACTTGTGTAACCGCATCCTGATTGAACTGTGACACCTGTTATATAAAAATAACAATCAATACCAAAAAACGTAGTTGAAACAAAATTATATTAACGATATTAATTCAATGACAAAAACATCATCGAATTTAAAGTAGTTGTATTTCTGAGCAGGAAGGAAATTTATTACATTGTCATGACATTGTATAATAATGTAGTTAATAATAATGCTTTTCAGCTCTTGAGATAGAAAGGAGTGGTGGGTATCCGGCACAATTTTTAATGCACGCATTTTTTATTATTTTCAATCTTGTCAGAATTTGAGGAAATGAAAAATGCCAAACTATGTCGAATAAAAAAGTCAACTGCGATGAGACTTTGGGTGGGCAAGAGCATCACTTCGCTTGAGAATTCGCACAGCATATATAGACGATCACTCACTTTGGTACAAAACCGATTAACAGTTTGAACTCGAGTAATACGTTAGCTCGGTCTCCAGGGAGAGACAAGAGAAAATTAATCAGGCTACAAGTCCAGCTGTAAAGAATTATTCCGATGCCATTTGAAATTAAATCATACAACAAGCCTCATTTATGCAAGCTTTTAAACCGAGTGAAATACAACCTTAGCTTTTCAGCGAAACTAGCTCAGATATTTTAATCCCGTCATCCACATTACGCCACTTTTGTGAGAAACCACATTCTAGCATAGCTTTTTCTGAAATTTAGGAATTAAAAGACTAGTTTTGCTTCACTCATACATTTTACCACTTCCAGATCAAAGTATTGCTTGGCAATTCCAAATGTATTCGATGCTTCACAAGTGTATCGACCAGCATGACGTAAATCTACACTTGAAATGATGTTCATCGTTAAACTACCACCAGTTCTAGACACCAGTACGCTGCCATTATATTTCCAGACAATCAATGGCTTTGGGCTCCCAAAAGCAGCACACGTCGTCTCCGGTAAGGCCTCTCCACATTTTAACTGAACTTTCTTCTGGCTTATTCTGGAGGTAATCCAAGGTGGCACTGGGGAAAATGTTGTTAAAAACAAAACTGTTAAAAAATGAAATTCCATTTTAATTCTCATAAACCATCTATCATGAATCTGTCAGTTTGTTGTCTGCCTCTCTGTCTGTCTGTCTGTCTGTCTTTCTGTCTGATGAAATTGATGAAATCCTGAGTATAATAAAGTTCATTCATTCATTCTGTCTGTCTGTCTGTCTGTCTGTCAAGATACAGAAGTCTTTCTATCATCTTTCTATCATCATTCAATTGTTTACTAGATAAAATTCTTACTTACTTAATTAATCATATTTTAACGACTTTCATGTAAAGAAGTTTTATACTGATGGAATTATCGTTTTTAAATAAAGGTGCTATCTATCTATCTATCGATCTATCTATCTATCTATCTATCTATCTGTCTGTCTGTGTCTGTCTGTCTGTCTGTCTGTCTGTCTGTCTGTCTGTCTGTCTGTCTGTCTGTCTGTCTGTCTGTCTGTCTGTCTGTCTGTCTGTCTGTCTGTCTGTCTGTCTGTCTGTCTGTCTGTCTGTCTGTCTGTCTGTCTGTCTGTCTGTCTGTCTGTCTGTCTGTCTGTCTGTCTGTCTGTCTGTCTGTCTGTCTGTCTGTCTGTCTGTCTGTCTGTCTGTCTGTCTGTCTGTCTGTCTGTCTGTCTGTCTGTCTGTCTGTCTGTCTGTCTGTCTGTCTGTCTGTCTGTCTGTCTGTCTGTCTGTCTGTCTGTCTGCATGTATGAATCTATCTCGCTGTCGATTTCAAACATTTTAATATTTGGACTTTGTATTCTATCTCCGAACGAATATTCCATTGATCTGCATCATTGAGTGGCATCAACTAGCTGAACTACTACAGCGTGACACTAAAAACGCCTTAAATATGGACGAAATATCGTAGCAAAATACTGGGAACTTAAAAAAGCGTAATTTCTAGTTTCATATTTTGACCGATATCCTTTATTTTTGAGAAAAATAAAGTGAATGTGTACTGTCTGCAATAATGAAATCGAAGATAAAGCAAGAACATTAATGTGTGTTTTCACCTGGGTCTCTAACCGCTAGAAACGTCGTTATTCTGACTTCTCCAAGTATGTTCCTGGCCACTGCCTGGTAAAGACCAGAGTCTGTGTACTGGATATTGTCGATTACAAGACTGCCATTTTCTTGTCGAAACCTTGCATCGTTCATTCTATCCCAGTATGGTCTCTTCCAAGTCACCTTTACCTTGGGAAACGAAAACACTTGAAAGTGCAGACGTTTGGTGTTCGATAAGTAGCCGAATTCTGTTGCGTTTGGTCTTCTGATGATCTTTGGTCCCACTGACAAATAATTGACAAAATAAAATGTTAAATCATGCAAGGGTATACTTCCTATGAATTGTAGATAGAGATGTGCAGACTGAAATTCACATTCAGAAACTCCTATCACGTGACACCGCAATTAACATACAGCTTTTCGTCAAGACACAAAGAAACCAGGCTCATTTATCGCATGCACGACGCAAACTACGACAAGAATGGAAATATCAAAGTCAAAAGCTCAACTTGTGTCAACTATATTGTTCATGTATACAGCTAATTCAAAGAACGTCGTTCTAGGTTTTGTTGCATATTCATTCCCAGACCGAAGTGCATTGTGGACTGATCAATGCATGTGTTCGTTTGAGATCATGGTTGACTGTCAGGGCTTCCCTGATATTTGTTTGTGGGTTTTCGAATCCCTAAATAGAAGAAAACACATGTATTGATCAGTCCATAATGCATTACGGTCTGGGAATGCAATATGCAATATTAGCTGTATATTGTCTTTATTGTGTGCATTTATGTTTAGAGTGTTGTTTTCAAATTCAAAGACCGTGTAACTATTATTGATAATTGTTGTCAGTACCTTGTACTAAGACCTTGACTTTCTTTGTTATCGTACCCACAGTGTTGTTAGCAGTACACACGTATTCTCCTCGGTCTTTATACCTAACACTCGTTATATTCAGTAATTGAGAATCATAGGAGTGTCGATCTTCTGGAAGAGAATCGCCAGTCTTAAACCATCGAAGATTAGGGATTGGGTACCCTGTGGCATTGCAGGGAAGAACAAGTGTATTGCTTTCGTTGATTGTGATCACATGTTCGAGAAATGACGTAATCTCTGGAAAAACTGCAAAGATAAGGGATCCATGGTTATGAATGAATTAGATGCTCATTTAATATGTTGGAGCGAGAAATAAGGCAAGACAATGTTCACCCTAATCCTATCAAAAAATATCATCCACTAAAAATCTCGTTTTCCCTTTCTTTCTTTCTTTCTTCCTTTCTCTTTTTCTTTCTTTCTCTCTCTCTCTCTCTCTTTCTTTCTTATGGACAGGACAAAGGTTAGAGCTTCGAAATAACGATGGTCCCAAATATAGTATGTTATAAAGGTTTGTGCTATGTGGTAGCCATCCCATATAATATAACCATAACACACTCATATTTATAGAAATGGAAACTGATGGAGAATATACAGAACATATTATTATATTAATAACGACAGTATTACACACCATTAACGGTAACAGTAGCCTCTGTGGTTTTGGAGCCGAGTACATTTGTAGCCAGACATACGAACGTCCCTTCTTCTTCTTTACTGATATTTAGTATGTGTAAATCTCCTTTATCAACGTTGTACTGCAAGGGCATTGGACCACCATCATTTCTGTACCATGTGATTGTTGGGGCGGGTTCACCTGAGGCGCGGCAGCTAAGCTGTACGTTTTCACCTTGAACGACTGTGATGTTCGATGGGAGTGTAGTAAACTGTACATAGACTTCAAAATAAACAGCACGTGAAGTTAAGGGGTAAAATGTGTTCCAGGTTTACTCGATCGGATACTAAATAATGCCAGTTTATAATCTGAATCGTGCATTTTATAGGGCTCATCGTGGGTTGGCACTGTCCCTTTTTCCTTCCCCCTCACTGAGAGACAAACGTGACAAAACATTGAGTCCTATACGCTTAATTACCTTGTATAAGAATATGTGTCTTGTAGCTGAAAGTACCGAGGATATTACGTGCCTTACAAACATATGTCCCTGTGTCAGAACCATTTGAATTCTTAATCATCAAAGTGCTTTGTGTTACCGGATGTGGAATTTCACTGGGACAATACTTGATGGCTCGTTGAGAAGCTGTTTAACAAAACAAAAATCACCGTCAAAGTATCATTCAGTTTTGTTGACACAGACAACAACTTAAACAAGAGTAACATCAAGAAAACACCAAAAATGAAGTAAACAGCCAAACAACAACAGCAAATACAGTAGAAAACAATGAAGACCCTGTGTCTAAGTCCATGATGCCTTGCGCCAATGTTTTGATTTGATGTTTACATAGACCAGCTAATACTATATAATACGAACACAGTATTGTTCAAATCGACGCCAAATCAGTCAGATTGAAATATTTTATCCCAGTTTTGATACATGTACATTTATTACTTAGATCCAAGTTACAAATAAAGAGTTGTTGTTGTTGTTGTGGTACACTTGGCAGCAATTACAACAGCTGGAGCAACAACAATAACAACTTCAAGTAGAGAAAATCGACGACGATGATCAAATTGCTGGTTTGCACGTGACGTCATGGCGGCCATGTTGGATCCCGATAACAAAGCACTACTCATTAGCTTCTCTTGTTTGTACCTCCAACATGGCCGCCGTGTCTTTGTACTTTAGATGTCCAGGCATTGGTAGCAAAGCAGTAATAGAAACTGCTCACAAAATTGGTGCGTACCTTGTGGTGTAACGTCACGAATCTTGATACTGTAACCGGAATATACACTGTCACGCTCTCCACTGATCAGCATATTGTCACGATACCACGTAATTTGTGCAGACGGATTAGCTTTTGCGCTACAGGAAAGTACAGCGGTCTGGCGCTCGTTAAACACGAGGCTTTTGGGACTGGGATGGAATGAAGGAGCCGCTGATGACCAAAAAAGGAATGATGTTAACAGCAATGATGAATATACCAATGATGTGACAGTCAGTTAATATGGACACCCCGTTATTATGAATCGTTTTCTTGGTCCCGCCGGAACCTGTGCCATACCTGTATATTCCCTGTTAAAAACGTTAATATAGTAGTTTTCGTATGAGTGGAAAGATTCCGTCACCGCACCACGCCTAGCCGAATTGAAAGATTTTGATTAGATGAGATGGATCTGGACGGGTTTTGATTGGTTTAGAAAGGAAGCCATTTGAGTGTCACGGTATCGTAGGTTTCCCTCTCATACGAAAACGACTCGAAGGCGTCCGTGTGACCAAGTGTTTCAAAATTAGACCATACAAAGATGAAAGAAAGTAGACACTTGAGGCACCTCGTTCATTATCGAGTTGATTCTAGTAAATGCTATTTCAAATATTCTACTCACCAAAATAAGTACCAGCACATCCTTTTTCACCACGTTCGCCTTTTGTTCCTGTCAGATAATAAATGATTCTAAATGAGTAGCGCGCAAAGCACGATTTAGCCTGCGAATACAGCCGCTTTTTGACGGTCGCGCCACAGGGTCTCAAAGCGGCTGTATCCGCAGGCTAAGTACGATTGGGTAATATGCAGATTTGACTCATTCTTGACTGAGGCTCTTTAAACGCCATGAGCAAGAAAATACTGAATCTATAATTTTTCAAAAGCTGATGAGTTATTTCTTGAGTTTTTCTAGATTAATTATACTTGATACATGGTGTAGTGTCCTTGTGATAATTAGCATATTATTATCATTATTATTATTTTTTGGTCTTTAAGTTTAGTTTCCTATCAGTTCACAGATGTAAAGCTACTCTGGAGAAATACTGTGAATAAACCGGGTTATTTTATAAATGATATATGGATAGGTTATCTGATTATGGTCTGTATGAATAAACACACGAGACACGAAGTAAAGAGACCACCTACTACAAGCGTGCATTTATGATCTTGCTCAATATATTACATATTACTATTCTTTATTATCAAAAACCAAAGAGAGTATTTGTCCCACTATCGTATTGACATTCTGCTTCTAAACTATACGATTACGAGATACTCATTCCAATGATGTCAGTTTTATATCGACTACAATATGGTATCACTGTTATTAAAGGAAAAAGCTACCATTGAAGTGAAGAGAGGTCAAGGTTATTACTGCCCTTTTCCTCACCTTGTAAAAGTTCACAACCCTTTGAGCCTCTCAACGGTCTGCCTGATTGAAGATAATCCTGTCAAAATTCAATTCAAAGTTAATAACATCTTGTTTCCTTCCAATCTTACTTCTGGTAATATCATTCTCATGGAGGAGAGGGAGGAATGGGTGGAACATGGGTGCTCGATAAGTCATATCAAGTCATATCAAGTTATTAGAGTGGTTTTCATAAACCCGTGAAATAGACTAAGGACTTTAAACCGTAGGTCTTGTCTCCCAACGCTAATCTAACCTAACATTAAAATAACCTGTTGAACTCTTCGTAAGAGTAGGGGATTGTTACCCGGTTCAACAGCCTACTTCAAATTGGAGGCATAACACACTAACATACTAACTCCTCATGATTGTAAGCTGCTCGGCTGCCTTCATGTGCAGCCCGAAAAAGTCCTCGATCGGTTGTAAAGCGCATTGGGACGAATGTAAAATGCGCTATTTAAGAAATAATAATAAGAACGACTTATTATTGTAATTATGATTATAAGAATTATTATTATTAATTCCATTGTGTTCTTTTGTTTACTTTTGACTATTTACCACTAACTAATAGTTTATGTTTCACGGGTTTATGAAAACCACTCTAACGTTTATATATTTCAACTTCTAATTTTAAATCTTAACAAGAAAATCAGAAAGGAAATTCCCACAGTATCCTCTCCTTGATCTTCTAAAACTCATTAATAATTCATGAGCCATTAGAACAATGCGAGCTGTCATTTTGGTCAGGTGCATGGATCTGTATAGCCAGATACTGACACTGATGAATAATAATAATACATAAAATAATACATAAAACATCAATGTCAGTTACACGGATAGATAACTGTTTAATAAAACATTATCTGATGTTATATTAATCAGTTGTTTATTAGCCTGCGCTCGCATCCAAACTAAACCATGCTATAGTCCGTCTGCGAATCAGTGCATGATTCCTTGTTCTGGACCCCCAGCATAGTAGCACGATTATATATAATAATTTCTGATTGGCTATTCTTACGCGTGTCTTGATTGGTTGTGGTACCAGCTCCCTACTGTTCTCGCCAGGGGCGTAGCGTGGATTTTATGCAGTGTACGTTATCCGCACCAATATGATGAGAAGGCAAGAACCTCAAGATTCTGTAACCAAAGGCCTCAGAAAAACAATTTTATTCATGTTTTCGGATTTCAAATGTATGCAAAAAGGCAGCACTCCCTTCCCATTGGGTATACTAGTGATAGTTTTTTTCTATTCGAATCACCAATAGAAGTGACAGCAGATCTATCAAAAACTCGTGAGGCCAGAAGCTGTAGGAACATATCATATTGTGTTTAGACGTACTTACATCAACGATAACCTTTAATTCGTCCAGACAGGAAATCAGGACTAACTGTTCTTTAAGGATCTTTGATGTTGTGTTCTTCGTAGTAGTGTTAGGAAGCGGGGGGTCTGTTTGTCCAACGATGGATGACTGATTCATTTCTGAGACTGATTTGTTAAATCGATTCTGCATTTCTTTGGTTTGGTTGACCTTTTCTTGAATCAATGATGAGTTATAGATCTCGGTTACCTTTTCATGGATCGTTTTAGTTTTGTTATCTTCTTCAATTGCTTCAATACCGTTGAGAGTATAATTTGTCACCCTGCCAATGGAAGCAGACTTGTTGTTTCTCGGTTCTGTAAGGTTTGTATAGTTATCAAAACTAGGATTCAGCTCAACCGCTGATGTTCTTCGTACAATAGAACGAGGTTTCGTTTGTACGTCTGGACCATACTCAGACTTGCCAGCATTCCAGTAATCATTGTCCTGCTTAATTCTTTTGGCGTTGACCGATGTCTCGTCGCTGCTCTTACAATCACATTTTCTCTCGAGTTTTTCAAACCTGGCATCATTGACGAGTTGGTTATGAACGACTGCAACAATGAGTCCGATGGACAAACAGACGTGAAGGACGTGTAGAGGAATGAAGTAAGTCCGAGACCGTTTTGGCTGTGCTTCCATTGTGGATTATAATTCTACACTAAATTAATCGTAGGGGAATTCCCAGAAATGATAAGAAACTGGGGTCAAATAACCGGATGTCGTCCAATTCGCACTGTGTATCATGTGATTAAACTGGTTGACTTTTGTTAATGATGTACACTTTAAAAAGGCATCTCTAAGCTGGGAACGAACCTTCTCCATACATAATACAGTTGACTGCAATAATTAGTCGGGCTTCCTGTGGAAGCTCCGACTCTAAAAATGAGATCCGTTCTTCGTTGAGCTCAAATCACTAATTGGGTTCTACAGCGCATGCGCCCTGTGCCGGCCGCTAAGATAATCACCGAAGGCTCTAACAACATGATTTATCAATACGAGACTGGTCGAGTCTGAATTCACAAACCTTGTTGGAGGAAGTTTATGTCGTCTTGTTTTCAAAATAACCACAATAATTCATAGAGATATGGATTTATCAATCCAGTACAAGTACTGCAAAGGGTTTAGAGATCTTCAGAACTTAGAACGAAGTGAGTTGATACACGCAGCCGGCGGTGAAGAGAACAGTTGTAAGGTTTTCAGCCGACCGATCACCGTCGAGGTAAACCCATATTTACACTTCATCCAAACATTGTTTAATCACTCTGCGATGTCTAGTTTATGTATACGGTATTTGTATTTGTATGGATATATTTATGGTAACAAATAAACTATGTCATTGTCATTCATGATTCGCTGAGTTTGTGAAATTGCAAGGAAACTCATGTTCTATCGAGCTCGAGTCACGCAACGACGAGCAACCAAAAACTGTTTTAATCGCACTATAAGATATCTATATTTTGTTCAAATAGGTTACATTTTATTTAGAAGCCCGACTTCACGCTAGAAGAGCGTCTAGTTGTATTTAGTACAACACCTTTGACAACTTCTGATCAGTTCGACTGACTACAAACCAGTGAAGTAACGGTCCGAGACTGTTTTGGCTGTGCTTCCATTGTTTGTCCAGTATCAATACTTAAATGTCGATATGACGGGTGCGGATACTGTAGAATAGATATGGTCACGTGCACAAGAGCGCGTGAGCCACAATTCCCAGTTCAAGTTCTTTATTTAGCACTTATTAGTCGGGCTTCCTGTGGAAGCTCCGACTCTAAAAATGCACTCCATTCTTCGTTGACCTCAAATCGCAAACTGGGTTCTACAGCGCATGCGCCCTGTGCCGGCCGCTCAGATAATCACCGAAGGCTCTGATCAACACGAGACATTCTTCACAAACAAATATTGCTCAAAACAACTCAAATATCGCTCAAATGACTTCACATGTTGAGTTAAATGATGAAATAATGGGGATCAAAGCAAAATGCGAGAAGCTTAAGAAGAGAAATATGCTATCAGAATCCCATAGCTCATATGAAACTCGCGCGCTGATTGGCTGAGAAGCAAGCCGGATGAGAGGGAATTCAGCGTGGAATTCGACACTTTGAAAAGCTGAATTCAACGATATATGGGATCCCGCGCTGAATTTTGTATTCAAGTTCGATTTTCGTCTTTGTTTCTCACCAAGAGAACAAATAAACATTGAGATTGCTTACAAAAGGAACAAACAAAAACATTAACAGACAGAAATAATGATTTTTTGTTTTGCAAATGAGATTAAAATCAAGACATTTGAAAAGCTGAATTCAATGAAAAAACAGGAAGCCCGCACTTTTGATATTGTTGGCTTTTCGCAAAACAACAACATTGAAAACAAAACAATCGTAAAACGTATACCTTGTAAGCTTAAATTAATACTCTTCTGAATGAATGATACTCCAGATCGATGCACTGATAATTATTGAAATTTCTCAGCGAGATAAGAATTTATTTATTTACAAAACTTTTAAAATTCACCTAAGTTTGAGAAAGAGACCACGAATAACAAGTCATGGCAGTCACTGCCGTACTAAAGCTTAAATCAAACCGGCTCCAGCAACAACTACAATCTAAATAGAAGCCAATAGATAAACAACGACAATAGTCCAATTTAATACAGAATTTACACCTAGCAAAATCTGTACCTGTAATATGGCCAAAATCATACAAAACTGCAAATTATCCAGTTGGCTTTGCTTGTCGCTCGGCTGCCGGCTTTGACTTGTTCACTTGTTGTAGTTTCCACATGTACTGGATGTAGCTTCACAATTACTGAATCAGAGCGATCACCTCTGGCTCTGTCTATCGATAAATATGTCTTTGTCTGAAATCTTTTGCCTGAGAATCATTAATATTAGCATTCAAGAAAAGTAGTTAACAAATCCATCAATGTCAACGTCCTGTGAAAAGTTGAAGTTCAGCTTCTCATGCAAGCGGCAGTTCTCTGATCGGATTGAAAGACAACAAGAAACGGCCAGTCGAGAAAATTTGAACGATTTATTAAAGTCTTATGAGGATAGAATAAGTCCGTAGTTTTATATATTTCCGATTAACTTCTTTGTTAAACAGAAAATGAGCAGAAAAGTATAAGCTTACTTACAAGTTTGTCAAGACTGATTCAGTGAAATCTTGAGAACTTCTCTGTGTAAGTCAGCGTGTCATCGCTTTTAGTCTTTCTGGTTGTAAGTTTTCGTTAACTATGAATGTTATCCATATCTAGATCTATAGCTGTGTTCCTGTTGTAGATTGTCCGTAAATGTAGACGTTAACTAACGACTGAAGAAAACAACTTTTGTCCTTCGAATCAACTGATTTTAGTATTCAATTTTGCTTAATTCCTATTGGCTAGCGTAGCGAAAGACTGAACACTGCACTGGCTTTCTATGCGACTCGCGATATAAGCGACTCAAAATTGTCTTAAAACTATATTTTTCTAAAACAAAGATAACGCTATGGGATTCAAGGTAAATTCATTGGATGACTCGTGAAGCGATATCGCCTTTTCTCGTGAATTCAACGTGGAATTCACGAGTCATCCAATGAATTTACCTATAGTATCGCACATGAGTATCGCACAACTGACACAAGATTGAAATCTAAACGAAGTCAAATGTCTTCTATACTTTGTACCGCTGTAATTGTGTGTTGTGGTAAGCTAATAACACTGATAGATCTATATTTTGCTGAGTTTTGAAATCGGTTCAGTTGTAAGTAAATCACTGATTTGAATGCCCAGAATGCAGGAAATATTGTTCATGATTGTTCGAGTCACCATATTGGATCACGCTGCGATGTCTAGTTTATTTATATTTGTATTTGGTATGGATATATTTATGGTACCAAATAAACTATGTCATTGTCAATCATGATTCGCTGAGTTTGTGAAATCAGTACTGAAATTGCAAGGAAAGGATCTTCTACCGAGTCACGCAACGATCGCACTAAGATATCTATATTTAGTTCAAATAGGCTACATTTCAGTTAGAATCCCGACTTCACGCTAGTAGAGCGTCTAGTTTAGATACAAAACAAAACAAGGCGAGGATTCATAGCTATATGTCACTGGTACTCAATTCATTAGAAAACAATTGATAAAAACTCTCAGACCGGACCCTCTACAGCATCCCTGGAAAAAGAGACTCGCAAAACGCGCACAAAAAGACAACTATGGCGATAAAGGTTTCTAAACCGACCAAACCTATTTCAATTTCTGGTATTTTATTGCTACACCTATTTTAAAAGTCCGCTTAATAAGCTGCATGCGTTCAAAGTTAAACTATCAATGTGACTAGTAGATAGGAAACATTCGAAGAGAAATGTTCAGCAAGCCTTTTAAACTTAATACTCTGTCAGTTACGACCGAGCTGAGGCTATTCCGTGTCAGTTCAGCTTATAACCGGGATTCTCGGGAATTTTAGCATTATTGTGCATTTTTAATCATAGGTGCAATTTGATTTTGCAAATCAAGCAAATGTGTCATCGTTATAGAATCGCGAAAAACTCAGTTTAACTAAACATTACTTTTGTACTTGAAGTAAGTGACTTGACCCGGCTGACTCATGTCACATGATGAACGATGGGTTGTTTCTTTTCGTGAAAACTTCATGCCATTGAGCTACTTGATGATCACGTGACCGGCTGACATGTAAATAGAAAATGGATGACTGAATAATAATAATAATAATAATGTTTATTGCTTATATTGCGCATTTTAACATTTGAATATGATCAAATGCGCATTACACAACACTAGAAATAATTATATACAAATGATAAAAAATATGAATATGAATATGAAGGAATGAATTGATGAATGAATAAATAAATTGCACTATATCACTATGACGTCACATCAAAACAATCTATTGTTTTTAAAACGCTAAGGATCATGGTCGCGAGAGGGGGACAAAACAGCAACAACACAAAGGATTTCCCAAATAAATGTATTTTACAGACGGTCTGAAAGCGATAAAAGTCACCAAACACAGTAAATATTGTGGGAAAAGCATCGATGAACATAATATCAGGAAACTAGCCAATTTGAAATCAAGCGAACCTCAGCAGAGCAGATTTAGTTCAAATTTATATTGTTCTTCACGACTCTGTCCACAGGCAGCCCAACCATTGCTTTTGAGGCTATTTAATAATTCAATAAAATGATATTTGTGTCTTTTTTGATGGGTTTCCTGTGGTAGAGCGCGCGCGCATTTATATATTGGGCTTCCTGTGTTGAGTAAGGTATAATGTTGGGATCCCTGTGTACTTCCTGCGGGACGCGCCCGCAGCAATGTGTATATTGAAACAAGGTGTGAAACTGATGGCGTATCATGGACCGATGTGCGGCGCACGCAGCTGGTGCAAATTTTCCGTGAAACATTCGGATTTTACTTTCCGAAGCCGCCGTACGCTACAGGCCCGTGGGGGGTACCCAGGGTAAAGTAGCTGAAGTTTTTCAAAATGGTGGGAAATCTGAAGAGAAGTTCGTGAAACAAAGACTATTTTTTTCGGTGTAAGCGTTTGGATTCTATTCCTTATTCGTGGTAAGTTTAGAAGTTCACAATTCTTGTCAACTTTAAGTAACTTTAGAAGGAATTGGACGATTTTAAAGTAGTCCTTTTACATTTTGAATGGTGGAGAATTGCATGTTGTGCTCGACACACGATAGTTTTGTTGAAAAGTAAAGCTCAACTAAAAGTATTTTTGTCAAGGTAATAACCAGCATTTTCTCTAAATGTTCTCTAATAAAAGGACTTGCCTATACTTGGGCAGAAGGGCTGCTTAATATTCCTCAGCAAATTATTTTTGATAAGTTATGACTGAGCTATTTGACTTGTCAATATGCAGTGATCAAAATGCACTTCTCAACCGAATGATGGTACTTCACCTCTAGTTTTAAAAACATTCAGTTACTGTCTTATCTAGAAAATGTTTGACGTAAGCTTATGTTTTTCTTTCTTTCTTACAGTTGTTCTAAAACATAAAGAAACGCCAACACAGCATACACCGGCATCTAAAGCACTGAAAAATATAGAACTCAATTCACTGACATCGAAGGAGACGTGAATGGAGATGGACTCGTGAAGTCATATGAACTAAAAATTAACAGTTCTTCATTATTGTCATTGAAATAACACAACTCATTTAGCAAATGACTATCCATATCAAACTTATGTCCTGCATCATTGAACATTTGCTCCTGTTGGGATCCAGTATCACGCGGACAACGTTTTTTGTTAATGCTTTGTTTACTAATGCACGTTTGAGGCCCGATTGATCCAGCAATTTGTTCACTATATATATATGACCGCTAAATAAAGCAGATTCGTACGTGACTGGTTTATCATTTCTGAATTCATATTTTTCCTTTGACAATGTGTAAATCAGGTAGCTAAAATATAAGAGAGGATGGAAAAGCTGCATATGTTACCTCAACGGGAAAATATATCACAAATTCGAACTAACTTATTGATCTCGTGCGTGTAAATATTGGAAATTGGCTTCAAAAAACGTCCTTTCCGAGCCATAATTTATTTGCGAATTCGCCGGCCTATGTAGCTTCTACATACAGACCGAGATACAGAGCACCAATATGATGTTCACAATATATTACCAAACAAAGAGTTTTAGATTTCATTTTGCCACCGCTTAATTAAGTTTAATATACATGTATTTTATATCAAAATGCGCGTAAAATTACAGAGCATTAGAATCCGGCGGTAGGTTTTTGATTGACACAATTCCCAAAGAATTCAGAGGGATTTTGTGTGCAGCGTATGTCACACTCTCCTATACTCAGAGATTTCAGTTCGATTGACTTTGAAGAAACGGAAAATGCCACCTTCAAACCTCTTTATTTGTGCTTGAATTGCCAGCTTATTCATTCCTTACATATTCGTCTTTTATATTCCGTTGGTAGGTTTTTGATTTGTATTTTAACAATGCAGTAAAAAGCAAAAAATGTATCAAAATCATGCTGTTTTTCGCCTAAACAAGACTCGCCTCATCTGCATATGTGAAACAATGACCTTTTGTATAACATAAGTTTGATATGCTGAGAGAAACAAAGAGTAATTAAATACGGTTTTCGTAAGAATGTAAGTATCGCTTAAGTTCTTACAAATTGTTCATATTACGAACTCCGACGTTTGTTATTCATTCACAACTTGTACTGTGCCGACTGTAGTATTACTGATCAACATAGCGAATAAATTGCATAGAAAGAACGGCAAAACAGTATCTAAAAAGCTAGTAAACTTATTTTAACTGATTGTTGAAATAAATACGTTTGTTTGTCATTTTGTTTACAAGCACTCATAGCAAAAATGTCTTGTGTAGTACTAAATATGGAGACTATTCAGCATTAAATCAATGCAATGCCTCAATTTTTAAGCATTTTAATTGATTAAAATCAAAACACAAAACAAAGACTTTATAAAAATCAAGAGAAAACAAATAAAGTATATTGTAGATGTTTTGATTTATGTTTAGTGAAAATATAAATACTAAAACTTGCCAAAAAGAGCATAGTTCAGATTTGCCGAACGCTGGCCGATGTCCTCTCGAAGGTAAAATCCGAATGATTCACGGAAAATTTGCACCAGCTGCGTGCGTCGCACATCGGTCCATGAGGCGCAAAATGTAAAAATTAAAATTTTTCAGCGTACGGTGAAGTTAGAAGACTGACACTTATAAAGTGTTTAGAGAATAGGGTAAAGTTTAGTTCTTCGAAGAAAAATTGAAATTTCACGTCATATTGACAAAGATTAGGAGCAAAAACGTATTTGTCACGTGACCTAGTTTCATACCTTGTGTAAATATACACATTTGCTGCGGGCGCATCCCGCATAACGCACACAGGGATCCCAACATCATACATTTCTATGCACAGGGAACCCAATATATAAATGCGCGCGCGCTCTACCACAGGAAGCCCATCAAAAAAAGACGCAAATATCATTTTTATTGAATTATTTAGTAGCCTCAAAAGGAATGGTTGGGCTGCCTGTGCTCTGTCCCCCTCATAAACAAGCCGCCGTTACGTCATAATGGTATAGGCACATTGCAATTAACGATGAATAGAGGTCGGAGTGAATGATTTAAGAAATGAATAAACGAATGAACGAAGCAGCACTGCATCAATGAATTATCACATTTTTCTTTTCTGTTTTATTTACGTAAAAGTATACTCGTCCGCACTTCACATCTACACAAACCAACTTATCCCTTATCACATGGATAAATCAAAACATATTAAGTTATTAATACTATTCACTCCAAGGCTAAACATTAATGGATTAGGATTGGGGCAGTGGTTCAAGTTATTATAGCAAGGTTCACAACATGATGGTAAGGGTTTCTTGGTTATTTGCATGTTAATTACTCCAGCGTCATGAACAAAGGTTTAAACGGTGGAAGACACGAACTTGACTGCATTTACTTAATTATTTTCTCCTGACCTTAATCATGTAATGTCTAATCTAGTCGGTTAACTGTGTAATTTAGCCTTGTGGTTATTACAGTTAGCCTGTGCCAACTAGACGTTCAATTCTTATAATATAAATATGGCACAAATAAAATCATTGTCATTACTGAATTAGCATTTGAACACGCGGTTTGAAGGGACGCGCACAGGGAGCCCAACATAATACGTATTATTATTATTATTATTATACGTATTGCGCGCGTGCGATCTAGATCTACCACAGGAAACTCGTTATAAAAAGACGCGTGCATACACATTACATATATTTTTATTGATTATACTTGACCTCAGAAGAAATGGTTGGATTGCATGTGCACGAAGTGGCGGCGACGGCGTCGAATATAGGTGTAGCTTAATGGACTTTGCTGACTTACAGTCATGTAATGGGACATTGCAATCGACTAATAATCTCTATAATTTGATGTCTAACACAATCGGAGAAAGTCTTACCTTTTTGGCAATTTTCATGTTTAAGCCAACGAGGACACTTAGTTTTAACTATAGAAAATTTAAACATTCCATCTTGCAGTGCCGTCATCCAGTCCCCTAGTTCTCACGTGGACCATTAGTACTTAATTAATTCGCCAAGAAAGAAGCGATTAGGGGTGCTTTGAGTCAGTATACACCAAGGGCGTGTTTACATGAGAGAGGGATAACCCACCTATCGCCTATGTCTATGCTTTATGTTTACATGGGCCGGTGTAGAGTTATCAAGGATAGGATCATCCTAGCACGTACTAGAATCATCTTGTTTCGCAGATAGGATGGTTCTACTACTAGAGTTAACTTTTCATCATGTGAACGAAACAAGGAGATATAACTCTCCTGCTAGGGTTGTAATCACCTGAGCTTAGGATTCCTGTGGACACATGTCCGTCATGTCTATTTTTGAAATTAGTAACCACGCACTTCATGAATATGCTAACGAACCTAGTAACGCAACCAGTAACGCATCCATGTTGGCATTTTATCATGTAAATGCAATGTAAAGTTTTCCCTATTGATAGGAAGATACTAGCGCTACGGTTATCCCTCTCTCATGTAAACATGGTCTAATAAATTGTTGATATGTGACCTTTGTCGGCAGTAACTAATTAACATGTATATTTACGACTACACGAGTTTTATTAATTTACTCTCTAATGAATATTTTACACGAACTGTGGCAGTTAACTTGTAGCTTGCAGATGTTCTGGTCACAAAACGGTCATGCCTGTAAAAATAGTAAAAAAGACATATTTAGAATTAAGATTTAGGGTGCATCCATTAGCGGCTCAGGTTCTGAGCTTTGTTTAGACGGATTTTGCATTTCAAATATTTCAGCAATTATTTGGCATGGAGTGAATGGTAGTTGGGAAATATGTATACACCTGTTTTCAGAAACATTGTCCTATATGAAATAGTAAAATGTAAAAATAAATAATTACCACCAATACTCCAGTTTCGCGTTGTTTAGAGATGACCGCTGTCCTTGACAAAAGACGCATTTGTACAGGCTTAATCTCGATTCAGAAACCAGTCCGTGCAATTCAAAAATGTTTCTATTGTTTCATGTCAACATTTTTTCGTGTTCTCGTTGATATTTGTGAATAATTTACACCGACTCGAGGCTAACCCTTACAAATGCGTCTGATGGCAATAAGTACAGCGGTTTTACAACGGGATCTGTGAACGCGAAAAGGGACTATTTGTCTGTGATAGCAGAAACTCGGCAAATACAATGCGATTTCGGAACATGTGTTAGAAGGGATTTCTCTGGTAGTAAAGCTGGTATCGGTTCTTTAGGTATCTTTATTCAGGTTTCTGTGCTCTTACAGGCGTACTCAACTATAAGCTAAGATGTAACTATATTTATAGAGATTTTACAATAGATGTCTATCTTGATTGATGTCAGTTTTAGTAAGGCCTGTGGTTGGCTGTATGGTCACGTAATTCTAGATTATGACAGCAGGTATATAGCTATTGAGGAAAGGAAACTAAAGGTTTGATATGGCTATTCTTTGAGGTATCGTGCCTGAGTTATACTGTGGGATAGCAGAAGCTACAAGCTATCTGGCTATCAAGAAATATCATAAATCAGAACGAGGGATGATAATGTTTTAGCGAGTTCTTGTGTGTTAGGGCGTATCAGTAGAAATGCCTAGATGAATGGAAAAGCAGATGAAATTATTTTGACATTCTAAAGAAAGTTGAGTTGAACCGCTGCTAATTAAAGTGCCGATCTGAAAAACCACCCAGTCCGCAATGGGATAGTCTTTGCTTGTTCTTGTTACATCCTGACACATACGTCAAGGTATAGCCATACCGACTAGGATTTAGACATGACATATTAATTAAGTTTCTAGCTTGTCTGAATATGAGATATTCTCTATCATAACATCTCTCCCTTCTCAATTTCGAACTCCGTTGAGTAAAAGAGGATCTAGATATCCTAAACGAACGATTTTTTTTATGCTTCCACTAAATAGAGAGTAAATATAGGTAACCATGACCAATGAATATATAAGATTATAAGCTTACCTTAATGTGGTAATGCGGTACTGAATCGTTATTGTTATTTTCTGCTAGCTATATGTGAATATCTATGAGATTAACTGTTTTTTTTTTGTATGAGTTTCTTAACATAAGTTGCGGTTTTCTATCATGTTAAAGCCACTGACTCATAATGATATTGAAATGTATATTTTTTTTTTTGTGTGATTATATATGGTACTTGAGAATATATGAGTAGATAGTTCAAAATATTGTTATAGAATATAGCTGATAATAACTTCGTGCATAGTTATATCAGAGTTCATGTCCTTTTAAAATCGTATTCCGTAATATAGTTCCTTAATCTTGGTTTGGTTGTTTCCGTAGTTAATTTGTTGATAGGTCAAATTAGACTGGTTGTCCAGGTTCTTGATCGTCATGTTTGGGAGTATTAACTTGATAGTGTACGTGAGTATTTTCCAGTTCTTGTTCCATTGGATCTTGGCATTCTAAGCAGCATGGTTCTTCGGTTGTTTTCTTTTCGTATTTAACGACGTAATTGTTGATTTGTTCATTTTGGTGTTTATGAATCTTGTAATAACAGCATAGGAATGTTATAACAATGACACTGTTACAAAATGCAAGACCAAGGGCGACACTGCCCACGATTAACGCATCGGATGTGGCATATGTCTCAGTGATAGAGTCTATGTATTTTTCTATCTTCTTGAATTTAAGATGTAGATCACCATCTATTTTGTTGAACGTTTTATCAAGCGCGGCTATAACAGTTTTGTTAAAATGCAACTGAGGTCCAATGTATCTGGAAACTGGGACGTGACTTCGTTTGAAGTTGACTTTAGTACTATCTGTCCATGGAAGACCAAGGCGTGTGGCGTTGTCTGCATTCTTTATCAGTGTACTCAGTACAAATAAATGCGCTATGCTGCGCGTAGCAAGCGTTTAGTACTGATCAGCCTTTAAAATAATTATAATAGAGACTAGAGACTAACGTGCTACTTGATATTTCACTAGGAATATTTAAATCGTGAGGAAACAGCAGCAATAACTGTTTGAAAAAATTCACTATAATCTAGCAACCTGGGTGACAATGTCTTGTATTTCACTACACGAAGAAGATAAAAAAATTGTTCATAGAGTAGAATTGAATTGACTGACATAATACATATGTGCGTAACAATTTGTTTTGTATGTCTGCTGCACTATGTCATCATTACATGTTGTGTACAATAGGTCAACATATTAGAGTGTTATGTCACGCTATATTATCGTGTTACATTATCACCTGTGTTTCTGCTTGAGTAATCTGCTTTGCGTTTTATGTTACTACAACGATAATTATTCTTTTTTTCATTTCACTATTTATTTTTCGAAACAGGTGTATCAAAATAAATAAATAAATTGCATTATTTTATTGTAATTTCTAGCTATCTATTATTCTTAGGGCGCCCCCATTCTGATAAATAAGGTATACTATTTATTTATTATTTATTTATTTTAAGTACCTTGATATTTTGCAGAAAATCCCCTTTCAGTATTCGAACTATCAGTAGTAAATGTGATGTAAAGCTGGTGTGACGAGCTGGTGATCGTTGGAGGGAGACTGGATCCACTGAACTCACCAAGAGATGGAGACGAACTTGAGCCACCATCGTAGATTTTCACTTTATCGTATTTTTTCTCGGTATTAAATCGTTCAAATGAAATAGAAACTCTTGTGTTGGACGATATCTTCCAAGTACAGCTTTGACTATCCTTGTAGTTTCCAGGGTAACCGGGTGACGTAAATCTACCACTATTGCCCCGTGGATCACTTGTGTAACCGCATCCTGATTGAACTGTGACACCTGTTATATAAAAATAACAATCAATAAAATACTTTGAGCCTACATACCAAAAAAAACGTAGTTGAAACAAAATTATATTGAACGATATTAATTCAAAGTACAAAAACATCATCGAATTTAAAGTAGTTGTAATTCTGAGCAGGAAGGAAATGTATTACATTGTCATGACATCGTATAATAATGTAGTTAATAATAATGTAGTTTTCAGCTCTTGAGATAGAAAGGAGTGGTGGGTTATCCGGCACAATTTTTAATGCACGCATTTTTTTATTCTTTTCAATCTTGTCAGAATTTGAGGAAATGACAAACTATGTCGAATAAAGTAGTCAACTGCGATGAGACTTTGGGTGGGCAAGAGCATCACTTCGCTTGAGAATTCGCACAGCATATAGACGATCACTCACTTTGGTTCAAAACCGATTAACGGTTTGAACTCGAGTAATACGTTATCTCGGTCTCCAGGGAGAGACAAGAGAATTGTAATCAGGGCTACAAGTCCAGCTGTAAAGAGATATTCCGATGCCATTTGAAATTAAATCATACAACAAGCCTCATTTATGCAAGCTTTTAAACCGAGTAAAATACAATCTTAGTTTTTCAGCGAAACACAGATTATTTTCATCTCCTCATCCACATTACGTCACTTTTGTGAGAAACCACATTCTCCAGTATAGAGTTTTTTTTAATTTTGAAATTAAAAGACTAGTTTTGCTTCACTCATACATTTTACCACTTCCAGATCAAAGTATTGCTTGGCAATTCCAAATGTATTCGATGCTTCACAAGTGTATCGACCAGCATGACGTAAAGCTACACTTGAAATGATGTTCATCGTTAAACTACCACCAGTTCTAGACATCAGTACGCTGCCATTATATTTCCAGACAACCAATGGCTTTGGGCTCCCAAAAGCAGCACACGTCGTCTCCGGTAAGGCCTCTCCACATTTTAACTGAACTTTCCTCTGTGTTATTGTCAAGAAAATCGAAGGTGGCACTAGGCAAAATGTTGGAAAAAACAAAACTGTTAAAAAATGAAATTCCATTTATAATTTTCATAAACCATCTATCATGAATCTGTCTGTCTGTCTGCATGTCTGTCCCATCTATTATGAATCTCTCTGGCTGTCGATTTCAAGCATTTCAATATTTGGACATTGTATTCTATCTCCGAACGAATAGCAATCATTTTCAAACTATTTTACATGACACATATACTGATGTAACAATTATTACAGGAATGGAGCAATTCGTTTATTGCTATCGGTAAGGTTTACTGACATATAGTGCGAAGAACGTAACAATAAATGTTACAGTGAATGATAGCTAGAGATACCTGATTTTCAGATTCAGCTTTATTTGGAATTAACGTTCTATTACAAAGATGAATATTCCATTGACCTGCATCATTGAGTGGCATAAACTATCTGAACTACTACAGCGTGACACTAAAATCGCTTGGCAAAATACTGGGAACTGAAAAAAGCACAGGTATCCCAAGTTCAATATTAGTTTAAATGTATGGCGTCTTTTGAACGCCATAATCATTTGGTAAAAATTCCGTTTGAATAAAATATCGAAAACACTAACTTGTTTGGAGTCATCTCTTCTGTGTCCGAGCCGATTTTAAGCCGTATCCGTTCAGTTTTTGGTGAGTTATAGTCGATTTGGTTTGTCACGTATCACACACTAGTATAATTGAGAAGGTAGGAGAGTCGTGTCTCGGTTCCTCGAACCAAATCGACTAGAATTCTTTTAAAATTCGAACTATCGCCAAAATTCCTCCAAAACACATTAGCCCGATAAACAAACTATTATCCAAAGCACTCTTCCGTACTTCAAACCTCGATATCTGCACCGTAAAACGGATTTTAGGACCAAACTGGCAATACGAATACTCTCTTGTCACTCTACCTGGACCAAAGGCATGACAAGAATGCAACGGCCGTTGAAATGTCACGACGGTGCCCTCCCCGGAGAGTCGGACGAAATTCAAGCCAACCAATAGGAAGCGAGCTTCACGGGACATTTCGACATCAGTTGCATTCTTGTCATGCCTTTGGTCCAGGTAGAGACAATTTGGATTTGGTAGAGCGAAAACAATTTCCAGTGGTAATAAAAGTTTTATCTAGCTCCATGATCGAGGTAATTATTATTAAAAACCTATTTTTTGTTTCGTTTGTCGTTTGTCATGTCAATTTCTAGCCTTTCTAGGTTCTCAAATATCAAAACAAATTATCACATATTTCGTAGTTTTAAGCTTATAGTAACTTAAGCTTGTACGATCCTATGGCTCATTTTATACTTTGAGTATAAATAAATTTACCTACCTATTGTAGGTTGAGGAAAGCAAGAGTGTTGTGTTGATATATAAATTTGAACTTCTCGAGAATCAGTCTACACTATCAACTTCGTTCGTACCACATAACTTCGCACTTTGAATTCAGATAACTCTTAAAGACGACATCCAGAGTTTCCAAGATTAGAAACAGAGTTTCTTCTTCATTGTAACTGTTTATTACCTCCGAAAACAAAGGATGTCATTGTAGCTGTTAAGTTCACAATTCTGACACCCTACACCCATCCAAGAACCAACAGGAATGCAATGATTTAGTTGAGACATCAAGTGAATCAGAAAGTGAAAGTACACAATCAGAAGAACAGGAAGAAGAGAGAGAAGCAGATGATCTATTCGACCGATCACCCCTACCACTTGGACAAAGGGAGTACCCCCCCCCCCCCCCCCCCTCGGTTGCAGTGCAAGACAAGAAGCTCCAAGTAATAAAATACAAAAGTATTGATTACTGTTATAGCTATTATGTGGATGGATTTAGATATATCCCAACAGTTATTGTGACAAAACAAGGGAAATGGCCAAAAGATGAAAAGGAATATTCATACAACTGTCTTTTCTAATTCAAAAAGAATCATACTAGTTTTGAACAACTCTCCCCTCCATACTAAATAACATACTAACATAATTTATTATTATCCCAGTGGACTACCCCACCTACAAATTATGGGAGAATCCCCACTGTTTCCTTTAATTGTCTATTTAACAAATCGCAAGCGGTTTTCCATTGTTTGTACTCTTATTGACAATGGATTTGACGTCACAAAATGTTCAAAACTCAAGTGGAACCACGAGCGTAGCGAGAATAAGAGTACAGACAATGGAAAACCGCTTGCGATTTCTTTTTTACAATAACAAAGTCAAAAAACATCCAAAAGCAAGGACAAAGTTTGAAAGAAAAAACCGTTTCAAGCGCGCGCTGGATCCGTGCACGAGCGATTCGTCAGTTCTATGTGTCTGTCCTCTTATAGACAATGGCTGAGAGCCAATCAGATTGCGAGATTTCGCTCTGTTATTGTAAAATAGACTATTTATACACACTAACATCTAATTTTTATTTCATGGGTTTATTGCAATCACTCTATTTTGTTTTGATTTGACTATTAGTCACTGCAACTACTGACACGGTATTATGTTTGTGTGCCATCACTCTAAAATGCTCATCAAAAATTATATTTCCAAAACTTTCTGACCAGCCTTGTTTTGGTGTTGTTGTTGTTTTTTTACATTGAAAAATTATTGATCCTACACAAGAATTATAATTAAAAATTCTCACACATTGGTGATCACGTTTTAGTAGTGTAGACAGAAAGCTTGGCTGTTACATGGGGTACAAAGGGTCAATTCAGCCGCACGTGGTTAGGGACTGGAGGTTGACCCATAACAGGGCAGTGCAAGCGTTGCCTTATGGAACCCCTGTGTCTTGCAGGGGGGAAGGCTCTTCCAGGCACAAAAATGGAACCATCTTCCCTTTGATTTAGCCGTACAGTGTAGTCTGTGTAGTCTGAGAGGGTGATGACTGGGATCTACATCTTCATCCTCTTCTGGGCAGTCGTCGAAAGAGGGGGAATCATCTCATACACTAAACCTCTCATCTACTGTTCTATAATAGAAGGGGGAATGTAGCTGAAGTTAGCGATTTTACCCTGGAGATTGAAATGGCCGTAGCAGACTTAAACATGGAGACTTAGGGAGACCTAAAGGTCAAAACAAAGTTTGAATACCGTATTTCATGATTATATAACTTTTTTCATAAAGTCTTTATTTAATATCAACGTATTTCTACATAATTGAAAGCCCACAAACAAACCTCGCTTATCAAAACATTCAGTCTTCATTGAAACATGTTCGTTGATTGTGCATATTTTGTCTTTTTAAATGCTAAAAACTCTAAGAATACTAACCTGTGTCTCAGAAGAATGTCCAAGCTTCTTATAAACATAAGGATTGACGATAGAAACCTCCAACAACGCGAAAAACCTACATTTTCTTGGCGGTCAAATCAACATGTAAACAACAAATTCACGAGCGGAAATGAAAAAAATATGCATAATGACGAGGCGCGCAATGCATGCTAGGTGAACTTCCTCCTTTCTGTTCACCCTAATCCTATAAAAAAATACCATCCACTAAAAATTTCGTTTTCCCTTTCTTTCTTTCTTTCTTTCTTTCTTTCTTTCTTTCTTTCTTTCTTTCTTTCTTTCTTTCTTTCTTTCTTTCTTTCTTTCTTTTTTTCTTTCTTTCTTTCTTTCTTTTTCTTTCTTTCTTTCTTTCTTTCTTTCTTTCTTTCTTTCTTTCTTTCTTTCTTTCTTTCTTTCTTTCTTCCTTGCAATTTCTCTCTCTCTCTCTCTCTCTCTTTCTTTCTTTCTTTCTTTCTTTCTTCCTTGCAATTTCTCTCTCTCTCTCTCTCTCTCTCTCTCTTTCTTTCTTTCTTTCTTATAGAGAGGACAAAGGTTAGAGATGCGAAGTAACGATGGTCCCAAATATAGTATGTTATAAAGGTTTGTGCTATGTGGTAGCCATCCCATATAATATAACCATAACACACTCATATTATTATATTGATAACGACAGTATTACACACCATTAACGGTAACAGTAGCCTCTGTGGTTTTGGAGCCGAGTACATTTGTAGCCAGACATACGAACGTCCCTTCTTCTTCTTTACTGATATTTAGTATGTTTAAATCTCCTTTATCAACGTCGTACTGCAAGGGCATTGGACCACCATCCTTTCTGTACCACGTGATTGCTGGGGTGGGTATACCCGAGGCGCGGCAGCTAAGCTGTACGTTTTCACCTTGAACGACTGTGATGTTGGATGGGAGTGTAGTAAACTGTACATAGACTTCAAAATAAACAGCACGTGAAGTTAAGGGGTATAATGTGTTCCAGGTTTACTCGACCGGATACTGAATATATATATATATCATATATATTTCAATATTCACCCATAAGGTAGGTGTTGTATAATAGGACACGAAGTCCCCTTTAAAATATATTACACCACGTCCCACCCAATAATAAGATTACCCAGTATACCCGACCAATGATGAATTCCCAATACGAAAAAATATATGAAAAATTAATATGAATATAATAAATTCACTTAAGGTGAAAAAATAAGCCGGTTTATAATCTGAATCATGAATTGTGGGTTGGCACTGTCCCTTCTTCCTTCAAAAGGCAAAAGCTTAACTTGTGTCAACTCTATTGTTCATGTATACAGCTTATTCAAAAAACGTTGTCCTAGGTTTTGTTGCATATTGCATTCTCAGACCGAAGTGCATTGTGGACTGATCAATGCATGTGTTCGTTCAGTTGAGATTATGGTTGACTGTCAGGGCTTCCCTGATATTTGTTTTGGGGTTTTCGAATCCCAAAATAGAAGAAAACACATGTATTGATCAGTCCATAATGCACTACGGTCTGGGAATGCAATATGCAATATTAGCTGAAAATGTTCTTTATTGTGTGCTTTTCTATTTTCAGCGGTCTTTCCCACTATATAAGCTAGCATGCATACAAATTAGCCCACTTCACACCAGGAGTCGTACAGGCAGCATGTGTCTAACCCGTTTGTACACTGAGATTAGAAGAACATCGCCAGCCTTCGTCTGGATCTCTTGTTGGTGCTGCTCAAAAAGTGAAACAAGCTATAATTCGTACCACTCATGTCGCTGGTAAATCTACTGTCAAGAAACCAGCCTCATAGTCATTCTATGCTCGGCGTCCATCTCATGAAGTCAACTGCCAAACGAATTGCTCAGCATGACCACGAGGTGATATTCTGTATATGAAACGTTCCCTAGCCTTTATTTCGTTTTCTAGTCAGGTTTTGCAATATAGTCTTGACGTGTTTTCGTTTATTAGCGTTACAACTAGATTTTAGCAGGCCACAGGGATGGCAGTACGATATTTACTCCACGCTTTTGCGTTGGCATGGCCGACCCTCGATTAGCCGATGGTTTCTTAGTTTATGTTTATTCTAATTGCCTAGAACAGTTTTCCAGGGGTTTACAACGCTTAATGGTCACAGAGATGACGATTTTTACAGCTTTCTATGGATCACAGAGTTGGTCGAGTTGATCAAATGTGCTTATGCTTATGCATTCATTTTGGCCACAGAGCTGGCGCACGTGTAGCAATAGAATGTGTTTATATTAATTAGCCACAGGGTTGGAAAGATATTCATTGCGGGTTAGCAATTGATTGTTGAATTTGGTTTAATTGCCTACTGCATGTGTGTTGGTCACAGAGATGACGAGTATCTTCCCTTCAGTTTTCTATATATGGATCACAGAGCTGATAAAAAACGAGTGCTTATGCATGTTTCTGGCCACAGAGCTGGCACGTGTAGCAATATAATGTGTTTAGCCACAGGTTTGGCAAGTTGTTTACTGCATGACCATTGGTCACAGAGATGACGAGTATCTTGTCTGCAGTTTGCTATGGATCACAGAGCTGATAAAACGAGTGCTTATGCATGTCTCTGGCCACAGAGCTGGCACGTGCAGCAATAGAATGTGTTTATATTAGCCACAGGGTTGGCAAGATATTCGTTGCGGGTTAACAATTGATTGTTGAATTTGGTTTATTTGCCTACTGCATGTGTGATTGGTCACAGAGATTACGAGTATCTTCCCTTCAGTTTTCTATGGATCACAGAGCTGATAAAAAAACGAGTGCTTATGCATGTTTCTGGCCACAGAGCTCGCACGTGTAGCAATAGAATGTGTTTAGCCACTGGGTTGGCAAGTTAGCTACTGCCGCATGACAGCTGGTCACAGAGATGACGAGTATTTTCTCAGCCGTGTTTTCTATGGATCACAGAGCTGATAAACGAGTGATTTTGCATGTCTCCACAGAGCTGGCACGTGCAGCATTAGAATGTGTTTAGCCACAGGTTTGGCAAGTTGTTTACTGCATGACCGTTGGTCACAGAGATGACGAGTATCTTGTCTGCAGTTTGCTATGGATCACAGAGCTGATCTGGGTTGGCAAGTTATTTTACTGCATGCGAGTTAACAATTCATTGAAGTAGGTTTGTTGGTTGGTTCGTTTTGTGAGTCTTAAGTACGAAAATTACCTACTTTCATCCCTGGGATGACTTTCGCTCCGCCATGTACAATGGCTTATACCTCCTTTTGTTTTCTGATTTTGAAAACTATTCGACGACAGCAACCAGCCTTCCGTGGAGGCGTCGATTGCAAAGTTAATGTGTATTCTCTCTGCAAGGCGGGTATTTTGATTAAATTCAGAGCAATCTCTATCCTTGAGTGTAGTTAATCAATTGTTGGTTTTCTTATTCCTTATCGGGTATGGGGGTGGTTGACCGGGGGGTCTCCTTTTATTCTCCCCGGTGACAGTGCTTGGAGGGGTCTCTAAAGCACCCTCTCGGATTACCGGGCGCCAAGGCTGTCACTCCCTGGGTTTCATTTCGGTGACAGCATTATCATGTTGCCGTCTCTCAGTTCTCATGTTCCTTAACATTTATCAGGTCCTTCTTCGATCCTTCTTCCTTTTGCCAGTTCATCACTGGAAGCCGTATCATATACCCACAATGGGAATTGCTTACTCACTGTGATCCACACTGAAAGGTGCATGTTACGCAGGACAAATTGGATCTCTTATGACGGCGCTCCGCTACGTACTAGCCCAGGGAGTGGCAGCAGAAATGCCCATATTTATGCGATTATATCGACACTTGTGATTCCGGGCCGCGAGTATTTACATATATATCTATATAACCTTACGCCACGTGATCCCGAATGTTTTGTGGCAGGGGACCGATACAGGGAAACAGCTGTTTTCGGGTCCTATTTTATTTTTGAGATTGGGAGGAGTATAATGCAAGGCCTCAAGGAATAGATTACAGCTAGCCGCATAGTGTAACCAACGTTTCTTCCCTACCCATAGCTTAAAGAGTGAAGGGAAGCCGGTGGAAATAGATTGCTATTTTCAGTGTTGTTTTCAAATTCAAAGACCGTGTAACTATTATTGATAATTGTTGTCAGTACCTTGTACTAAGACCTTGACTTTCTTTGTTATCGTGCCCACAGTGTTGTTAGCAGTACACACGTATTCTCCCCGGTCTTTATACCTAACACTCGTTATATTCAGTAATTGAGAATCATAGGAATGTCGATCTTCTGGAAGAGAATCACCAGTCTTAAACCATCGAAGATTAGGGATTGGGTACCCTGTGGCATTGCAGGGAAGAACAAGTGTATTGCTTTCGTTGATTGTGATCACATGATCGAGAAATGACGTAATCTCTGGAAAAACTGCAAAGATAAGGGATCCATGGTTATGAATGAATTAGTTGCTCATTTACTGCGAAAATCCTTGTATCGCGACCTTTCGTTTTGTATAAACTTCAGCTGGATTTTGGGTTTTTCTGTTCTGCCAATATATTTTTTGCACTAATTAGTACTAAATACAATACAAAACAATAGAAATGTCACTATTTAGTACTTTAAATAATGATGTTTATGCTGAGTTAACTTTGTACTCAAGAAATGGACATATATAGTGATTGTCGGAACAGAAAAACCCAAAATCCAACTGAAGTTTTCAAAACGAAAGGTCGCGATACATGGATTTTCGCAGTAATCTATTGGAGCGAGAGCTAAGGCTAGACATTGTTTTTTTCTTTGTTTCATTCTCTATTCCTTTCTTCCTTAATTCCCTCCTTCCTTAATTCCTTCCTTCCTTCATTCCCTTCCTTCCTTCATTCCCTTCCTTCCTTCATTCGTTCCTTTATTCCTTCATTCCCTAACTTCCTTCCATGCTTCCTTAATTCCTTCCTTTCTTTCTTTCTTTCTTTCTTTCTTTCTTTCTTTCTTTTTTCTTTCTTTTCTTTCTTTCTTTCTTTTCTTTCTTTCTTTCTCTTTCTTTTCTTTCTTTCTTTCTTTCTTTCTTTCTTTCTTTCTTTCTTTCTTTCTTTCTTTCTTTCTTTCTTTCTTTCTTTCTTTCTTTCTTTCTTTCTTTCTTTCTTTCTGGATAGGACAAAGGTTAGAGCTTAGAAATAACGATGGTGCCAACTATATTATTTTATAAAGGTTTGTGCTGTGGTAGACAATCCCATAAAACATAACCATAACACACTGATATTATTATATTTATAACGACATTATTACACACCATTAACGGTAACAGTAGCCTCTGTGGTTTTGGAGCCGACTACATTTGTAGGCAGACATACGAACGTCCCTTCTTCTTCTTTACTGATATTTAGTATGTGTAAATCTCCTTTATCAACATCGTACTGTGAAGGCATTGGACCACCATCCTTTCTGTACCACGTGATTGTTGGGGTGGGTACACCCGAGGCGCGGCAGCTAAGTTGTACGTTTTCACCTTGAACGACTGTGATGTTGGATGGGAGTGTAGTAAACTGTACATAGACTTCAAAATAAACAGCACGTGAAGTTAAATGTGTTCCAGGTTTACTCGATCGGATACTACATAAAACCGGTTTATAATCTGAATCATGCCTTTTATATGGCTCATCGTGGGTTGGCACTGTCCCTTCTTCCTTCCCAACTCACTGAGAGACAAAAGTGACAAAACATTGAGTCCTGTACGCTTAATTACCTTGTATAAGAATATGCGTCTTGTAGCTGAAAGTACCGAGGATATTACGTGCCTTACAAACATATGTCCCTGTGTCAGAACCATTTGAATTCTTAATCATCAAAGTGCTTTGTGTTACCGGATGTGGAATTTCACTGGGACAATACTTGATGGCTCGTTGAGAAGCTGTTTAACAAAACAAAAATCACCGTCAAAGTATCATTAAGTTTTGTTGACACAGACAACAACTAAAACAAGAGTAACATCAAGAAAACACCAACAATGAAGTAAACAGCCAAACAACAACAGCAAATACAGTAGAAAACAATGAAGACCCTGTGTCTAAGTCCATGATGCCTTGCGCCAATGTTTTGATTTGATGTTTACATAGACCAGCTAATACTATATAATACGAACACAGTATTGTTCAAAACGACGCCAAATCAGTCAGATTGAAATATTTTATCCCGGTTTTGCTATATACTACGTAATTTAATTAGTATTATTATTCATGCATGTACAATTATTACTTAGATCCAGGGTACAACTATAGTTGTTGTTGTCGTTGTGGTACACTTACAACATAGCTGGAGACAACTTCAGGTAGAAAATCGACGACGGTGATCAAATTTGCCACTTTGGAAACGAGTAAAGGACTGAGAGCGAGTTCTTAGAATTAATCTAATAATACCATGATCGCCTCGGTTTCCTTTGTCCTTCCAGGGACATACAAACCACTAAATCTCCCTTCTTCAATTTTCCGACCGGGAAATTAGTAGTCTTTCCGAATTACGATTAACCTGAAAGCTGGCTCTACTCCAATTTACTCAAGCGTCTAACACATGTGGGATGATATATCCTCGACTCTGCGCATGAGCGGCGCATATGCAAAGACCGGAATTATTTCTTTTCTGGACTAAAATATTGGAACTCTTTATTTCTTGCCTTTTCCCATTGCTTACTAAACGTTAGCACACCATGAAGTTTTTTTTGTGTATTTTCGGGCACTTTCCCTTGACTGGTCAACTTCAGCGTCTTTTACAAAGGCAAAACAACTCTCCGCCATGATTTTTGACCAAATGACAATGAAATCTTCCTAAACTGACTAATAAAAATACTCGATCATTGTACAAATGAAACAAAGCATCACAATTGCTAAATTCTCCAGAGTGTGGTGTAATCAACGCTCTTTGAGAAAAAGATTGTAGTTCGTACCGCTCTAAGTTATGCAAAGTGAACTATATTTTACTTTATTTCCTCGGTGATCATGGTATTACAAATTGATACCATGAAAATTCGGGAAATTAGTGATTAAATTTCCCTCAAGCTTCGGGAGAGTTTGTAAAAGTCCATCCGCCTACGGCGTCGGGACTTCCACAAACTCTTCCTCGGCTTGCGGTAAATTTAATCACTAATTTCCCTCTTGTCATGGTATTACTTATAATTAAGAAACGAATCACAAGAAAGAGCATATCATAATTAGTAAGTTTCAGGAGTTTGATAAGGTTTGGACAAGTAGCAAATGAACTGCAGACATTCAAAAACTGCAAAAACTGCAAAGAAATGCTTGTCCCCTGTAACCATCGGAAAAGATTTGCCTACAAATTGGAACATTTGGTATTTTCGGTCCTAGCCCCTGCGAATCCCTTCGAATTCGTATTCTTCTTTTTTTTCTGTCAGTTTCTGATTGTTTTTCACTTCGGTATATTAATATTATATATATAATATGCAATATGTACTTCAGTTTAATTTATATTTTCGCTTGACCCCTTCCCCTCCCCCCCCCCCCCCCCCCCCCCCCCCCCCCCCACACACACGAAATCCCCAAATCAGTCATAGATTATTGCTTTTATAATTACATGCCGTGATTAATACATCGACATATATAACACTTACTTGTTACATTAATTGTGCATGGAAAAAGGGTTCACCACTGCTTTGCATTGAGTATTTTCAGCGCTATCAGTTCCCTCAGATTCATCAGTTTTGTTTGTGCAACGGCGAAGGCACAAGCTGTGATCTTTAACTATGCTGTGATCAATAGTCATACTAACAACACCAGAGAAGCCTGACACATCATAGTTTTGAATGCCCAGGAGTTTACATCGAGTCAAAATAATACAATGATCAATAGATATAAATACTAGGAAGAGCTTCGAGGCTGTTGTGTATATACTCTGTATGGGACTCTATAAAAAACTGGCCGAAATACGGTGCGAACATTTTACGAACTAACATGTATTTGGTATCAAAATGTCCATAAAAGAGCGGGCTATGCTAATCCGTAGTTAATTTCGTGACTAGGCCTGTGTAGTTTCAATAAAAGCTATTTTTGTGGGCTGACAGGCCAGTTTGAGGTCATGTCACGCCAATTCTCTTGTAAGGTAGACCCATTCAACTAAAAAAATACGGTACTTTTTTGCATCGAATTTCAATTATAACCGAATAATATGGTCCACGAAAGATCAAACAAACTAAATCCGTCGTTAACTTTTTAGTTATATGCATTTATACGAGGAAAATTGCAAAAAACCTTAAATTTGAGCCCATGTTTGTATGTACTAGAATGTGGGGGCGTGCCAGAGAAATTATAGCTGACTACTTGTGACAAATCTTTCCCGATGCTGATACATTTCTTTGTAAATTTTGCGATGTTTGAAAGCTCTTACTCGTTCAATATCTAACTAAACCTATCGAAACTTTGTAAACTTACTAATTCTGAGATGCTCATTTCTTAATTAGATTAATTCTAAAAACTCGTTCCCAGTCCTTTACTCGTTTCCAAAGTGACTAATTGCTGGTTTGCGCGTGACGAACTGTAGCCTAAATTTATATTTCGATAAAAACAAAGAGAATGTTGTGTACATTCGTTTTCTGAAATAATTTTCAATTCTTTTTATATTTATGGAGAAGAAACCTGAGTTTTAATTGTAAAAAGACATAGATTACCGCTGAAATGATCGCGGCTCACTTCAGTAATTATTCCCCATAATAGACGTCACCTATCCCAAGGGAAAGTGCAGTCACAATATAGAGTAATTATAAGTGCATTGTATTTTCTTGTACCCGAGAGAATGTTGTGAACGGATTTTTAATAATTCCCTAAAACGACGTCACAAACAAAAAGATCTGAGCCGACGGTAAAACGGCAAAATGGCGGATGATATTCCATATTGAGCGTAAATTATGTTGATATCTAAGAACGATTTACAAAGAATAATACTGAAGTAATGCTAGTACATGAGATATCTAACTTTTTTGCGAACATAAATTCTGTCTTCAGTTCCCCTTTAAAGTCCCTAGTAGAACCCCGGTATCTCGAACTCGGTTATCTCGAACCCCCACTATTTCAAACAATTTATCGATTCCCATTCCCGTTCGAGACAACGGGGTTCTACTGTACTTTAACTGTCCAGGCATTGAGGGCAAACCAGCAATATTAACTACTCATAAAATTGGTGAGTACCTTGTGGTGTAACGTCACGAATCTTGATACTGTAACGGTAATATACACTGTCACGCTCTCCACTGATGAGCATATTGTCACGATACCACGTAATTTGCGCATATGGATTAGCTTTTGCGCTACAGGAAAGTACAGCGGTCTCGCGCTCGTTAAACACGAGGCTTTGGGGACTGGGTGGGAATGAAGGAGCCGCTGATGACCAAAAAAGGAATGATGTCAACAGCAATGATGAATCAGCCAGTTAATATGGATAACCCGTTCATATGGACACCTCGTTATTATGAATCGTTCTGCATCACCGTTCTGCATCATCGTTCTGCATCGGCACCTTGCCGTATTGAAATAGTTTGATTGGATGAGATGCATCTGCACGGTTTTTGATTGCTTCAGAAAGGAAGCCATTTGAGAGTCACGCTACCGTAGGTTTCCCACTCATACGAAAACGGCTCTAAGGTGTCCGTGTGAGAAAGGGTTTCAAATTAGGCCATGCATGGATAACTTAAAGTAGACACTTGTGGCACCTCGTAGTAAATGCTAGTTCAAATTCTACTCACCAAAGGAAGTACCAGCACATCCTTTTTCACCACGTTCACCTTTTGTTCCTGTCAGATAATAAATGATTCTAAATGAGTAGCGCGCAAAGCACGATTGGGTAATATGCAGATTTGACTCAGTCTTGACTGAGGCTCTTTAATAAACGCCAAGAGCAAGAAAATACTGAATCTATAATTTCTCAAAGCTGATTGAATTATTTCTTGAGTTTTTCTAAATTAATAACACTTGATACATGGTGTAGTGTCCTTGTGATAATTAACATAAATTATATATGGATAGGTTATCTGATTATGGTCTGTATGAAGAAACACACGAGACACGAAGTAAAGAGACCACCTACTACAAGCGTGCATTTATGATCTTGCTCAATATATTACACATTACTATTCTTTATTATCAAAAACCAAAGAGAGTATTTGTCCCACTAACGTATTGACATTCAGTGCTTCTAAACTATACGGTTACTATATCAATCATTCCAATGATATCAGTTTTGTATATGACTACAATATCTTATCATTGTTATTTAACCTTTAGTAAAGGAAAAAGCTGCCATTGAAGTGGAGAGAGATCATGGTTATTACTGCCCTTTTCCTCACCTTGTAAAAGTTCACAACCCTTTGAGCCTCTCAACGGTCTGCCTGATTGAAGATAATCCTGTCAAAATTCAATTCAAAGTTTTTACTAGAAGTAAGATGCCGGGAAGGAAAAAAGATGTTATTAAACATATTTTTTCCTTCCCATATTACTTCTGGTTATATCATTCTGAGGAGAGGAGAGGAGAGGAGAGGAGAGGAGACAGTGGGTGGAACATGGGTGCTCGACAAGTCATATCAAGTTATTGGAGTGGTTTTCATAATCGCGTGAAATAGATCAACTTTGGTTTAAAGTGCCTATGAAACGAAAAAACAGAGCCCGTTTTCATTTACTATTACGAAAGTTTAGCATTTGCCTGTTTACATGGCGTTATTAATAAAAAATGAATTGAGCTTGAGGAACATTTTTTTATTTCGCGCTCGAAGTTGGGCATATATGTGACGTCAAGAGTTGTGCACAACAAAGGCATGCAAAGCTCTTGGCGTCACCGAGCCATTGTCAAGGGCCCAGTCTCTTGTCGCACATTTAAATTGATACTTATAATTTTCGAATCGTGGAAAGAAAATGTTCGCAAACTCAAAGTCGACGTTTAAATACAGCAAATGTTTACTTTTGACTATTTACCACCAACTGATAGTTTGTTTCACGGGTTTATGAAAAATCTTAACACGAAAATCACAAAGGTAATTCTCACAGTATCCTCTCCTTCTAAACCTCATTAACAATTCATGAGCTATTCGGCCAATGCGAGCTGTCCTTTTGGTCAGGTGCATGGATCTGTATAGCCCGATACTGACATTGATGAATAAAACATCAATGTCAGTTAAACGTGCACGGATACAGAACTGATTAATAAAACATTATCTGATGTTGTATTAATTAGTTCTTTATCAGCGATAAAGACTGATTGCCTGTAAAGGTATTGTTATTATTAAAGGTCTCATTTAGTCGGATCATTGACCTTGGCATAGCCCCGACAGACCTATGAATGCAATACCTCATAAAATGATCAAGTGCGCATTACATTACTTAGTCATCCATTCTAGGAATGTAGCCTGGATTATTTGAGGTACGCAAAAAAATCAGATAACGACAGCCTTGAAGTGATTGTGGTTTTATTAAATTATTATTGATTTGATTTTATAATTACGTTTTGACATTTTTCAGATACGCGTACATGAAGCTACAGCCCTGGAATTTCATGATCACCGTCAATTTAAAGTGAACTAGACGCTCCACATAGCGCGCACTCGATGGGCTGAAACAAGTTAGCGTAAAATGTTGTAAACTGACATAGAAGAACCGTGAGTTACATTATGGTTCTGAGTCTTATATGTACTACTTGTAAATGAGATAGATTAACGATCGAGTTAGAGGTTGAGTTGAGTTTGAGTTACCTTTGAGTTAACCAATTTTTTGTTTGTTTTTGGAACAATGTCTTACAACGTTGTTTGAGATTCCCCAAGGGGGTATATTACCTATGGTGGCCTGGGGGGATATTGCCTATGGTGGCCTGGGGAGGGAGAGGGAGGTGGTAAGGGAAACTATTATTCTGGTATGTTAAAGGTCGTGCTACTGAATAACTCGAACTCAATAGAGAATATATTGAAATATAAGGAACTTTTTAAACGGGCCGCTTCTCAGTATATTATCAATAAAATTAACTTTGACACAAAGAAAAAGAATCATGAAAACGTTTTAAAGGCGAACGAACTTTCAACGGCAGTAGTTTTACTCGAACAAAGGCATAGCGAAATGACTTCAAAATAATCTAGCGAATTCGTTGAGTGGCCGTTGTGCACGATAACTTATAATTCGTGTGTGACAAATGCAGTGATGGTAAACCTTAGGGGTCGTTCGATTGACGTTATTCCGGAAAATAGGAATAATTCCAGATTCTGGGGCAGACGGATGACGTCATTATTCCGGAATATTCCAAGCATTCTGTTATGATGAGCTGAATGCTTGGAATACTGGATTCCGCTTATTCCGGAATCGGAACAGACTCAATTGAACGGACATTCCGTATTATTCCAAGTATTCCTATTCCGGAATAAGGTCAATCGAACGCACCCTTAGTTAACGTTTGATTATCAGATGGAGTCGACCTCGCTTCCCGCCTGATAATTAGGCGATAACAAGCTTATCTATGCTACACGTGGCTCGCATCTCAGGTGACATCCATATCTTTGACAACTAATAATAATAATAATAATAATAATAATAATAATAATAATAATAATAATAATAATAATAATAATAATAATAATAGTAATAGTAATAGTAATAATAATAATATTAATAATAACAATAATAATAATAGTAATAAAAATAATAATAATAATGATCTGGATGAGTTTCGACTTAGAAACTATATTTATAAGAAAGACAAACGCAAGGAAATTACGACGTTTCGACATCGTCCGATGTCATTATCAAGTGAGTTTAATTTGAATAGCAAATAAAATATAAGGCAGTTCATAATAATAATAATAATAATAATAATAATAATAATAATAATAATGATAACTTTATTCCTCAAAACAAATTACAAATAAGAGATAGAAAAATAGATAAAAATCCTTATTTACAAAATTTAAAATGATCGCTTGGATTGTTCAATAACAATTAACTAATGATATTAAAATACAAACAATAAATATGAATAATATAATATAAGCAATATATAATAATAATAATAATAATAATAATAATTATAATAATAATAATATAATTATAATGGCGTCACATCCGGACAAACTCTTGACAAGTTGCAGAAGTTGTACATTATACACATTTTACTTTTGGACCAAAGAAAGATGTACATTTCGTAAAATTCTTGCCTGTTTTGTTGATTATGGATTTAGTGAGTGATGAACAACGAATTGCTGGACTAGCTAAATTCTGCAGAAAGTGATCGAGTGCATTATCCGCACTGCTTTGCGGCGTGGTTTTCCTGGTGTCTGGTGCTACTGCGGGCTTAGTTTATTAGTTCGTCTTTTGTTAATGCGTACAGGCCTTTATCGCTCTGCCAATAATTGTTGAGTGTTGGCTATAATTGAGTGCAGAATGTAGTAACCAGTCATATTCATGTTAATTCACGAGAGCGATTTAGCATCCCCGATTCGTATGTTGTGGTCAGCAGGGGTGTGCTTAGGAGGGAGGGGGGTGGGGGAATGGGAGTGGTATGTCCTGCAAATTATTTAGGATAGTGCTGTCCCGCCCAACGGTTCCGAAAATCGAACTCCTATTGAGAACATTGCTACCCATTTTAAGCCCAAATTTGCGACCTTATACAAGGACCAATTAATCCGTCCCGAACGTCAAAACAGGTACCATATTAATGGATAAGGGATCTTTTTTGGCTGGGTGAAAGCGGACTCGAAAACCCTACCCTATCGGGCGGTACATACCTATATAGCCAATATATGGGAGTAACCCCCAGAAGCTCAAAATAGAACATAATTGACATGTGAAAACACAAAAAGGCAATTTAATTATCCTGAAGCTGTTAAAAACGAGCTGGGATAATTGCATTTGGCTGGCCACCACAAACTCAGTTAACAGACCACCCCAAAGTCATTTCGCATCTGGCACTCTGTGTTTTATATATCCCGGTCAGTGGGAAAGGAATACTCGCTGGTCTTACTCTTTCATATTTAACAAATTGACATCACCAGTTTAGTATGTGTATGTTCTTTTATTGCATTTGATTATGAATTTTGTCATAACATCAAAGTAGTGTGGATCCACGAGGCGATCAGTCACCGAGTTTTTTTAACCATGTGTAAGATTTTGTTGCTTTTTTAACCTTTTTCATTTGAGTAGCATTTTTTTTAGTAGCCGATTTTTTGATGATGATTACCTGAATCTGTTCCAGCAAGAGAAACGACCATTGAAATACAAGAATAACAGTTCTACCCTTTTGTATACAGTACTGTACTTCAGCCAACACCAATCAATGACCCCTTTGTCGGAAACATTATACTTGGTTAAAAAATGGTTAGGTATGTGCGGCGAGATGTTCAGACCTGGACCCTGTTTTTGGAATTTGTCACTCGAAAACCTGGATTTACGAATTTCCCAAATAAAAAAAACCTGGATTTACGAAATTTTATTTACGATCTGATACGATGCAGTCGTCAGGATATTTTGCCAGACTAACACTCTAACACCTTTACGTCTGACTGACGCCATTATTTTTGTTCGCTAGTTTTACTGAAACGCCGATACCACATTATACAAATGATTAAAAATTAATAAATGTTTTTAGGCTATAACCTGGATTAATGATTTTTATGCGTTCATTTAATCTGGATTAGAGAATAAAATGGCCCAAAACCTGGACTCTGTACCGCCGCACATATATATCATGTAATTATTGGGAGTACTCCCCCTCCTTGGTTAATTCAACGGTAACTCAAACTCAACTCAAACTCAACTCAAACTCAACTCAACCTCTAACTCGATAAATAGCCGATCCCCTTGCAAATAGACAGTGGTAAATTACAAGTATACAATGATAAATATATTTACTAGGCTTGTGTCTGTTATTTATTGTATTCCATTTAATTTACTTAATGACATAAATAAATAAGCTTAGCAATTCTTTCTTTGTTTACACCCGTTCTTTCTTCGATTTACGTGACACAATTCTCACCATGACTTCCACTACTTCCATATTCGCTCCGTTCACAATCACGTCTAGCACTTACATACAATATAAGAAAGACTACAGTTACAGAGCTGTATAATAAATAAACTTGGTATACAACGAGATCTGTATATTCTGTTACGTGGATCTACCGCGAACGTCGTGTACGTTTGTATATGGAGTGAGCGTATTAGACTTGGCAGCATTCATGGCTTTACATCGGCAAGCTTACTGTATTTCCTCGACAAGATCTCAAAGCATGTGCTCGATCGAAGACCAATCGAGCATGCAATGACAAGCGTATACGTAATACTAATAATTATAATTACGCATATTTACATTATTGCGCATATTTACACGCATAATTATTAAGCATACATGTATTTACATTCGCTCTCATTCGCACTACATTCGGTTTGTTCGTCGCGTCATCGGAGTCATTGAGCCGTCCAGCGGTGTTGCGAACAAACGACAGCTTTGTAACCTTTCCTTACGACGACGAAGAAGAATCCTTACGACGACGAAGAAGAAAAGATCCCATTTTATAACTCGATCGGGCTACGCCCATCGAGTAATCTAGTAATCGTACTAAGAACAGTTCTAAGCTGACAAAAAGGGCCGTTAGCCGTTGTTCACACAGTTTTTATATTTCAAGAAGGACCAGATGGTGTCCAGCTGCTAGGGGTCCACCTTGGGATCCAGAAAGTGTGGTCCATATTTTGTCTATACCCATGCGGCCAATGCGCAGGTGGATATTTTGCGCTAAAACTAGTTTGAACTAATTAAGAGTGGATGTCAGCAATTGTCAAACAACTCGTGGCAAGTCTCAAAAATCGATTCCGCTCATAGTCTCAGGTTAGGTACCCCATTATGTAACATTAACTATGATATACTTTATTTGTCAAAATATCTTTTCGTTTTCGAGATATAACGTTAACAGTCCAAGTGGGTGAAAATGCTAATTTGAGGGGTATCAAATTGACTGACTTACGTGACCTCGTGCCTCAAAACTAAATACGATACGGTATTGGATGTATCATGTTCGTTTTGCTCATCATCTGAGTGTATTCTACTGTCATCATTGAAAGTTTTAATGGAAGTTGAAATTTATAGCGAATTTTCTTGTTGACCATACATTTTCTCACTGTAAAAGTAGCCTTCAAATAAATACGATTTTAGCTATGTGCGATACAAAGGAATCCATCGAGCTTGCAGGATTTAAAACATGAGAGAGTGTTGTTTTCATTGATAAAAAGATTGGTTTGTGTATTTGAGTATTATTCGGCAAAATCCGAGCTCAAAGTTACGCAAAAATTCAAATTTCAGAGACTTTGAAATTAACAACGGCACCTAAAGGTTGAACACTAACAGAATTTAGTGGTTCCTAACAGTCCCGATCTGATATAAAAGTAAACCACAAATGTTCAAGGTAATTAACCTTGTTTATTTTGTGAAGTTGGGAGCTCAAACAACTGTTTTATCGAAGATTGTCATCATTTTCAGGTGAAATCCTTGTATGTTACGTAACGGCATTGCAAAGCAGTAACGCGACATAATCATTCTCGTTGGTTTATCGATAAGTTTTCTTCGCTTCATTTCCTTCTACGGCTAGATGATACCTTAAACTTCCGTTAGACTTTCAATTTCCGTGTCATTCAAGCGAGAAATGAATAGCACACGACGGTATCCACACTTGGAACGATAACAAAACAAAACAAGAGTAAAGTAATTTGATTGACAGAGCTTGACAGGTTTTAATTCTTATATTTTTATGGTAATCGGTCAAGAAATAATTAAAATAATTAAGTAAGTAGAAAGAGATAGACCAACTGCAAAGAGAAACGAAAAGATGGTAATAGGTTCGAAAAGAGAAAAGTGAACTGAAGAGAACAAGAGAAGTGAGACAAGAAAAGAAGAAAGGAGAGAAGAAAAATAATACATTTGAATAGATACGACCTTAATTAATTAATACATTGTATATAAATTTGGGGATGAGGGAGGGTTTTCTTTGAGTTACGCACTTCGAGTTACGCGCTTTTCGAGAGTCGGACACACCCATATTTCTTACGCCAACGCCCACTTTAAAATTACGCGTATAACTCGATAACAAACATCGGTGAAATCAACACTTTACAGTTACAATGAAGCAAAATGAGTTGCGCGCGTTTCGAGATACGTGCTGAAATCACTCCCACTCACTCTCTTCAACCAGAGCGTAACTCGAGGGAGAGTTTAGTGAGCACTAAAGCATTTTTGGGAGGGTTGCATATTCCTCGCAATCGATCAGAATCTCCCAGTTGCGCACATTTTTTTATTTCTGTGTAAATTTAGGCTGTTTGAAGAAGAAGCATTAGGCAGCAAGTCGCTTTGCCAACCCTCATCGGTGTGGAAGCAACCTAAACGTTGAGGATTATGCTCGTCTTCGTTCAAGGGCAATACTCCCTTTCTTATTACTCGGGCACTTCCGGAGGAAGCCCGAGTTATAAAATACGCTTTCTTTTTTTCCCCGTCGGACACAGAATGCGAAGTATTTGATCGTATAGGTACACCAAATGCGAAGTATTTGATCGTATTGAGTTTCAAGATTACTCAGCAGATAAGGGACCGAGCTACAATCCGGTCCCAAAACTCGCTGAAAACCGCTCTACATGAGGAGCCCCGACCCCAAACTTTTTGTCCCAGCAGGATAGCTGTGATGTGTTTGCCTAGGGTTACTAGTTCGCAAAGCCACTTAGTCTTGGTCCAATAAGATTCGTTCTACTGACACATTAATCACAGGCAATTCTTACACAACATGATAAACAATTGCGGGTCATCGACGAGTTTTGGCGCTAGAATCAAGGGCGCTAGAACCGACGGTTTTTGTCGATATTTTCAGTCGGTTATTTGTAATTTGTAAACGGTAAATAAAGTACAACTTAACTTATCTCTGGTACGAATTCCGGTTCTATTCTCCAACTTATAAACGTCTTGTTGCTCTTCTACGCTTTCCTACGATCGTTCGGTTATTTCAAATGACTGTACGCTATGAACGTACACCGCTGTACCGACCGTACCAGGCGAAGCCGTCGCTCCGGTTAGCGATTACTAGTCACAAATAAGTTAATCCAATTCGTACCAGAGATAAGTTAAGTTGTACTTTATTTACCGTTTACAAATTACAAATAACCGACTGAAAATATCGACAAAAACCGTCGGTTCTAGCGCCCTTGCTAGAATCAAAATATAATTCTTTGTGAGCTTTATTTCCACTGTTGGGTTGTCTATAATATGGAAAATGTCACCTAGAAATGTGGGTAAGATATTCATCGAGTACATTCAGGTATTGCTCGTCTGACTTTGAGACAAATACGGGATTTTATGCTGCAAACGTTCTGAAACCGACAAAGACTAATGTGACTAATCGCAGAGTACTCAACTTTATATTGCTAAACCCCAATGCTTTTGGGTGGCGCACCTGAAGGCATGGTAGATTGTTCGGGTGGCACGCCTGATATTCTATGGGTAAAGCATTGAACTTGAAACACAGACTATAATACTAATCGCAGAGTACTGACATAACTCAACTTTATATTGCTAAACCCCAATGCTTTTGGGTGGCGCACCTGAAGGCAGGGTAGATTGTTCAGGTGGCACGCCTGATATTCTATGGGTAAAGCATTGAACTTGAAACACAGACTAAAATACTAATCGCAAAGTAGGCTGACAACTCAACTTAATTTGTATTGCTAAACCGGCAATGATTTGTGGCGGCACGCCTGACTCGCTCGATATTCTATGGGTAGAGCATTGAACGTTTGATCAGTATCAATATTATTTTAATAGAGACAAAATATATCTTATTCACTTATTGGCCATATCTTTCTAAAATCAGTAAATATAAATCTACGACTAGTAATTCACGTCCCAGCATGAGTCTGGCCTACACCGATGTATCGGGTACACTTCCTCGCTGTGTTAATCCACCACAAATATGCATTTTGCGAGGCTTTTTTTGCTTCGCAAAACAAAAATGTTAGGGTCGGGGCTCGTCATGTCGCTAAACAAACGACACACAGGACTCAAGTAGATATTTAATCTTAGTTTTGAAAGAAGTTTTAGATCTTCAAGCTATTAAAAGGTCAGGATTCTAGTTCATCGTTCGACGACTAGAAGTGGTAGAAGGATGCCGTCACACCGTGGTTTCAAAAACCCGTTTAAAAGGTATCCGACAGTGCTGTATCGAGAGAGAAGCAGTTGTGCTAATATGCAGAAGAGAAATGATATTGTATCGAAGAAGCATGATTGACTGAAAATAGTGCTATTGATGCCTTTGTAAGTTAAATATATTTTAACAAAAACAAATGCGCCTTGAATTACAACGAAGGTCGTTATCAGAACCATCTGACCTATGCAACCTCAAGACGCACCGAGTATACGTACTGATTCAAGATCTTTTTATATGATCACCGACAAATAGTCTCCCACATCACACAACTGTCATTGCCATGACGTCATAAATGAAACCAGATGTCGGGGTTCAGATTACTGTTGGGGTTCGGATATCTAAAGGTCATCAGAAACAAATACAGACAATAACAGAGCTTCGGATAGCTTATAAGCGATGCGGAAAATACAAATATTACCCAAAATACTGACTCTACATGACCTGTTGCTCGTGATCTATGGTCACCGACACATAGTCTCCCTCGTCACGCAACTGTCATCACCGACACATAGTCTCCCTCGTCACGCAACTGTCATCGTCATAATGCCCGAGTGTACGCTTGTTTAGTAGAAGAGTACCGGCCGCTTCAGCAGATCAAATGGAAATATAAGTTTCTATTCTCATTTTTCTTTTTCAAAACATTTTTGCGTGTGTGATTTTTTTAATGTTTTAGTTGCTTGGAAACCAAATGAATAATAACAGAAATAAATAAATTTGGGCGAAGTGTAACTTGAACTCACTAAAGTATCTTAGTGACTTCGAGTTACATGCTTGGTGTGACAAAAACAAATTTGGGTGTGGTCAAGCACGTAATTCGAAAAGTGCGCAACCCGAAGCGCATATGCGAAGGAGAGCGTGTATTCCTCGAGTTATGCGCTTCGAATTACGCGCTCGATCACACCCAAATCTGTCTTTGTCACACCAAGCATGTAACTCGAAGTCACTATAAAGAGAGTTTAGTGAGTTCAAGTTACACGATGTGTGCTGAACTAGAACGGACTAAAAAGTTTCGAAGAATTCGAATTACATACTTTTCATTAGAAAGATTAAAACACAAGCTTTAAAAGGACTACAAAAGAAGTAAATTGCAGATGGATGATCGATTTCAACATTAGTGGAAGAGTGCAACAAACAAAGACAAGCAAAATAAATTATTTTCGTTTTTCTTCTCTTTGCAGTCTCTTTCTCAATTACTTCAGTTGTCTTTTCCTAATTGCATGTTAATAATTTTCATAACCGCATATTAAGTATCAGAATTAGAACCTGTCAAGCTCTGTCAATCAAATTACTTTACTCTTGTTTTGTTTTGTTATCGTTCCAAGTGTGGATACCGTCGTGTGCTATTCATTTCTCGCTTGAATGACACGGAAATTGAAAGTCTAACGGAAGTTTAAGGTATCATCTAGCCGTAGAAGGAAATGAAGCGAAGAAAACTTATCGATAAACCAACGAGAATGAATATGTCGCGTTACTGCTTTGCAATGCCGTTACGAAAATGATGACAATCTTCGATAAAACAGTTATTTGAGCTCTCAACTTCACAAAATAAACAAGGTTAATTACCTTGAACATTTGTGGTTTACTTTTATATCAGATCGGGACTGTTAGGAACCACTAAATTCTGTTAGTGTTCAACCTTTAGGTGCCGTTGTTAATTTCAAAGTCTCTGAAATTTGAATTTTTGCGTAACTTTGAGCTCGGATTTTGCCGAATAATACTCAAATACACAAACCAATCTTTTTATCAATGAAAACAACACTCTCTCATGTTTTAAATCCTGCAAGCTCGATGGATTCCTTTGTATCGCACATAGCTAAAATCGTATTTATTTGGAGGCTACTTTTACAGTGAGAAAATGTATGGTCAACAAGAAAATTCGCTATAAATTTCAACTTCCATTAAAACTTTCAATGATGACAGTAGAATACACTCAGATGATGAGCAAAACGAACATGATACATCCAATACCGTATCGTATTTAGTTTTGAGGCAGGAGGTCACGTAAGTCAGTCAATTTGATACCCCTCAAATTAGCATTTTCACCCACTTGGACTGTTAACGTTATATCTCGAAAACGAAAAGATATTTTGACAAATAAAGTATATCATAGTTAATGTTACATAATGGGGTACCTAACCTGAGACTATGAGCGGAATCAATTTTTTGAGACTTGCCAACATTTTCCGAAATTGTCCGATTCCGTATAGACATTCGCTCATGAATCACGTCGGGCATAAATATTTTAAAATATCCCTAATAAAGATCGTGGACCGAAATTTTCAGCTTCGTCCATTACAAACATCTATTATTAACAATAAATGACCACGAGAACGTCATTTCATCGATTTCCATTGCTCCGTAAAGCTTTAATGCTATTTAGGTGACGTCATTTCTATGACGTCATCATAAAATGAATATCCTTTATAACTCAGCTATAAATTATCGCATCGAGATAAAAATTGCACCAAATTTTAGGAAATGTTATTCTCTTTTGAAATATCTACTTTTCAGAACGTTTTAAAGTGATCTCGATTTTCCCGAGAAATGTAACAATTCGTGATGACGTCACAATTAAGTCAGTGGTAACTTTTAGTACGCCAAAATAAAACACTACATGTAGTAAGCAACCTCCGAAACTTTCATCCCAATTAATGTGAAATTGTTGAAAATACGAAGGGTAATGTAAAAGAGGGACATTTAACATTGCCGATTGTCATTTGTGCCCGACGTGAATTATTAATGAGTTTTCTATGAAACATACATTCTTGTTATCATATTTAATTATAAAGTTTAGCAATAACATGTTTTAAAAGACGACATTTCGACGTACCAACGTCATTAGTCTAAATATATATATATATTTTAATTATCAGTGCTATATTCATCAGACTTTTAAAAACACAGCTTATTACTAGCTCTGGAATAACAGTACATACATACATACTTTAATGAACTCGTCCATTAAGGGCTTTTTTCGGCTTAGTTCCTACAGTCGAACCACCATCCCTCTAAGCCAGTTGACCCACCTTTATTTAATGGCCACTAATCATAGTCCCACCCCACTAAAAAAAAAAACATTTACTGATATATATATTCGATACACCAATAGAAGTGACAGCAGATCTACACAAACTCGTGAGAGGCCAGAAGCTGTAGGAACATATATATTGTGTTTAGACTTACTTACATCAACGATAACCTTTAATTCGTCCAGACAGGAAATCAGGACCAACTGTTCTTTAAGGATCTTTGATGTGGTGTTCTTCGTAGTAGTGTTAGTAAGCGGGGGGTCTGTTTGCCCAACGATGGATGACGGATTCATTTCTGAGACTGATTTGCTTAATCGATTCTGCATTTCTTTGGTTTGGTTGACCTTTTCATGAATCACCATCTCGGCTACCTTTTCATGGATCGTTTTAGTTTTGTTATCTTCTTCAATTGTTTCAATACCGGAGACAGTATCATTTGTCATCCTGCCAAGTCTGCCAATGGAAGCAGACTTGTTGTTTCTCAGTTCTGTAAGGTTTGTATAGTTATCAAAACTAGGATTCAGCTCAACCGCTGATGTTCTTCGTACAATAGAACGAGGTTTCGTTTGTACGTCTGGACCATACTCAGACTTCCCAGCATTCCAGTAATCATTGTCCTGCTTAATTCTTTTGGCGTTGACCGATGTGTCGTCGCTGCTCAACTTACAATCACATTTTCTCTCGAGTTTTTTAAACCTGGCATCATTGACAAGTTGGTTATGAACGACTGCAACAATGAGTCCGATGGACAAACAGACGTGAAGGATGTGAAGAGGAATGAAGTAAGTCCGAGACCGTTTTGGTTGTGCTTCCATTGTGAATGTATATTTACTCAGCGGGGCGGCGCCGAGTCAGGAAATACTGTACCCTTTTTTCTTCGGGTCAGAAGTTCGAGTTTGTCCCGGCCGTAGGAAGCCCGGTAAGAGCGAGAGAAATATGTCAATCGATTGGTTCAAAGATAGAAGCCAAGGCAACTATTACATGACCACAAGGTAATCGGTTCGTCGCTCGCGTTCCGTTTGAGGTTTGGAAAGATGTGATACGAGTAGGCCTACATTTGTGTAGTGAAACATCATCAGAATGTAATGTTTCGGCTCGAATCTCAGATGTCTCTCTCGGGGGCGAGGAACCGATGAACGCGATGAGAGGCGGCTGTTTTCTCATGCTAGATATAATCAAACTGATACAAATCACGAAACTAGGCCAACTAAAGACTTGACTATAAACTCTTGTTCTGAGCACATTGGTTATCGAGGAGCCTGAATGATTATAGTTTCTGGATACTCATGGTCACTGAAGCAAGTGCTCAAAGTACTTTCTATAGGATTTCCCAACATATGTCCAACTAGACGCTCTTCTAGCGTGAAGTCGGGCTTCTAAATAAAATGTAACCAATTTGAACTAAATATAGATATCTTATAGTGCGATTAAAACAGTTTTTGGTTGCTCGTCGTTGCGTGACTCGAGCTCGATATAATATGCTTTCCTTGCAATTTCACAAACTCAGCGAATCATGAATGACAATGACATAGTTTATTTGTTACCATAAATATATCCATACAAATACAAATACCGTATACATAAACTAGACATCGCAGAGTGATTAAACAATGTTTGGATGAAGTGTAAATATGGGTTTACCTCGACGGTGATCGGTCGGCTGAAAACCTTACAACTGTTCTCTTCACCGCCGGCTGCGTGTATCAACTCACTTCGTTCTAAGATCTGAAGATCTCTAAACCCTTTGCAGTACTTGTACTGGATTGATAAATCCATATCTCTATGAATTATTGTGGTTATTTTGAAAACAAGACGACATAAACTTCCTCCGACAAGGTTTGTGAATTCAGACTCGACCAGTCTCGTATTGATAAATCATGTTGTTAGAGCCTTCGGTGATTATCTTAGCGGCCGGCACAGGGCGCATGCGCTGTAGAACCCTGATTTTAGGTCAACGACGACGACGACGACGACAAAGAACGCTTCTCATTTTTAGAGTCGGTTCTTCCACAGGAAGCCCGACTAATTAGAACATACTTTGAAGCGTTTACTGCTGGCCTTGCAATTTGTGTGTTTGAAAAGTGAAAGTGTACTGATTTCTCTGAGATGTTCTAATAATAATAATAATAATAATAATAATAATAATAATAATAATAATAATAATAATAATAATAATAATAATAATAATAATAATAATAATATAATAATAATAGACCTTTATTATACGACTGTGACGTAAATTTACCATAAAAGGGCACAAAATCCTCCAAATATCCGAGCGTATTACCCACTGTAGATTGTCGTATTACTCGGCTTGTAACCCGGTAAAACCGGTTTTGAACACGACATATTTTGTACCAGTTTTGGTTTTCATTGCAAAAAGAAAAAAACACTATACAACGACAGAAAAGTATTTATAAAGGGAATAGGGAAACAAACAACTACTTTTGAATGATATCTGTATAGAAAATATGAAGAAAATCCAATCATTTTGGTGAAAAAAGCCAGCGAAAAATCTCTCGAGAGCGCGCTCGATTGCGTATCGATTGTGTGATAGCGCGCGCATTTCACAAACAAATCACAAAAACAGCTTTTGTACGCAACACTGATAAGCAAAGAAAGAAAAAAGGACGTTTTGGGGGGGTTTATTTTGTTGTCGTTTAAAAAACAATTTATTACAGTTAGAGTTGTGTAATACGGCTGGACATTTTTACTCGTCTATTTGTATTTTGCCTCGCCTACGGCTCGTCAAAATACGGCAAGACTCGTAAAAATATCCAGCCGTATTACACAACTCTAACTGTAATAACCTTAATTCATTATACTACTATTACGTAATTTTACCTTATAAGGTCAAGTGAACTCGAAAAATATGGAGCCGTATTACCATAGTTCTAAAAGCCGTATTACTATAGTTCTAAAACCGGTTTCACTGCAAAGTTTTGAACATTTTGTGGCGTCAAATCCATTGTCAATAAGAGTACAGACAATGGAAAACCGCTTGCGATTTCTTTTTTACAATAACAAAGTCAAAAAATCATCCAAAAGCAAGGATAAAGTTTGAAAGAAAAACCGTTTCAAGCGCGCGCTGGCTCCGTGCGCGAGCGATTCGTCATTCTATGTGTCTGTTATTGTAAAAGTGCGCGCGGACCTTTAAAGGTTTTGAAATAATTATTAGATAAATTTACTCAAAAACGGACAATTTTTTTTTCGTTCAAAGTAGTATAATAAATAACTTATTTGGTGTTTTTCCCGTAATACGGGCTGATATTTTACTCGTTACTCGCATTTTTCCTCGTCCCTTCGGGACTCGGAAAAATACATTCGCAACTCGTAAAATATCAGCCCGTATTACGGGAAAAACCCCAAATAAGATATAACTATTATATTGTTTGTCAAAGAACGCACGAACTATGCACAAGAACGCGCGAAATATGGCACCGTATTTTGGGTAGTTACTTCAAACTGGCTTTCCAATCAATCATGCAGAATCGTGTGATGAAAATTAACCAATCAGCGTGCGAGAATTCTACAGTTTTGGCTAGCGCGCGCTGGTACAGAGATTTCCAAGTTTTCACTGTAATTTGTTGTTTTTCTTTCACCAGAATAGCTAGTTTCTTTGACAAAATATATAATAAACAACTTATTAGTCGGCTAAGCATCGAATACGGCTGTGAAATTTTACTAGTCGTGTATTTTGGCTCGCCTCAAATGACTCGTAAAAATACACAGACGTATAAGATTTAGATTCGTACGTGGGTTCGAATCCCGCTCGAGGCGTCTGATTTTTCCGAACATTTGTTCTGTATATTCTCCATTAGTTTCCATTTCTATTCATATATCATAGTTCTTTATCAGTAATTTGGATGGTTGGTTGGATGGCTCTGATATCAGTTATTCTGATTTAATGTGACTGCGCGCTGCAGTTAAGCCATTAATGTACTTTTCTAATATGACTACTGTGACTGCGTGATGCGGTTCGTACGTCATTACAGAAGCAATTCCCAGTTCCGTGAGACCTGGGAGCAAATGTTCGGTTAAAATCAGCGTATTTGAGCTAATTTGAACTCCACGCCACTGTAGTTGCCTCGGTAGCTCAGTGGGTAGAGCACCTGTCATGAAATCGGGGTGTCGTGGGTTCGAATCCCGCTCGAGGCGTCTCGATTCTCCATTAATTAGTTTCCATTTCTATACGTATTAGACTTAGCCGACTAATAACCTCTATTCATTTAGAAAGCAGTTTTAGAAATTCAAGATATCAAAAGGACAGTGATTTACGGCCATATAATATTCCGGTTGTAAGATTATCTGCCAGTTGTCGATCAAATAAGAAACAGGAAGCCCAATACACAAACAGAGGGTGGTGTACCTGTGAAACCTGAACAAATCTCAGTGGTTTCTGGTGCAAAATACATGTAGCATAAAATCATAGTATATTAGAGTGTAAACTTATCTTCAAATTAGAGTTACTATTTATGATACTCATTCTTCGTTTGCAACCACGTGGTATTTGGCGGAGTACGGGTTACGGGTCTCGGGTATGTATGCCAGAAATATTTCATAAATTCGATTCAAAATTAGTCTTGGCCTGCTTAAATTGAAATAGGTATGTAGTATATATCAACAACGAGTGCGAGTGTTTTATCAGGAGTTCAAAACACCGAGGAACTAACGAGTGCTTTTATTGTTTCGTGGTGTTTTGAATCCCCTGATGAAACACGAAGCACGAGTTTTTGATATTGCTTCTCAAAAACTCATTAATAATGAATGATTATCTGAATTGTTCTTGAGTCTCCTGAGAAAAGAACATAATAATTGCTTTTGTGTCTTGGCCTAATGAGTCACCTCGCAAGTATTATGTTTGTTAAAAAGAGCTTCAAAATCGAACAAGCAGTCAGGTAGTCTAATGGATAAGTAGTGAGCGTAATGTGCGAGGGGTCACTGATTCAACTCTGGTTGATGATTTATCACTATATTTTTTTTTCATGAAAAGTAAGAGGTAGTAAGTCTACTAAGTTAAGGTGACTCGATTGGGTTTTTCCGCAGCGATACCTCTTGCGTTTGAAACACAATTGTGCGTTTGTGAACGATGTAATGGTAAATTGAGTATTACAACCTTGTTACAGAAAGATCAAAGTTTCTGATGAAGTATGTTTTATGGAGATTGGCGTTACTATGGCAACGCTGAGAGAGAATTCCTCTTTTAACATATTCTCGATTTCTATAGATTCTAGGATTAATTTGGGAAAATGCTCTTGTGATCTTATAATGGACATAATTGTCTCTAGTTCTAGTGAATATAAGCAAATTCTGTAAGAGCGTTTTTGAGATATCTTCGATTATAATTTTTGAGTAAATAAATCAAGCGTAAACAAAGCAATTAAATCAATCACCTGAAATCCAAGAAAATATAGCGTATTAAAACTTAATTTTAGTCTTGAATTGTTGCAATGATATTGAACTACTTTTCTGCAAAAGTTGAGAGAAATCGCTTGCAATGATATCAAAAAATGTGAGCTCAAGTCATACACGATGTGTAGTGTTCATTTCCCATAATCCTTTGCGGACACAGTAGATAAAGATGAATCATGCATAATGTATTCAGTTGAGTTAAGAACATCCCCAGAGAGCAGACAAATAATTGTAAGTTATCTTGTTATTTGCTATCCCTTAGTATATTCCGTGTAATCATTGATTTTCTCCTCTTTTACTAGTTGAACCACATCCTGAACCCGAATTATAACGAAATAATAAATCTATGTGCGTCTTAAAAGATTTGTATGTTCACATCTAAACCGAGTACGCGTTGGTGAAATCCACATTAAGTTCAAAATTATTTTGTGATCAACGCTGAATGGAAACTCAACTCACGACCAACGTTATACTCGTCTGATTCTACCTCATGGAATCTTGAATTGAACACGTCTACGAGTCAACTCAACAAATTAACTTTTGCTTGGTAATCTCGCTTCACGGCAGAATGTAAACCGCAAGGAAACCTCGACTCAGATGCCAACGCAATTGTTCACCGAACAACCCGCAAGAGCAGGGAGAAAATCGACAAACCTGGAACGAAATCCGAAAGGATCTATCAATTGAAACGAACACGAGCTGGAATGAAAGCTAGTGTCACGAAGATAAGAAATGAACTACAACTACTCATGTCTGACTACATAAACATCGATCTGGTAAGAGAGAAATTTAACGAACTAAACGATTCAATGAAACGATTTAAAGATGCGCATACGAAATATCATGTTGAGATCACAAATGAATATGATATTGAAGAATCTAAAGAATACTATGACTCTGAAGAGACGAAAGTCTCTCAGCTTGTTGACAAAATTGTGAAATGGACTGACGCAGAGCAACGAAGAATTGAACATACCATAGCTGATTATCTGTCAGATAGTGTTCTACCTGAAGATTCAATAAATAATGTCAGCGCTCATAGTGCGTTAAGAAATTCAAAGAGACTAAAGAACACGTCTATTGCTAATTCAAATCTTGCCAAGAAAAGTCTGGCTTCGACCACGCGGTCGAGAGTCAACCTCGTCCCCAGGGCCCTCTCTTCTCACTATTTTCAAAATGGCGGACGCTCGAGAGAAGACCCTGGTGTAGGCTGGTCACGTGTCTCCAAGAATCTTGGAGGTTCGTACCCAGGCTGCCATTTTCTAGCCTCCGCATGCAGCGCCACAGGAAACCCATCTGATAGAGTTTTAGTATTTTAGAGTTGCCTGCGGAGGCTAGTCGAAAGTAATCGAAAGGGCCTTTACTGAAGAAAATATGTTCGTTGATGTTGCGATTGTTTTGCCTCAAATAATAAATAAAATCACCTGGAGCAATTCTGGCCATTTGAAAAATAGGGGTTCGGAAGTGTAATTTAAAATGAGACATATTACAACTGAACAGGTCAGATCGACAGTTTATTCGCTATTCATACAAACACCTTTCATCTCTAACGGCTAAAGTACAAAACATGTTGACGTGGATTGACGTGTCACATACTGCAAATCTCAAGAGCAAAAGCACTAGCAAATTATGTAAACAACAACAATAATATATCAGTTTGCCGTGTCACCGTCAGTATAGTCTTGCTCGTATAAATTGATACCTTGCTTTACGGTAAACGATCTCGATCGGTGGACTTTTTCATGTTCCTAAAGACAGTTCAATGCTTCGATAACACTCACACATCATCACATCATCACATCGTGGGTTCGAATCCCGCTCGAGGCGTCTCGATTCTCCATTAATTAGTTTCCATTTCTATACGTATTAGACTTAGCCGACTAATAACCTCTATTCATTTAGAAAGCAGTTTTAGAAATTCAAGATATCAAAAGGACAGTGATTTACGGCCATATAATATTCCGGTTGTAAGATTATCTGCCAGTTGTCGATCAAATAAGAAACAGGAAGCCCAATACACAAACAGAGGGTGGTGTACCTGTGAAACCTGAACAAATCTCAGTGGTTTCTGGTGCAAAATACATGTAGCATAAAATCATAGTATATTAGAGTGTAAACTTATCTTCAAATTAGAGTTACTATTTATGATACTCATTCTTCGTTTGCAACCACGTGGTATTTGGCGGAGTACGGGTTACGGGTCTCGGGTATGTATGCCAGAAATATTTCATAAATTCGATTCAAAATTAGTCTTGGCCTGCTTAAATTGAAAAATAGGTATGTAGTATATATCAACAACGAGTGCGAGTGTTTTATCAGGAGTTCAAAACACCGAGGAACTAACGAGTGCTTTTATTGTTTCGTGGTGTTTTGAATCCCCTGATGAAACACGAAGCACGAGTTTTTGATATTGCTTCTCAAACTCATTAATAATGAATGATTATCTGAATTGTTCTTGAGTCTCCTGAGAAAAGAACATAATAATTGCTTTTGTGTCTTGGCCTAATGAGTCACCTCGCAAGTATTATGTTTGTTAAAAAGAGCTTCAAAATCGAACAAGCAGTCAGGTAGTCTAATGGATAAGTAGTGAGCGTAATGTGCGAGGGGTCACTGATTCAACTCTGGTTGATGATTTATCACTATATTTTTTTTCATGAAAAGTAAGAGGTAGTAAGTCTACTAAGTTAAGGTGACTCGATTGGGTTTTTCCGCAGCGATACCTCTTGCGTTTGAAACACAATTGTGCGTTTGTGAACGATGTAATGGTAAATTGAGTATTACAACCTTGTTACAGAAAGATCAAAGTTTCTGATGAAGTATGTTTTATGGAGATTGGCGTTACTATGGCAACGCTGAGAGAGAATTCCTCTTTTAACATATTCTCGATTTCTATAGATTCTAGGATTAATTTGGGAAAATGCTCTTGTGATCTTATAATGGACATAATTGTCTCTAGTTCTAGTGAATATAAGCAAATTCTGTAAGAGCGTTTTTGAGATATCTTCGATTATAATTTTTGAGTAAATAAATCAAGCGTAAACAAAGCAATTAAATCAATCACCTGAAATCCAAGAAAATATAGCGTATTAAAACTTAATTTTAGTCTTGAATTGTTGCAATGATATTGAACTACTTTTCTGCAAAAGTTGAGAGAAATCGCTTGCAATGATATCAAAAAATGTGAGCTCAAGTCATACACGATGTGTAGTGTTCATTTCCCATAATCCTTTGCGGACACAGTAGATAAAGATGAATCATGCATAATGTATTCAGTTGAGTTAAGAACATCCCCAGAGAGCAGACAAATAATTGTAAGTTATCTTGTTATTTGCTATCCCTTAGTATATTCCGTGTAATCATTGATTTTCTCCTCTTTTACTAGTTGAACCACATCCTGAACCCGAATTATAACGAAATAATAAATCTATGTGCGTCTTAAAAGATTTGTATGTTCACATCTAAACCGAGTACGCGTTGGTGAAATCCACATTAAGTTCAAAATTATTTTGTGATCAACGCTGAATGGAAACTCAACTCACGACCAACGTTATACTCGTCTGATTCTACCTCATGGAATCTTGAATTGAACACGTCTACGAGTCAACTCAACAAATTAACTTTTGCTTGGTAATCTCGCTTCACGGCAGAATGTAACCGCAAGGAAACCTCGACTCAGATGCCAACGCAATTGTTCACCGAACAACCCGCAAGAGCAGGGAGAAAATCGACAAACCTGGAACGAAATCCGAAAGGATCTATCAATTGAAACGAACACGAGCTGGAATGAAAGCTAGTGTCACGAAGATAAGAAATGAACTACAACTACTCATGTCTGACTACATAAACATCGATCTGGTAAGAGAGAAATTTAACGAACTAAACGATTCAATGAAACGATTTAAAGATGCGCATACGAAATATCATGTTGAGATCACAAATGAATATGATATTGAAGAATCTAAAGAATACTATGACTCTGAAGAGACGAAAGTCTCTCAGCTTGTTGACAAAATTGTGAAATGGACTGACGCAGAGCAACGAAGAATTGAACATACCATAGCTGATTATCTGTCAGATAGTGTTCTACCTGAAGATTCAATAAATAATGTCAGCGCTCATAGTGCGTTAAGAAATTCAAAGAGACTAAAGAACACGTCTATTGCTAATTCAAATCTTGCCAAGAAAAGTCTGGCTTCGACCACGCGGTCGAGAGTCAACCTCGTCCCCAGGGCCCTCTCTTCTCACTATTTTCAAAATGGCGGACGCTCGAGAGAAGACCCTGGTGTAGGCTGGTCACGTGTCTCCAAGAATCTTGGAGGTTCGTACCCAGGCTGCCATTTTCTAGCCTCCGCATGCAGCGCCACAGGAAACCCATCTGATAGAGTTTTAGTATTTTAGAGTTGCCTGCGGAGGCTAGTCGAAAGTAATCGAAAGGGCCTTTACTGAAGAAAATATGTTCGTTGATGTTGCGATTGTTTTGCCTCAAATAATAAATAAAATCACCTGGAGCAATTCTGGCCATTTGAAAAATAGGGGTTCGGAAGTGTAATTTAAAATGAGACATATTACAACTGAACAGGTCAGATCGACAGTTTATTCGCTATTCATACAAACACCTTTCATCTCTAACGGCTAAAGTACAAAACATGTTGACGTGGATTGACGTGTCACATACTGCAAATCTCAAGAGCAAAAGCACTAGCAAATTATGTAAACAACAACAATAATATATCAGTTTGCCGTGTCACCGTCAGTATAGTCTTGCTCGTATAAATTGATACCTTGCTTTACGGTAAACGATCTCGATCGGTGGACTTTTTCATGTTCCTAAAGACAGTTCAATGCTTCGATAACACTCACACATCATCACATCATCACATCGTGGGTTCGAATCCCGCTCGAGGCGTCTCGATTCTCCATTAATTAGTTTCCATTTCTATACGTATTAGACTTAGCCGACTAATAACCTCTATTCATTTAGAAAGCAGTTTTAGAAATTCAAGATATCAAAAGGACAGTGATTTACGGCCATATAATATTCCGGTTGTAAGATTATCTGCCAGTTGTCGATCAAATAAGAAACAGGAAGCCCAATACACAAACAGAGGGTGGTGTACCTGTGAAACCTGAACAAATCTCAGTGGTTTCTGGTGCAAAATACATGTAGCATAAAATCATAGTATATATTAGAGTGTAAACTTATCTTCAAATTAGAGTTACTATTTATGATACTCATTCTTCGTTTGCAACCACGTGGTATTTGGCGGAGTACGGGTTACGGGTCTCGGGTATGTATGCCAGAAATATTTCATAAATTCGATTCAAAATTAGTCTTGGCCTGCTTAAATTGAAATAGGTATGTAGTATATATCAACAACGAGTGCGAGTGTTTTATCAGGAGTTCAAAACACCGAGGAACTAACGAGTGCTTTTATTGTTTCGTGGTGTTTTGAATCCCCTGATGAAACACGAAGCACGAGTTTTTGATATTGCTTCTCAAACTCATTAATAATGAATGATTATCTGAATTGTTCTTGAGTCTCCTGAGAAAAGAACATAATAATTGCTTTTGTGTCTTGGCCTAATGAGTCACCTCGCAAGTATTATGTTTGTTAAAAAGAGCTTCAAAATCGAACAAGCAGTCAGGTAGTCTAATGGATAAGTAGTGAGCGTAATGTGCGAGGGGTCACTGATTCAACTCTGGTTGATGATTTATCACTATATTTTTTTTCATGAAAAGTAAGAGGTAGTAAGTCTACTAAGTTAAGGTGACTCGATTGGGTTTTTCCGCAGCGATACCTCTTGCGTTTGAAACACAATTGTGCGTTTGTGAACGATGTAATGGTAAATTGAGTATTACAACCTTGTTACAGAAAGATCAAAGTTTCTGATGAAGTATGTTTTATGGAGATTGGCGTTACTATGGCAACGCTGAGAGAGAATTCCTCTTTTAACATATTCTCGATTTCTATAGATTCTAGGATTAATTTGGGAAAATGCTCTTGTGATCTTATAATGGACATAATTGTCTCTAGTTCTAGTGAATATAAGCAAATTCTGTAAGAGCGTTTTTGAGATATCTTCGATTATAATTTTTGAGTAAATAAATCAAGCGTAAACAAAGCAATTAAATCAATCACCTGAAATCCAAGAAAATATAGCGTATTAAAACTTAATTTTAGTCTTGAATTGTTGCAATGATATTGAACTACTTTTCTGCAAAAGTTGAGAGAAATCGCTTGCAATGATATCAAAAAATGTGAGCTCAAGTCATACACGATGTGTAGTGTTCATTTCCCATAATCCTTTGCGGACACAGTAGATAAAGATGAATCATGCATAATGTATTCAGTTGAGTTAAGAACATCCCCAGAGAGCAGACAAATAATTGTAAGTTATCTTGTTATTTGCTATCCCTTAGTATATTCCGTGTAATCATTGATTTTCTCCTCTTTTACTAGTTGAACCACATCCTGAACCCGAATTATAACGAAATAATAAATCTATGTGCGTCTTAAAAGATTTGTATGTTCACATCTAAACCGAGTACGCGTTGGTGAAATCCACATTAAGTTCAAAATTATTTTGTGATCAACGCTGAATGGAAACTCAACTCACGACCAACGTTATACTCGTCTGATTCTACCTCATGGAATCTTGAATTGAACACGTCTACGAGTCAACTCAACAAATTAACTTTTGCTTGGTAATCTCGCTTCACGGCAGAATGTAACCGCAAGGAAACCTCGACTCAGATGCCAACGCAATTGTTCACCGAACAACCCGCAAGAGCAGGGAGAAAATCGACAAACCTGGAACGAAATCCGAAAGGATCTATCAATTGAAACGAACACGAGCTGGAATGAAAGCTAGTGTCACGAAGATAAGAAATGAACTACAACTACTCATGTCTGACTACATAAACATCGATCTGGTAAGAGAGAAATTTAACGAACTAAACGATTCAATGAAACGATTTAAAGATGCGCATACGAAATATCATGTTGAGATCACAAATGAATATGATATTGAAGAATCTAAAGAATACTATGACTCTGAAGAGACGAAAGTCTCTCAGCTTGTTGACAAAATTGTGAAATGGACTGACGCAGAGCAACGAAGAATTGAACATACCATAGCTGATTATCTGTCAGATAGTGTTCTACCTGAAGATTCAATAAATAATGTCAGCGCTCATAGTGCGTTAAGAAATTCAAAGAGACTAAAGAACACGTCTATTGCTAATTCAAATCTTGCCAAGAAAAGTCTGGCTTCGACCACGCGGTCGAGAGTCAACCTCGTCCCCAGGGCCCTCTCTTCTCACTATTTTCAAAATGGCGGACGCTCGAGAGAAGACCCTGGTGTAGGCTGGTCACGTGTCTCCAAGAATCTTGGAGGTTCGTACCCAGGCTGCCATTTTCTAGCCTCCGCATGCAGCGCCACAGGAAACCCATCTGATAGAGTTTTAGTATTTTAGAGTTGCCTGCGGAGGCTAGTCGAAAGTAATCGAAAGGGCCTTTACTGAAGAAAATATGTTCGTTGATGTTGCGATTGTTTTGCCTCAAATAATAAATAAAATCACCTGGAGCAATTCTGGCCATTTGAAAAATAGGGGTTCGGAAGTGTAATTTAAAATGAGACATATTACAACTGAACAGGTCAGATCGACAGTTTATTCGCTATTCATACAAACACCTTTCATCTCTAACGGCTAAAGTACAAAACATGTTGACGTGGATTGACGTGTCACATACTGCAAATCTCAAGAGCAAAAGCACTAGCAAATTATGTAAACAACAACAATAATATATCAGTTTGCCGTGTCACCGTCAGTATAGTCTTGCTCGTATAAATTGATACCTTGCTTTACGGTAAACGATCTCGATCGGTGGACTTTTTCATGTTCCTAAAGACAGTTCAATGCTTCGATAACACTCACACATCATCACATCATCACATCGTGGGTTCGAATCCCGCTCGAGGCGTCTCGATTCTCCATTAATTAGTTTCCATTTCTATACGTATTAGACTTAGCCGACTAATAACCTCTATTCATTTAGAAAGCAGTTTTAGAAATTCAAGATATCAAAAGGACAGTGATTTACGGCCATATAATATTCCGGTTGTAAGATTATCTGCCAGTTGTCGATCAAATAAGAAACAGGAAGCCCAATACACAAACAGAGGGTGGTGTACCTGTGAAACCTGAACAAATCTCAGTGGTTTCTGGTGCAAAATACATGTAGCATAAAATCATAGTATATTAGAGTGTAAACTTATCTTCAAATTAGAGTTACTATTTATGATACTCATTCTTCGTTTGCAACCACGTGGTATTTGGCGGAGTACGGGTTACGGGTCTCGGGTATGTATGCCAGAAATATTTCATAAATTCGATTCAAAATTAGTCTTGGCCTGCTTAAATTGAAATAGGTATGTAGTATATATCAACAACGAGTGCGAGTGTTTTATCAGGAGTTCAAAACACCGAGGAACTAACGAGTGCTTTTATTGTTTCGTGGTGTTTTGAATCCCCTGATGAAACACGAAGCACGAGTTTTTGATATTGCTTCTCAAACTCATTAATAATGAATGATTATCTGAATTGTTCTTGAGTCTCCTGAGAAAAGAACATAATAATTGCTTTTGTGTCTTGGCCTAATGAGTCACCTCGCAAGTATTATGTTTGTTAAAAAGAGCTTCAAAATCGAACAAGCAGTCAGGTAGTCTAATGGATAAGTAGTGAGCGTAATGTGCGAGGGGTCACTGATTCAACTCTGGTTGATGATTTATCACTATATTTTTTTTCATGAAAAGTAAGAGGTAGTAAGTCTACTAAGTTAAGGTGACTCGATTGGGTTTTTCCGCAGCGATATCTCTTGCGTTTGAAACACAATTGTGCGTTTGTGAACGATGTAATGGTAAATTGAGTATTACAACCTTGTTACAGAAAGATCAAAGTTTCTGATGAAGTATGTTTTATGGAGATTTGCGTTACTATGGCAACGCTGAGAGAGAATTCCTCTTTTAACATATTCTCGATTTCTATAGATTCTAGGATTAATTTGGGAAAATGCTCTTGTGATCTTATAATGGACATAATTGTCTCTAGTTCTAGTGAATATAAGCAAATTCTGTAAGAGCGTTTTTGAGATATCTTCGATTATAATTTTTGAGTAAATAAATCAAGCGTAAACAAAGCAATTAAATCAATCACCTGAAATCCAAGAAAATATAGCGTATTAAAACTTAATTTAGTCTTGAATTGTTGCAATGATATTGAACTACTTTTCTGCAAAAGTTGAGAGAAATCGCTTGCAATGATATCAAAAAATGTGAGCTCAAGTCATACACGATGTGTAGTGTTCATTTCCCATAATCCTTTGCGGACACAGTAGATAAAGATGAATCATGCATAATGTATTCAGTTGAGTTAAGAACATCCCCAGAGAGCAGACAAATAATTGTAAGTTATCTTGTTATTTGCTATCCCTTAGTATATTCCGTGTAATCATTGATTTTCTCCTCTTTTACTAGTTGAACCACATCCTGAACCCGAATTATAACGAAATAATAAATCTATGTGCGTCTTAAAAGATTTGTATGTTCACATCTAAACCGAGTACGCGTTGGTGAAATCCACATTAAGTTCAAAATTATTTTGTGATCAACGCTGAATGGAAACTCAACTCACGACCAACGTTATACTCGTCTGATTCTACCTCATGGAATCTTGAATTGAACACGTCTACGAGTCAACTCAACAAATCAACTTTTGCTTGGTAATCTCGCTTCACGGCAGAATGGAACCGCAAGGAAACCTCGACTCAGATGCCAACGCAATTGTTCACCGAACAACCCGCAAGAGCAGGGAGAAAATCGACAAACCTGGAACGAAATCCGAAAGGATCTATCAATTGAAACGAACACGAGCTGGAATGAAAGCTAGTGTCACGAAGATAAGAAATGAACTACAACTACTCATGTCTGACTACAAAAACATCGATCTGGTAAGAGAGAAATTTAACGAACTAAACGATTCAATGAAACGATTTAAAGATGCGCATACGAAATATCATGTTGAGAATATGAATATGATATTGAAGAATCTAAAGAATACTATGACTCTGAAGAGACGAAAGTCTCTCAGCTTGTTGACAAAATTGTGAAATGGACTGACGCAGAGCAACGAAGAATTGAACATACCATAGCTGATTATCTGTCAGATAGTGTTCTACCTGAAGATTCAATAAATAATGTCAGCGCTCATAGTGCGTTAAGAAATTCAAAGAGACTAAAGAACACGTCTATTGCTAATTCAAATCTTGCCAAGATAATATATCAGTTTGCCGTGTCACCGTCAGTATAGTCTTGCTCGTATAAATTGATACCTTGCTTTACGGTAAACGATCTCGATCGGTGGACTTTTTCATGTTCCTAAAGACAGTTCAATGCTTCGATAACACTCACACATCACTTGCAGCGGCTTCGATCTTCCTAATTCGATACATTTAGGACCAGAAAAGAACTATCCTTTGAAACTATAAATTCACTCGATACGATTCGAATTTATGCTATATTTAGCAACTTTCGATAAGGACCAATTAGAAGGCTTGTTGTGTTATCCAATCAAAATGCGTTTTAGTTCAGCCTACACCAGATTACACAAGAGACGCGAAGCCATGCAAATGGAAGAATATTTACTTGAAAGCAAAATGAAGAAAATGCAACTAGAACAAGATCAAGCGAGGCTTGAATTACAACAACGAAAAGAAAAACTGAGGTTAGAAGTCGAACTTCTCAAAATTCAAGAGGAAGAAAAGAATTACATCAGCCGTCAACTGACTTCAAAGTACACCGAGAACATGCAAATATATTCAGATGTGGGCAAAACGCAAACACGCCCAGAGAACATTTTGCTGTCCAAGCGAGTGAGTAGGTCTCTACCAATTATGACTGAACAAGAGTTCGAAGGAAACAAGAAATTCACAAAATCAAGTATACAGAAAGAGCAAGTAAATTCTAAAGTATTTGCAAGCAATGATAACGATGAAATAGACACGCAAACTGTCTCGAAGTTGTCATGATCAATTTCACCCCGGCAACCGCCAGAACCGAAAGATCGTCTCACAGATAACCGTGAGAACTTTAATTACACGTCTAAGTTGTCCAATCAACATGACTTTGCTGATCCCGTGAACACGCTCGGAATTCATTTCGCTCAGTCAACGCCAAAAGCAGAAAATGAGTCTACAAAGAGGGGTACGACCACGCCCAAAGTAAGCGAAGACAGTCCGCCATTCAACGCAACACGACGAGAGTCTACAAAGAACACTGAAAGGAACTTTACGGACGAGACCACACTGCGTGACTACGAAAGTCCCGATAAAGGTGCTATTCAGCCTACGGCTACAGGTCTACAACAGCAACAACAGAGCCTAACGATCCAATAGTTACTTGAACAGCAAAGACAGCATACAAACGCGCTCACCTTACCGCAGACGGAATTACCAGTCTTCACAGGTGATCCTATAGAGTATTGCGGATTTATTAGAGCGTTTGAGAACTTAATTGAAACAAAAACAACAAGCTCTAATGCGAGACTGTACTACCTGATTCAATTTACTGAAGGAGATGTTCAAGAGCTCATGCGCAGTTGCTTACCGATGGAAGCGAATGAAGGTTATGCAAAGGCGAGAGAACTACTAAAGAGCAGATACGGACAGAACTATAAGATAAGTGCAGCCTACGCCGAACGTATCATGAAAACTCCACAGATCAAAGCTGAGGATGGACGTGCTTTACAGCAATTCTCTGTGCTATTGACAACTTGTAGGAACACTCTATAGGGAATTGGTTGCATCAACAAAATAGAGAATCCTGACACTTTGCAGAAAATCGTTGAAAAACTGTCATTTGCCTTAAGACAGAGATGGCGCGATGTCGCTGATAACATCACAGAAGAACAGAACCGAGAAATTACGATCAAAGACTTGACCGACTTCGTTGACAAGAAAGCGAGAGCCGCAAACCACCCTCTGTTCGGAAAGTTAACTAACAGTGCACAATAATCCAAACATCGCAACACAACAACTGTAGAGAGTAGGCGCAAGCCTGTTCCCTCTACTACAAGATCGTCCTACGCGACGGACGGTGAACCAGTATCAAACAAGTCTAATGAAGGCAAGAACATTCCAAAGTGTTTACTGTGTAATGAACATCACTGGTTATCTCGTTGTGGCGCCTTCAAAGAAAAGTCCTTAGAAGAAAGGATCAAGTTCACACGTGGAAAGGGACTCTGCGATAATTGTCTACACGCAGGCCATATGGCGAGATCATGTCCAAAAGAAAGTTTTTGCAAGATACAAGATTGTAAACTCAGTCGAAAGCACTCTACCTTCCTACACCCCAAAAACGAACACAATGAAACAAAGGCACAAGACAAAGCTGAATCAACAACTATGCAACAAAGCACAGCTCGATCTAACTGTGTCAACTCACAAGCAACATGTAGTTCCACTGGTGCCGGTACATTTACCGTGACCGGCTTGTCTATTGTTCCCGTCAAAGTAAGTTCTAATCAAGTCGACCGAGTTGTTGAAACATATGCATTCCTGGATCCTGGATCCAACACCACTTTCTGTACGGAAAAGTTAATTAGTCAACTTGGAGTGTCAAGTAAACAAGCAACGTTGTCACTAACTACCATGAACAGTGAAAATGTCAAGTCCAATTGCTCTGTCGTAAGTCTAGAAGTCAGCGATCTTAATGAACAGAACGTTATACAATTGCCGAAAGTTTACTCGCGCAAAAGTCTTCCAGTCACAGCACAGAACATCCCACTACAAGCTGACGTTGACCGATGGATTCATCTTGACGGTATAGGACTGCCTCAAATTAACTCTACCGATATCGACCTTCTGATTGGAAACGACGTGCCTAAAGCCTATAAGGACCCTGCTTGGCTGGACTATTAACGGACCACTCGGAAGAAAAGGTGTGTCAAACCGCACTTCAAACCGAATCGAAGCAGACGTGCTGCTTAATGAACAGTTTAAACAGTACTGCAACATGGAGTCCAATGACACAAACTATCACGACGAAACGACAATGTCACAAGAAGACATCAAAGCCCTGAACAGTATGAAAGATTCTGCCAAGATCGTTGAAGGTCATTATGAGATTGCGCTACCATGGCGTAGTTTCCCTCCAGATCTACCAAACAACAAGATTGCCGCTGAGCGTCGCTTGGAATTGTTGAAGAAACGGCTCACGAAAGACGAAGTACTCCACGCGAACTACACAAAGTTTATGGAAGACCTTGTAAACAAGGGATACGCACAGAAACTCTCCAATGAAAACGTCTACGGCGATGTCACGTCTGGTTGGTATCTACCTCATCACCCAGTAACCAATCCACGTAAACCTGAAAAAACGCGAGTCGTGTTTGACTGCGCCGCCAACTACGGGGGAACCTCGCTTAACAAGAAACTGATGCAGGGACCTGATCTAACGAACTCCCTCGTGGGAGTACTGACGAGATTTAGACAGGAGAGTACAGCAGTGATGGGAGATATAGAATCTATGTTTTACCAAGTACACGTCCGTTCTGAAGATAGCAACTATCTGCGATATCTATGGTGGCCAGGTGGCGACCTCAACAAAACCCCAGAACAATACCAGATGCTAGTGCATCTCTTCGGAGGTGTCTCCTCGCCTAGTTGCGCAAACTTTGCGCTTAAAAGGACTGCCGACGACAACAAAGCCAACTTCGATACCGAAGCTGTCGAAACTGTAAAACGTAACTTTTACGTAGATGATTGTCTGAAATCCGTCGATGGCGAACAAGAAGCCATTCGACTCGTAGATGAACTGCGTCGCCTCTTAGCTCAAGGAGGATTCAGACTTACAAAATGGGTATCAAACTCCCGTTGCGTACTAGACTCTATTCCAAAACCAGAAAGAGCTGGCTCAGTGAAAACACTAGACTTCGACCATGTTCTTATTGAGAGAGCCCTCGGCATCCTTTGGGACGTCCAACCTGATACTCTGGGATTTAAGATAGCCGTGAAAGAAAAACCAGCAACGAGACGCGGTATTCTATCAGTTGTAAGCTCTATTTACGACCCTCTCGGGTTTGTATCGCCATTCATCCTGCAAGCGAAGATTCTTCTGCAAGAGCTGTGTAGAAGAGGACTAGGATGGGACGACGTTGTCTGTCAATAATAATAATAATAATAATAATATCTTTATTTATATAGCGCTATTTCATGGTATGTCAATAGCGCTTTACAGAGTGATAATATAATAATATATATGATAATAAGGAATTGGAACGCTGGTGATCATGGCTGCAGGAGCTACCCAAGTTAGAGACGTTAAAGTTTGATCGCTGCCTCAAGCCAAAGAACTTTGGTGACGTTGTTTCGACACAACTACACACCTTCTCGGACGCATCTGATATAGGATACGGAGCGGTATCTTATCTCAGACTTGTGAACACCGACGGTCAAATACACTGCGCCTTCGTACTCAGTAAAGCCAGATTGGCTCCTCTAAAGCAAATGACGATCCCTCGACTTGAACTGTCTGCGGCTACCACTGCTACAAGGCTTAGCAACATGATCGTAAACGAAATTGACCTACCTATCGACGACGTCAAGTTTTGGACTGACAGTACTTGTGTATTGAGTTATATTTTGAATCAAGAAAAGAGATTTAAAACCTTCGTTGCAAACAAGATTGCTTTCATCCATGAAACGACTGAACCAATTCAGTGGAATTATGTAAACACCAATCTCAACGTTGCAGATGATACATCTAGAGGCCTGCGTGCAGAAGACCTACTCAACAGTGCCAGATGGAAACAAGGACCAGATTTTCTGTGGAAATCAGAAGAGCACTGGCCGCAACAACCGGAATTGAATATCACTATAGATGATAACGACTCAGAAGTTAAAAGAGAAACCAAGACCTTCACTGTCTCGTCATCCGACAGCCCGGACGTGATCGTTCGTATGATACTACATTTCTCTTCGTGGTTTAAATTGAAGAGGTACGTAGCATGGATACGGCGTTACCGTTCCAATGTCTTGTGTGCAAGCCGCAAGCGCAAAGAGCAAGAAAAGGTTACATTCGCCACTGAGAAACCCCAACCTATTACTACACAAGAATTGCAACACGCGGAAAAGGAAATCCTGACATACGTGCAGAAGCTATGCTTTGCTGGAGAAATGTCTTCCTTTGTGAAAAAGTCTAGTCAACTGCATAAGCTGAACCCACTAAAGATTGATGGCTTACTTCGAGTTGGTGGACGCTTGAGAAATGCACCGATAGCAGAAGAAGCAATGCACCCGATACTACTGCCTAAGAAGCATCACGTCGTCAATCTTATAGTGCGACATTACCACGAGCTGTCAGGACACTCTGGTGTGGAACATGTGCTTGCGCTAACCAGAGAAAGATTTTGGCCAATCAATGCCAGAGCGACAGTAAAGAAAGTCGTGAACACGTGTTTTAGCTGTAGAAAGCGAAATGCTCCACCAGGAATTCAGAAAATGGCAGACTTACCAGACGACAGAGTCAAACCAGACAAACCCCCATTTACATACGTAGGTATCGACTGTTTTGGTCCATTCATCGTGAAAAGAGGATCGAAGGACTGAAGTGAAACGCTATGGCATCGTGTACACTTGCTTAACCATAAGAGCCATACACATTGAAATTCTACACAGCATGGACACCCATTCATTCATCAATTCATTCAGGCGCTTTGTAGCAAGACGTGGCGTACCGGAGTTGGTGAGGTCAGACAATGGGACAAACTTTGTGGCAGGAAATAGAGAGTTACGAGAAGCAATAAACGACTGGAATGCACAACAGGCTAACGAATTCATGGTCCAACAGAACATCAAGTGGATATTTAACCCGCCATCAGCATCACACCGGGACGGAGTCTGGGAGCGCTGTATAAGAACCATTAGGAAAATCCTGAACGCCATAACCAACGAACAGAAACTCGACGATGAAAGTTTGGTTACTCTCATGTGTGAGATTGAAGCTATAGTGAATAGCAGGCCGATTACCAAAGTTTCCGATGACCCACGTGACTTACAGCCTCTTACACCTAACCACCTCCTTCTCCTGCGATCTGGACCACGGCTTCCACCAGGAGTGTTTACCGCTGACGATACATATTCACGTCGTAGATGGCGCCAGGTTCAACATCTCGCAAACACATTCTGGAAACGATGGACGCGTGAATATCTGCCACAGTTACAAGAGCGCCAAAAGTGGGTAAACCGGACTCGAAATCTTTCAGTGGACGACATAGTTCTCGTAGTTGACGACAGATGTCACAGATCTTCTTGGCCTCTTGGACGAGTTACAGAAATTCATACCAACTCACAAGATGGGTGCGTACGCAGTGCGAAAGTGAAGACCTCATCGTCAGTCTTGATTCGTCCAGTTACCAAACTGGTACTGCTCGAGATGGTGGAAACAGCGCAAGCTTGAAGACTACCAAGCAGCTATGTTTATAGGAACTTTGTTATGATTATGAACACTTATATATTGTAAATGTATCCATTGTGAACATTTAGGGGCCGGAATGTAGTGTTCATTTCCCATAATCCTTTGCGGACACAGTAGATAAAGATGAATCATGCATAATATATTCAGTTGAGTTAAGAACATCCCCAGAGAGCAGACAAATAATTGTAAGTTATCTTGTTATTTGCTATCCCTTAGTATATTCCGTGTAATCATTAATTTTCTCCTCTTTTACTAGTTGAACCACATCCTGAACCCGAATTATACCGAAATAATAAATCTATGTGCGTCTTAAAAGATTTGTATGTTCACATCTAAACCGAGTACGCGTTGGTGAAATCCACACGATGAGATATTTACTTTGCTCTTGTTGTCCACAATCCGTTCTATTTTTACTAAAAGAATCATAATTAAAAATGCCGTCGATAAATTTTGTTTAAAATTGATTATGCTTCAATTTAGATTGTAGTTGTTATGTTCGTATAATCTCAAGCTCATTGAAACATTTTAAGGCCGCCAAATATGAGCTTCAAATCTGATAGTTTTTCTACCACTATCAGTAGTTGTAAGTTGTTGATCATTATGCAGCTCTTTTGTTCTAGTTTGTCACCTCTCTTGTGCATTCCACCTTCCGAACGCTCTTCCGAAATATGCTAATCTGCAGTATTATAATTGATAAAAAGCATTGCAATATCACACAATCGCTCTAGTTTTACGCTCGTAGATTTTGCATTGGCACATCAAAAAAAATAATGACACGTTTTTTTAGTACACAATCATTCTCGCACTCTTCATTTTATTCAAAGAAAACATTGGCCTTTTATTTTTCAAATTGAACTTTAAAATAATAAATATATTTTGATATGAAAGTTGCTGGCAGCTCGTCCCCATACTTTGAATAGTTTGATTTCTTTTCATTTTCATTTCAAAGGAAATGAAAGACGCAAAGGACCGTAGTTATTCCTTGCTTTCAAAACGTTAATTCATGTATAACTGATTCCTGTATGGGAGTCCCCTCCCCGGAAATTAACCCTTAGAAATAAACTGCCAACCGAATTTTAATTTTAAATGACGTAACATGAACGATTTTGAATTGAATGTATTCGGGGAAATTACAAGGCGATCCCTTCGATCTCTCGTACTATGCTTTAGGCGTTCAGATTGTTAGCTTGGAAAGGTTTAAATTTAGCAACGAGTTCTCGTTCAGTTTCACCTCATTTTGCGGGCGTAGCTATACTTTTGAATCCACTCGTATTTTAATCAGACTGAAACATGAAAGCACAAAAATTCCGTTTAGTCTCAGTTCACCCATTTCAGATTGTCCGATGACAATGTTTTTGTAAAAGTGCATATCACACTTTTTTTTAAATTTCATTTTAATACTGCAGATTAGCATATTTCGGAAGAGCATTCGGAAGGTGGAATGCACAAGAGAGGTGACAAACTAGAACAAAAGAGCTGCATAATGATCAACAACTTACAACTACTGATAGTGGTAGAAAAACTATCAGATTTGAAGCTCATATTTGGCGGCCTTAAAATGTTTCAATGAGCTTGAGATTATACGAACATAACAACTACAATCTAAATTGAAGCATAATCAATTTTAAACAAAATTTATCGACGGCATTTTTAATTATGATTCTTTTAGTAAAAAATAGAACGGATTGTGGACAACAAGAGCAAAGTAAATATCTCATCGTGTATGACTTGAGCTCACATTTTTTGATATCATTGCAAGCGATTTCTCTCAACTTTTGCAGAAAAGTAGTTCAATATCATTGCAACAATTCAAGACTAAAATTAAGTTTTAATACGCTATATTTTCTTGGATTTCAGGTGATTGATTTAATTGCTTTGTTTACGCTTGATTTATTTACTCAAAAACTCTAATCGAAGATATCTCAAAAATGCTCTCACAGAATTTGCTTATATTCACTAGAACTAGAGACAATTATGTCCACTATAAGATCACAAGAGCATTTTCCCAAATTAATCCTAGAATCTATAGAAATCGAGAATATGTAAAAAGAGGAATTCTCTCTCAGCGTTGCCATAGTAACGCCGATCTCCATAAAACATACTTCATTAGAAACTTTGATCTTTCTGTAACAAGGTTGTAATACTCAATTTACCATTACATCGTTCACAAACGCACAATTACGTTTCAAACGCAAGAGGTATCGCTGCGGAAAATCCCAATCGAGTCACCTTAAAGGTAAGTAACATAATGGTAAATATACAATAATTTCAGTGTCTTGATCAGTGTCTTGATCAGTTCTTCCTCCGGTATCAAGATACATCCACCTGACTCGAATCGTGAGAGCTGATTGGTTATTGAGCTAATGAATTATGAGTTTGAGAAGATATCATAAAGCCTTTCATACCTTTTTAGCTATCCAAGCTGCTATCATAATGCAGTTCGGTCTTGGAACGACGTATAACCTATTGCCTATGGACTGATGTCCTCGACAACCTTTTTTGAAATAGGTGTATACAGAACATATTGTTAAATTAATAATGGTAATTGAACTGAGTGGAGTGCAATTTGGTCTGAAATCAAACGCGCGATTACAAAATCGCACGACCGCGTAGCGGGAGTGCGATTTGTAATTGCAAGTTTGATTTCAGACCAAAATTGCACGACACGAAGTTCAATTACCACTTAATTATATCCATTTTGAAATTTACACTCATTCGATACCGGAAAACATAAACAACGATTTATTTACAGCAAAATGTCACGTGACGAGTAGTGCGCAATGAACTATTGAGCACATGCGAAGCGGTCCGTACAATCTACTCGACACTTGGTACAAAAGTCCTTCTTTATTCTCTTTCTCGTCGTCAGAATCACAGAAAAAAGCCCAACATCGCTTTTTTACCGTTGCTGGTTGTTCTTTTGAGTAGTAATTGAACGTACAGCTGGTGCAGTTTTGGGATCACTTGACCTGCTGTCGTAAGGAAATGACCTTCGTGTTGAGGATTTGCCGCGAGCCGTGAAATTCACTGGACATTTTACAGTCTTAAATACTACGCTTACAGGATAATTATTCTACTTCAAACGATGCTCAATGGCACTCTGAATAATTCTTAGATATTGTGGCCCATTGTCTTCGCCGTCCTTGCGTTTGACTTCTGCATATAACTGATCGAGTGAGAGTCTTGTCGAGGTAAACACTACAACATGACAGGCGCCATTTTGTTGTCAATGTTGATTTCAAGATTGTTGGACGTCTTGCACCAGTTTTCAAACACAGAAAGCCATTGCTTTGTGGAACGGTTTTAGTCTTATTGTTAATGGCCCGAGACTTTAATTCATCAATATCTTGGCTTGTGTAGAATTACTAGAAACTCGAACTGTTTTTCCAATCGCAAATTCAGGAATGGACTCGCTACGACTAGGAGTTACCGGAGCTTGTTCGCTTGTTTTGGTCCTGTTTTGGTAGTTTATTCTGCATTTTCTGAATGCAAATGGATGTCAAATGACGGATAATCATTTACATTCAGTGCCTCTTCAGCTTGAAAGAGGGAATAGTCAACAATAAAAAACTGTAAGTTGAAAAAGTCACCATTTGTTTTGTAAAATATGAAAGATTTGTTGTGGTAAAATCCAAAGTCTTTCCTGTTCATTTATTTTCCTTTTTTTTTTTCCTGTGTTCTGATTGCATGTTTTATGTTGTTACTGCAATTTCATTGGATGTTCAAATTGGTGCGATTTAGAGCTCAAAAAGGTGCGATTTGGGAATAAATCGCACCATTTTTAACCAATCAGATTACAGGAAATGCTAGTGATTTCAAAATGGATGTAATTAATGTTAATATTCAATTACTAATTAATGATATACACTTATTTTCAAAAAAGGTGTCCATTTACAAAATAGTAAATAGTAGAAAGGAATTAATTAGAGAAACAAAAGAAATTCAATCTCTGGCTCATTGTTTCTCTAATTAATTCCTTTCTACTATTTACTATTTTGTAAATGGACAACGTTTTTGAAAACAGGTGTATCAATGCTGTTCATAATGATTGTTATTAACAACTGTTATTGTTCAATTATTTGTACACAATAATTGTTTTCAATTAAACTTTGTATTAAAATAATCATTTCTGATTTAAATTGGCATTATATAGAACCAAAGAACAAGTTCCGTCACATAGTTCAAGCATACTAGTTCAACAGAGGAATCAATCCAACTACAAATTGCTTCTACATTTCAAAACCGCAGTGCCTACATGCAGTCCTTGACTGCCTATTTTTTATTCTTGAGACAAAAGTATATTTTCAATTTAAATAATACAATATACACTCAATTGCAGAAACGTTGTAGTATGCATTTATACAAATATACAAATATCTAATGAGATGCAAAATGTTAAACATGCTAAAATAGTGCTGAAAATTATTGTGTTGTCCTTGCTGGATGTGATACTAATCTAAAATTGATGATTCTGATATATTAGGAAAATAAGCGATGTTTCGCACTTTGTAACTCACTGAGATATCTTGTATCTCATTAGATATTTGTATAAATGTATACTACAACCTTTCTACAATTGAGTGTATATGATGCAATATATTATTATCCAAATATATACACAAAATGTACTCAGTAGAGTACAAATACCAGTACATTATTATATATCTGTGACATAATTTTACCAAATTTGGTCATTTTTGAGGGCCGATATGAGGCGTTAATGCCCTGTAGAAATCCGTAATGCAGTGTTCACAACTGAAAAAACAATAATCTGATAAAATTACGTCACAGTTATATATAATAAATCCCTCATTAGATGTTTTCTCAATGTTTTCTCAAATATACAATATTTGAGCAAGCTTACAAGCCTTGTAATTCATTGTAATACCTCGCTCGAAGAGTGATTAAACAATGTTTGGATGAAGTGTAAACTGAAGTTATGGGTTTACCTCGGTTCGGTGTATTTGAAAAAAACTGACGTAACTGATGTTGTTTTTCTTCACTGCGTGTATCAAGTCACTTCGTTCTAAGTTCTAAAGATCTCTAAGCTCTTTGCAGTACTAGTACTGGATTGATCAATCCATATCTCTATGAATTATTGTGGTTATTTTGAAAACAAGACGACATAACCTTCCTCCATCAAGGTTTGTGAAGAAGCGATGTTTCGTTTTGATAAACCATGTTGTTAGAGCCTTCGGTAATTATCTTAGCGGCCGGCAAAGGGCGCATGCGCTGTAGAACCCAGTTGGCGAAATGAGGTCAAAGAAGAATACGACGACAACGACCGGACTGCATTTTTAGAGTCGGGCTTTCCACAGGAAGCCCGACTAATAACATATTTTACGATAATTTTTCGGTCGTAAATGAGCCTCATTTTGGCAGTTGGATAATAAATCTCTTATTAGACAGTTTGATGTGTAGTATGGCTGGATATTTTACGAGTCACGCAGTATTTTGACGAGCCGTATATATATATTTAAAAACAAATTGTTGGATTAATAATTATGTTCAATGTTTTCGCACTATTTTCTGAAATAGTTCCCTAAAATCTAAGGGTGGTTTTCGATTTTACTACAACTCTTAAAATAAACATGAATAATTAATGAGGAAAATACAATACAATTCTTAATCGTGACCGTGTCTTTATATCTTATATAGATTCGTCCTAATTTGCATACGGCAACCTTGCTGTTACATTATTGATTATTAGTGTTTGTCTCTGACTTCTGTTTTTCATATAGACGTTTCGGCCATTAATCAATGGCCTTCATCAGTATTAATCGGAAACGTTGCGATCTTTGAAATACTTAAAGTAATACTTAACGTATAATAATATAGTAAACCTGACTGCAACTTCAAGATATATAACCTTGCTGTTTATATATCCATTCTGAGCTGCTGACCATCCTACCCGCTGAATAACGCTCAATGAGCGTCTAATTCTGCACTAAAAAGCCTGATATGAATTTATATTCGTAGGGGAATTCCCAGAAATGATAAGAAACTGGGGTCAAATAACCGGATGTCGTTCAATTCGCACTCTGCAGTATCATGTGAATATATCGATTTACTTTTGTTAAATGTACTTTAAAGAAAATCGCATCTCGTAACCTTCTCTAAACATAATACATTTGACTGCAACAGTTTTTTGAAAGCGCTTTAATTGTATTTTGCACAACTCCTTTGAAGGTGCGGTAATACGAGCAACAAAATCGTGCAACTTGTCGCGCAACATTGTTCAGATTGTTGCGTTGCAAGTTGCAGAGCAACGTTTCTCGTATTACCATCGTTCGCGCAACTTGTCGCGCAAGAAAGTTTTTTGCGCAAGAAAGTTTTGCACTGCTGCAACACGAACATGTGTTGCGCGACAAGTTGCGCGAACTCTGCAAGTTGCAACGCAACGATCTTGCGTGACAAGTTGCACGATTTTGTTGCCCGTATTACTGCTCCTTCACTGAGTTCGACTGATTACAAACTCTATTTTCCTTTTTATCCAGATGATGTTGAGACATAATCCAAACATATTAATTTGAACTTCTTGGCTAATTTTAAGGACAAAGCTAAGAGTTCTAAAGCAGCTGAGTATTGAGGTATACTAGGTATATTCCCGTAAGAAAGCTGGCCCACTTTAGGAAGGTTAACTTCAGAACAACATAGAACTATCCTGTGTGAATTTCATTAATCACCTGATCATGGTTACAAATGAACGACCAACTGACTAGAACGATGTTTCCACATTAATTTAATTTAATAAAAAAATACTCGATCAAATGACTTACGCACACTTATTTTGCAAGTCAAGTGAAACTCAAACCCATAGGTCTTGCTCCTGCTAAAACGGACAACTAGCCAAAGCAAGGTATACTAATACGCTGAGACCAAGAGAAAATGAGGTAAGAGAAGGAATCCCTGGTACCCCATCATGTGCCCCGTTAATTCTATTTTTAGCTTTAGTTACCATGCCCGCGCAACCACTCTTGACTTGTAGAATTTTAAAATACTCAACCTTACCTTGGTTTTTCCTTTCAAAAACATTATATTTTTTGCCATTACTGCGATTCTCAGTATTATGCGAACTCAGACATTCAAGCAGTCGGCTGGAACTTGGTTTTTCCCTGCCGTCAATCGACATAAAAATCAGTAAACTTACAGACCCACCAAATGAAAATCAAATATGATTTTGAGCTAAATTATGGATCATTTGGTCGAAGAATGTATTTAGTTTTGAATTCGTTTGAGTTTTGAATTTGATTGACGGGTAGCGAAAAACCAAGTTCCAGCCGACTGTTTGAATGTCTGAGTTCGCATAATACTGAGAACCGCAGTAAAAAGAAAAGCAAAAGACTACACAGCTTCTGCTCCAAGATAACAAAGCAGTGGTCGCACGATTTCTATGATGTTTACATGCAAAGTCTGCACTGAATAAAAATACAAAACTGAGGGAAACAATATCGTCAACTCTCTGAGAAAAGGCCACAATTTAATTATCTAAGATTTATTGAAGGATTTTACGAATACTCAGGCGAATTGAGCAAAATTAAAGTGCTACAAATATAAACTACACAAAGATCAAAGTCAAAGCAATCACGAAAACAAACTCTAAAGTTAAAGTGGTCTTACCGGCACTTGTATTCGACAATTACGAAGTCCAAGCGTTATTCTCAGGTTGGAAAACACGAAGGAAACTTTACAAGAGCCAGCATCACCAAAACCTTGAAGCACCAGCCATATTGTGGACATGAAAATTTAATTCAACCATCTGCAGTCCTACAAGACGCCGGCTACAACAAAACGACTCCTTGCACTTATCGGTTTTCTCAGTCGAAGGACATGGCAAACTGAAGCTGTTTTCCTCTATTTAGAATCGTCTCAAGTGTCCCAAATTCAAAATAATTTCAGTCAAATCCCAAAAGGATAATTTGGTAAAATCCTTTATTGAGTTTTCGAAGTAAAAATTAGTAAAATGTTCGAGAAAGTTGAGAAGATTTTCTTCGCTCACTTCGCTCAATTTTGACTTTTCATCCGTGCGTAACGGCCTGCGCGACCTCGCCTTATATGATCTGACCAATCACGTTCCGTTCTAAATATAGATTGATTCTAAAAATAGAATTAACGGGGCACATGATGGGTCAAGAGCCCAATACCAGGGATTCCTTCTCTTACCTCATTTTCTCTTGGCTGAGACTTAAAGTGCCTATAAGCCCAATTTGTTTTATTTTGGAAATCGATTCTTTACGAAGTAAATAATGGAACGGTGTAGTAGTTTCCTGGTTTGGGTTTCGCATTTGTGAGTTATAGAGGTTTGAAATCTCAAAATGCAAATCAGAGACGTAGATTCAGTCCTCATTTATTATACAAAAACGCCCTTGTGCAAATTACTGACATTTCTAAACTTGGAATATATTTTCACAGTTTATAGAAATAGTTTTATAAGCTTTCTTCCTATTTTAGGAAAAAAAGCGCTACTTGAAAAAATCTAAATAAGTTATGACAAATTCCCGATTCTACGTCATCTGATTTGCATATTGAGATTTCAAACCTCTATAACTCACAAATGCGAAGCCCAAACCAGGAAACTACTACACCATCCCATTATTAACTTCATAAAGAATCGATTTCCAAAATAAAACAAATTGGGCTTATAGGCACTTTAAAAAATCAAATTAAGAATACTAGCCCGGTATATTTACAGCAAATTTCACCAAAATTGTGACAGGGTGGAAAAAAACGGATTGGCCTTCCATCCACACGTATCCGGTGAATATAGTCGATCAATTCGCAACTGTTTGAATAATAATAATAATAATAATAATAATAATAATAATAATAATAATAATAATAATAATAATAATAATAATAATAATAATAATAATCATCATCAGTTTTGTATGGGCGTATATAGATCCACATAGATCCTGTCTGCCTGCGGTGCTTTCCTATCTATCGTTCTAAGTGAGGTTCTCAACATGATGGTAAGGGTTTCATGTTTATTTGCACGTTACTCCAGCGTCCTTATCATGACCACAAGAGTTACCAATCACGTACGTGGAGTAGCGACGGCGTCGACTATAGAGATAGCGTGGTGGTGGACTTTGCTGTCTACAATCTTGTAATGTACTTTCAAAGCCATTGCAACGCAGCCGATTGACTTGTCCATTTCCTTGTCCAAATATTGCTCTTTGATGCGCCGATGTAGCATCATTAAATCCAAGTTGTTTACAAGCGATTCTAGCACTTGCGATGTCCCAGCCGTTCCCACATACGGTTCCCCATTGGCCATTTTTATACATTTCAACGCGCCCTTGATATGGATTAGAAGACGATCCAGCTAATCTAATTTCTTGAAGTAAAAGGTAAAACCAAGCCATCAAATTATATTGATCTTCAGGTAATCAGTGGACACAATGTTTGCATTCAGTAACAACGATGAAGCAGAGAATGGCAGGCTGCGCTACACACGATATTTCATATTGTTAAACGTTAACAATCAGTCCAAGAGCGAAATTGTTTTATTAAATACCCAACCTGCGGTTTTATTTTCATAGTTTATTTTTAATTTTTCGCACATTTGAAATGGATGTACAATTTATTTAGACACATGAATGCCGTGTTAAAAATACATATACACAGTCACAAGTCATATTTTAAGCTTTAACAATCGATGGCGAGTGATTCTAAAACTTTTCAAGGGTTCTCCCAACATCACTAGTGTCTCTATAAGAGTACAAAAACACGGACTTCGATTGTTAAAGCTTTTATAAAATAGTGAAGCACGCTGTTAAGTTATAAAATACTTTTATTTGTGATCAAACTATCAATTCTCCCGGAAATCCTCAAAATCCGCGCGACAGCCAATCAAATCGTTTGTAAGAAAAGAAAATCCTCCGTGAGGTTTGATCTTGTCTTCGCAAATGATTGTAATTTCATACATTCTTCGGTGTTCATGTGTTGACACATCATCGATCGGTCAGACGATGTAAGAGTTAATTACCGAGAACGGAGGCAATAAGCCATATACGTATATGTATATGGCTTATTGCCGACGTTCGAGGTAATTAAGTATTTGATTTATCAATTGAGGTTTTCTATAGAAAGGTTATTAAAAAATACTAACATATATTGTAAAACTAGTAGTTTGGGAGTTTTGAGTAACAACGTTTATACTTTGTATTTTCAATAGACTTTTGCTATGCAAATTATTTAAAAAAATAGTACCTGTGGCTACTGCTATATATCTATCACATTCACAGGCAGCTATGGCTGCCCATATGTAGCAATATTTAATCCATTGATATTTTTTTTTCGAGGTAATTTTAGATGTAAACTTTGTTAAAATTCATTTGATTTAATCCTTCATATGTGATTTGATCCTTCATTTTTGATGTAATCCTTCATATTTGATTTGATCCTTCATATTTGATTTGATCCTTCATATTTGATTTGATCCTTCATATTTGATTTGATCCTTCATATTTGATTTGATCCTTCGATTTTTATTTAATCTTCCTGGGGCGAGCTCGGCCAGAGCCTCGTTTTCGCTCGAACAAACAAAACCACGCGCCATTTTGTTTTGGTGGGTTTCAAGTTCGTCTTTTTCGGGTTGTGTGGACAAAATGGATAAGGAAACGAGGGGGAAAATAGCTGGATTGCTAAATGAAGCTTCGAAACTTCTTCATCCTAATGGCTCCAGCACGAGTGACACCTTGAGAAGTGATGATAGCGCTGCTAGTTCCAGCAGCACCGTGCAAGGACTGCAAGAAACCCTTCAGCGAGCTCGATCTATGATGAGGGAGAGCTTGTCTTCCGGGCTTCATAGCCGGTTGAATAGACAGGAAAGATTACGATCAGGGTCTCCATATCAGCGCAATAGACCTGCTGGCAAGGAGAAAAAAAAAGGAAAAGAAAGCGTTAGAGTTTGCTTTGTTGAGATGCTGGGACGATGACGAGGAGGAGGACGAGCCAAACCTAAAATGGGATTCAGTTATTGCCAGTGGAATGCTGATTGTTGAAGAGGGTGATGACGAGAAGACCATCAGAAACTCATTGAAGAAAGCCTTATCAAATAAATTTTCCATTATTGGAGATAATGATTTCGACTTCATAAAAGTCAGACATAAAGCAATAACACATCTTGAACTGGGACCAGGTAAGCTTGAGCTTATAATTTATAATTTATTGTTGTAATATTAATTACTGTGGTAAATAAACATTATTATTATTATTGATTATTATTATTATTATTTATTCTTGTCATATTGATTGGTTCTAAACCTTTAGCAATAGATAACTGACTGACCATAGCTACTCAACTCGGTTAGCTGTTTTTAGCTATTTTGAGTAGCTGTGCTTAATTCCAGCATTAAATTATATACATGTACACATCTATATATGTGTATCTGTATACACAGATATGCATACAATGTATATCTCAATGTAATTATAAGTGAGCACAATAAAGTTGTTAATTTAGTATTAAATCTTTATACATACAACAAAGTCATTATATAAAGAGAACATGTTTCGTCCTTACCAGCCTTTTCAACTCGTTATATATATACATTAACGTTAACATACACACTCATTTCAATAAAATTAGTCACCCGTAAAGCTTCGAAGGTGAGACCGATTAGGATCCTGGGTTGGTTAAAATGTATGTACCCATGGTCCTTCTTGGTCTCACCTTCGAAGCTTTTTGGGTGACTAACTTTATTGAAATGAATGTATATATAACGAGTTGAAAAGGTCTGTAAGGACGAAACATGTTCTCTTTATATAATGACTTTGTTGTACGTATAAAGATTTAATACTAAAGGTTTAGAACCAATCACTATGACAAGAATTTCAAAATCTTTTGAAGTCCAATTAAGGAGAGTTTCAACAATATTATTATTATTACTATATTTATTATTATTAATATTAGGTACTGAATATAACTATGCTGTGGTTAAGAAAATGGCAGGCCAGGGATTGCTCTACATCAAAATAAAGCAAGGCTTCGATTTTATATATAAAAAGGATGACAATGAAGATGATGATGGGTTGCTTAAATCTTCTTTGGAAACAGATGAAATAATAGTCCAATCTACTGGTGAACGTGAAACCATGGCAACTGCAAAACGTGATGACCCAGAAGTACCCTTTACAGCAACTATACATAGTCCTCTTCCACCAACTGTAAAGAATGGTCAATCCAAGGACCTGCAAGATGCTATACAGAAGCCATATTTTGTTGATGCCTTGTTAGATGGTATCAGCACACAAGGTCTAAGTGATCCAGTGGAAATTCTCAGGTTCTTGCAGAAGAATATTGTACAGGGAAGGAAATTGGATATTGAATGTATGTCATACTGTCCAGAACAAGAAGAATATACTAATTATATATGTGTTGACAGAAGTGACATTCTATCATCAACATTTGCAGAGCTTGAGGCCATTAAAAACTTTCATGTTACTTTTCAAGTCGATTTTATGGGTGAAATGGCAAATGACTTTGGGGGACCAAGAAAAGAATGGATCCGCTTGATGAATTTGGCCATGAAAGAAAAGTACTTTGATAAAGGACTGAGAGAATATCTTGCAGATGAATACTATTATGTCGGGGCTATGATTGGAATAGCACTCCTGCAGAATGGTCAGCTGCCTGCATTTATGCCAATTGATGTAATTGAAAATCTAACAGCATCTCCAAATCCAAATCCCTGTATTACTAAATTGCAACACGGGTTGAATGTCTTTGGGCTTGTATCAATCATCCAAAAAGTTCCCATCCTTCTTCATTTGCTAAGGCCAAACAACCACACAATGTCTGCCAAGATGCTTATCCATTTGCTGACCCCTAAGTTCTCAGTAGAAGGCTCAACCTCTTTTGTCAAGAAAAGGAAATGTATGCACTAGTTATCAAGTACATCAGGCAGGTTGCAAGTGGACGTAGAGAACCAATCACTTTAAGTTCAATACTTATCTTTGTCACTGGGGCTTCAGAGGAGCCTGTACTTGGATTTGCCAATCATCTTTACATTGAATTTACCAGTACATTGTCTGAGGTATTAGTAGTAAGACAATAATATTAATACTTATTGATGATGATGATCACATCTGATCTTGTCAGGTGGATTTATATACAATACAGTCAAACCTGTATTAAGCAGACCTGAATTAAGCGGTCAGTAGGCCATTCCCCAAGTGTGACTGTTTAATACATGTTTGACTGTAGGTACATTGTAGTATAGCATAATATTAATAATATTTGTTATAAAAAAGTAAAAGAGATCATGTATAGAGATCATGGTACATGTAGGTAGTATACATGTAGTTAGTAGTACATTGACTTCCATTGTCAGTAATATTTGTTCTTCTTTTTTCTTCTTCTAAAGCCAACAGAATTTCCTGAGCGGAATCCCTACTTGTACCTACCAACAGCCCATACCTGCTCAAATGGTCTAGTACTGCCTATAGCATCTCTTGCATGCAATCCACCTACTGAGGATAGTCTATTTGAGGTGTATGATTTGGCCTTTTCAAATACCTATTTTGGGTCTGTGTGATCATGTTTATACTTTGCACTAATTATGATCTAGTGCATTTGCTGATAGTTCAATCATACATTAATAGAAAATAAGTTTTCTTATAACATCGTTAAAATTCTTAGATAAAGATTGTGAAACAATTCTGAGTAAGTCAAACCTTGTCAGCACATCTTTAGATTTACTCATGCCATACGTGATGACAATTTACATGTACTGGTATTCAACTCTGAATAGGATGACCTATTGCATTTTTAAGCCAGTTCTGTTGTGTTTTACTGTTTCACTTTACCATGTTTTACTTATAAAATCCATTTTAATGCATCTTGTGTGATTTTATTTACTGTACGTGACTGTAATAGAGTCAACTAACTGTGGGAATGTCAAGGGCATAAGTCGTTATTAGAGTGTAAACAACATGTATCCATGAAACTACTGCATAATTAACACTAAATTAGTACTAAATAGCACTGATAAAACAATAGACATATCATTATGTAGTACTATTAAATACATGTAGTACTGTTTTGTGGATATATTGTTTGCACTCTAGAATCCTAGAGTAAGAAGTCTCATTGTGAGCATGGTTATTGACAAAATAGCAAAGTTCCTGCTCCGATATACAACAGTCATGAAAAACGAGCTGGTTCTGGTAGCAGGATTGTCCCCTCAGATTACCCTGGCACCCTATACAATCAATACAATCCTTTTTTATTGTGGGTAGACTAATTCAGCTACAAAATTGGCTGGTTTCCAATTTGGCCCACTTTATTACATATATAATAAAACTAAGGCCAAGTTCAGATACTGTGCTAATAATGAGCCGTTCTTATTTCAAACAATAGATAATGAGGCGGCTTCTTTTGAAGTAATTAAGAACGGCTCTTGGAAACTGATACGGCGTTTGAACTATATGTAGGCCTAAGATACATTACAATTTCATTACATTACAAATATTTCATTTACATATACTATTACATACACAAAACGATTTCAATTTCATCACAAAAATATTTTTGATAAAATATTGAAAATGAAAACATATATATGTGTGTGAGTTCCATATGCACATGGCACACACACAAAGAAAAGATTAGAACGAAAACATTAAAGAAGAGTAAGACTTGGTGGGGAGGGATAAATTTCCATAAGATGGAACCGCTATACGCAAAGGTCGACCGTTGACCACTGTCTGTTTTGCAAAGATTAATGTCTGGGTACAACTGAGATTTGATCGGTATTTGTCTCAGATACATACAGTACTAACATGTACGTAAAACCATGGACATGTACATATCCATGGTTTAGAGTATACTGATATTTAATGAAATGGAAATACATTGTACTTTGTAAGTTCATTGTCATTAATATTCTTCAAGTTTTTGTACAACAAGTGTGAGGACTGCAGTGTAAATGTCAATGCCAGCTTGAACTGATTGTCTATTTACATCAATCTGCTGATAAACAAAATCAGTTATATCTTCACTATAATCAATTCTGATCTGTTCGATAATAACATCATGTGCAACATCTGATAGTGGACGAGGGCCATCAGGATCTTCACCATAGAACTGATCAACCACAGAATGATCCGAACCATTGGAATTTAATGGGTTGTTCTCATTTAGTATTCCATTCAACCAAATCTGATTAGGAGTCCATCCATGTTCAGTTGAAAGGCCATGATCATTAAACATTCCAACAAATTCATTTAGAGCAGTGTTAATCCTTTTTGAAAAGACTAAATGTAATGCGAACATGTGAATGGCATTTTCAACATCAAGGATGCCTGTTTGTTCCATTGCATAGAAGGTATAATAGAAGAACTGGCAAACACATCTAAATACGTCCCTCCAAAGCCTCTCTATACGTTGATTTCTTGTAGATGATCCAGCGATAAAGCTATTGCGTCCTTCTCCCCAATGATCGACCATTACCTCACAAACCTTGACATTTTCTACGCCATAATCTACACGGATACGCGATGGCCACAAGTTCAGATTGTCCTTGATGGCATCTTTGAAATGATTGAGAACAGTCTTTGCCAGGTTGTTGGTGCTGCATCTCATAAACATAATTTTTCTTGACTTGCCATCACAGCAACCATGTATAACAAACTTCCATCTTATCAGAGAATGGTGGCCATCAATGTGCCAGAGAGAATTTGGCCATTGTACAAAGTACCTTCTTCTTGACACTAAAGCTCCCCAACGTAAGGCAGTATTGCGAGGATCCACTGTGTTTATAGCAGCTCTTATTCTCCATCTCTGTACATGCATTCCAAGTGACCTAAAATACCCTGACATATAGATGGCTCACCAGTGGTACATCCATGACGTGACATATAATCCCTGATGATTTCATCGATTTCTCTGTCTGAAATGACAGAAAACTGCTGCAGGCCAGAAAGTCCATACTCTTGGACACGACGCATAACAGTCCACCTCGATACACCAAACATTTGAGAAATCTTCAACCACGAGAAATGAAGTCCTCGTAATTCCACCAAACTGTCTTTTGGAATAAAGTAACTAGGCCTTCCTGGACGTTTTGTGTTGACTTTCTGTATTAGTAACTGACACGTTAGCGTAGTATCGGTAGATACATGATTGTACATGGCAATAACTTCGTTCTCAATTTCAGAGAAAACATTTTCTAAATTATGCCAAGTCTTGGTGTCTTCAGGACTTAAAGAAGAAATATTTCCAATTTCATGCAACAATTGCATTGTCTTTCCAAGGAGATCTAAATGTGTGAGCAGATCACTGAGAAAGTTCTCAGAATAAACATCTCGATTCTCTTGACGTAGTCTATTTTCTTCGGATTTTTCGATCACAAACATCAAGAACTTCTCTACATCGTCGTCGGCCATTTTGAAAATGGCGCGTGGTTTTATTCGAGCGAAAACGAGGCTCTGGCCGAGCTCGCCCAAGGAAGATTAAATAAAAATCGAAGGATCATATAAAATATGAAGGATCAAATCAAATATGAAGGATCAAATCAAATATGAAGGATCAAATCAAATATGAAGGATCAAATCAATATGAAGGATCAAATCAAATATGAAGGATCAAATCAAATATGAAGGATCAAATCAAATATGAAGGATCAAATCAAATATGAAGGATCAAATCAAATATGAAGGATCAAATCAAATATGAAGGATTACATAAAAAATGAAGGATCAAATCACATATGAAGGATTAAATCAAATGAATTTTAACAAAGTTTACATCTAAAATTACCTCGGAAAAAAAATATCAATGGATTAAATATTGCTACATATGGGCAGCCATAGGCAGCCCAACCATTGCTTTTGCTGTGGCGATCGAGCGCCAAAAAGCGGCTGTATTCGCAGGCTACGTAAACATTGACCTAAAAGTTGAATAACACTTACAGAACCTTTCGTCTGACCGTTTAGAAAGACAGAATGAAAGCTGTGATAAATAATATTGGTGAATTTTCTGAAACTAAACATTGATGAAACTCGATGCAGACAGTCAAGTAATCGGTTGAGCCAGGAGCCCATTACTAGGAGCCTTCCTCTAGTAATAGGTACATGTGACATCAAATGCACAAATTGGGCTATTTTTAGATATGCAAATTTTCGAAGAATTTCAAATGGTCCAAAATATTGATATTCTTAATCCATGGAAGTCCAAGTCCATTTTTCCCTTGCACAAGAACGAGACAACTGTGTACAATGAATGAATCACATGTATCAATAAACTGACATACTGCCAGAGCGCTTAGTGCCTATTAGTGGAGACTTTTAGTTTGGCGACTCACGTTGTCGCGAAATTCTTCTACGTTCTTATACCTATCGCTTCATATGTTTATTCTTGTTTTATCAACTTTCTTTTGTTGATTTTTGATTCATGATTTAGTCTTCGTAAGAATGAAGCGTTCTCCAATGATTTCGACTCTGATGAAGCAAAAGTTGGATAGCGGCGCCAACATAACAATTAAGGTGACTCCGTTATCATTCTCGGCGCACTCGTCTATGACAAACTTTGGGTCATAACTTCCTCTGCTTTTATACAATTGCCATAAAACATTGGCAACTATTAGAGCTTTCATTCACCTATAATACAATATAATTCGATTGCACTGCAGAACATTTTTTTAAATAATATTAGAACTTAAGTAAACTCAATATTTTGGATAAAATTGGATATTGCGAAAAATCTGTCCGTTTTTTTTGGATGAAAGTTTTGGAATCACTTTATATTGACATAATTCATAACCTGACCAAGTTTTAGCAAAATCGTTGGAGCGAAAGCAATCGTTGGAGCTAATTTCCGTGCTTAAGTATGGTTGTTTTCATGCGGCCGTGCTTTAGCTCCAACGATTTTGCTAAAACTTGCTGAGGTTATGAATGATGTCAATCTAAAGTGATTCCAAAACTTTCATCCAAAAAAAACGGACAGATTTTTCGCAATATCCAATTTTATCCAAAATATTGACTTTACTCAAGTTCTAATATATTTTTTTTTAATGTTCTGCAGTGCAATCGAATTATATTATATTATAGGTGAATAAAAGCTCTAATAGTTGCCAATGTTTTATGGCAATTGCATAAAAGCAGAGGAAGTTATGACCCAAAGTTTGTTATAGACGAGTGCGCCGAGAATGATAACGGAGTCACCTTAAACCACACAAATGTGCACTTTGCTAAATAACTTCTTCGCTGAAAGATAGTCGAAAAACAACTGAAACTTTCAACTAACTAAGAATGTATAAACTATCGTTTAAACATTCTTGTCGAGAAAAACGTACGCTGAAAAGATTCAAAAATACGACAAAAACTGTGGATATATTTGGCTACCTGACTTCGTGCTCATTCATCTAGTTGTCAAATATTTCAAAAAGTTGGCGATTCGTCTTCATATATAATGTAGTTCAGATAGAATTTAAACAGGGAAGAGCCATTTTTCAACATGGATCTGTTTCATATATCGTTATTATTATTATTATTATTATTATTATTACTATTACTATTAGCTCAGCTTTTCTTCGTTTTTCATATTCACAGGATCACACAAACTGATAAAGGAAGCCGTAAGAAGCATTTTTCTTTAATTTTCTGCCAGAAAATGGCATTCTTCAAAACGTTTTTCCTGTCAAAACACTAAACGGCACAGATAAAAGTTGTCGAGTCGCTTGCCATTTTGATTTCTTTCGCGAGATTTGATTGGATGATGGGCGATTTCTGACGCTTTTCAGGAGAATTGCAAATTTGATCAGTAGAATCTCGCGTAAATAAAGTTTTTTTTTCAAAAAGAAATCATTGTAGTTATTTTATAAAAGAAATATCAAACAGTTTTCCGTTTTATATACTCTGATCTAAACACTTGGGATGTTGGGAGAACACTTGAGAAGCTTCGCGTCGTGGTTTCCTACGCTTCTCTCGTGTTCTCCCAACATCCCGCGTGTTTAGATCAGAGTATATAAAACGGAAAACTGTTTTATATTTCTTTCGTGCGCTCTGAGACAATACTAGGCGTTAACAAAGATTTTACACAATTTGTACATTTTTGAAAAAAATAATGAACCAAATAATGAAATCAATGAAACAAAAGCCGGTGGAATGATTGCAAACCATGATTTTCAGAGTGGAATGTTATAATTGTTCATCGACTGAGCTGAACATTGATTTTATAATCATTTGTGACTGGGCAGCAATGGAGAGAGAACTGAAAGCGGTGACGACGAGGCGATTTTTCCAAATTTCGAGTTTGATGATGTTTTCCTCCCTTGACTTGTTTGAACCCAAAATTACCGAAGTTACCGAGGTGGAGACATATCAGTTGAGAAACAAGAACAGAAGCGGGACCAGAGAGAACGAAATGCTCTACATCTTGGTGTGTTCATACTACTAGTTCAACTTCCGATAAATACAAGCTCAAAGTGAGCTGAAAGTTGTATGTATAGAATATTAGAATGTAGTGGTAGTGTGTGTGAGAGTACAGTATAAACAGTTATTTATCAACAAGGAAGAACTCAATTACTGGCAGGCAAAGTTTGTACTAGAGGTTCGCAGAGAGAAAACTCCTGGATATTTGATATTCAGCAGGGAAGAGCGGGGCTGATGAATTGAATTGAATACCTCATTATAAATGCAAGGTCAATATATAGCTAGTTACAGTGATTTGCACAAATTCTGGCCGCCACGAAATATCAATATATCAATATATCGGGTGCATTATGGGTAATTAAATAATACTATTTTGAGTTTCCTAACTTATTAAATGAGGCAAAATGTACAAACAACAAACGTAAGACTAAAACAAACATTATACTAAATATTTCTACCAACTTTGCTGGCGTTAACCCGCTTTAAGGGGAATTTTCGATTAATTAATTTCCCATAATGCATCCGATATATTGATATATTGATATTTCGTAGCGGCCAGAATTTTTGCAAATGACTGTATTAACCCGGTTAATAACTAGCTTTATTATACGACTGTGACGTAACTTTACCATAAAAGGGCACACAATCCTCCAAATATCCGAGCGTATTACCCACTGTAGATTGTCGTATTACCCGGCTTGTATCCCGGTAAAACCGGTTTTGAACACATCATATTTTGTACCAGTTTTGGTTTTCATTGCAAAAAGAAAAAACACTATACAACGACAGAAAAGTATTTCTAAAGGGAATAGGGAAACAAACAACTACTTTTTAATGATATCTGTATAGAAAATATGAAGAAAATCCAATCTTTTTGGTGAAAAAAGCCAACGAAAAATATCTCGAGCGCGCGCTCGATGGCGCATCGATTGTGTGATAGCGCGCGCATTTTGCAAACAAATCACAAATATATTTTGTTGTCGTATAATAAACAATTTATTACAGTTAGAGTTGTGTAATACGGCTGGACATTTTTACTCGTCTATTTGTATTTTGCCTCGCCTACGGCTCGTCCAAATACGGCAAGACTCGTAAAAATATCCAGCCGTATTACACAACTCTAACTGTAATAACCTCTATTCATTATACTACTATTACGTAATTTTACCTTATAAGGTCAAGAGAACTCGAAAAATATGGAGCCGTATTACCATAGTTCGAAAGCCGTATTACCATAGTTCTAAAACCGGTTTCACTGCAAAGTTTTGAACATTTTGTGATGTCAAATCCATTGTCAATAAGAGTACAGACAATGGAAAACCGCTTGCGATTTCTTTTTTAAAACAACAAAGTCAAGAAATCATCCAAAAGCAAGGATAAAGTTTGAAAGAAAAACCGTTTCAAGCGTGCGCTGGCTCCGTGCGCGAGCGATTCGTCATTCTCTGTGTCTGTTATTGTAAAAGAGCGCGCGGACCTTGAAAGGTTTTGAAATAATTATTAGATAAATTTACTCAAAAACGGACAATTATGTTTTCGTTCAAAGTAGTATAATAAATAACTTATTTGGGGTTTTTCCCGTAATACGGGCTGATATTTTACTCGTTACTCGCATTTTTCCTCGTCCCTTCGGGACTAGGAAAAATACATTCGCAACTCGTAAAATATCAGCCCGTATTACGGGAAAAAAACCAAATAAGATCTAAATATATTGACCTTGCATTTACAATGAGGTATTCAATTCAATTCATCAGCCCCGCTCTTCCCTACTGAATATCAATTCCCTCCCCGGGCTTTAAGCTTGTCGTAGGTTTCAGAACAGAAATAAAGCCTGATGAAGAACAAAGAAAACCGAGTCAATTGATAAATAACGACTGTTATTTCCGACTTTATTTCACCATAAACATAATCTCAGGCCATTCATAAATAATCGCAAATATACTTAGTAATAGTCTTAAACATTGGACGTCATTTGATCGTATACAAATGTAAAAGTTGCGCTTTATAAATATTAAATATTATTATTATGATATGGGGCGTCATGGCAGTTGTAGGGCGTCAGGTTGGGGGCGTCATGACTGTAATTCATTTTAAAGCTTTTCAAGTTTTATCCCAACATCCCAAGTGTTGATATATGATATACCTATGTTAACATAACGCATTCATTCGCTATTTAAGGACACGTTGACCATATAAAGTCAAAACTAGGTTATGAGCTGATAACCATCGTTCGCGGAACCAATCAAAACGCTCAAAATGCAATAACCGAGGTTGAGTATTTAACGATGCTGGGCATACAAAATTATAATTAATCATAACTAGATAAAAACCTTTTTAACTTGGGTTATAATAATAAAAATGTATAATTTATTATTTACCGACTTGAGCTGCAACTCAGTATGCAGTTTCAAAATATTCACAGTATTGAATGAATGAATGGAAATTAATACGTACCTGAGTTGATAATAACGTACACATTAGCTTCAGCTTTACCAAAGTCATTCTGTGCAGTACATGTGTAACGTCCACGTTGCTCCGATGTAAAACTGTTTATTTTTAGCGTTCTGCTTGCCCTTAAACCTGCCTCACCGAAAGTCAAAACGACGCCGTCAGAGTTCTTCCAAGTAACTACAGGGGTAGGAACCCCAATTGCTGTACAAGTCATGGAAATGGTTTGTCCTCTCGAAAAAGACATGACCTCTTTCGGCGGTTTGGTTGTCAATAATGGAGGAACTACAAAGGTACACAAACAATATTATGTATAGAAAAACGTTTTAATTAGCTGGTGATGTGTGAATGATTGGCCATTAATAAGGTTCCATTAATTTCGTTATATCGCCTGTTGTTATACCTCCAGTGAAGACGTTATGCATTCCGTGTTCGGGTTGTATTGTATACTTATAGTGAGTAGTGACTTCGTACTCACTACACTACACAATCCATATACGGACTAAAACATAATGATATAAACTCACTTCTAACATCTCTAACAACCAGGAATGTCGTTATTCTGACTTCTCCAAGTATGTTCCTGGCCACTGCCTGGTAAAGACCAGAGTCTGTGTACTGGACATTGTCGATTACAAGACTGCCATTTTCTTGTCGAAACCTTGCATCGTTCATTCTATCCCAGTATGGTCTCTTCCAAGTCACCTTTACCTTGGGCAACGAAAACACTTGAAAGTGCAGACGTTTGGTGTTCGATAAGTAGCCGAATTCTGTTGCGTTTGGTCTTCTGATGATCTTTGGTCCCACTGACAAATATTTAACAAAACAAAATGTTAAATCATGCAAGGGTAGACTTCCTATGAATTGTAGATAGAGATGTGTAGACTGAAATCCACATTCAGAAACTCCTATCACGTGACACCGCAATTAGCATACAGCTTTCCTTCGGGGAGTCTTCAATAAACTTATATGTAAGACACAAAGAAACCAGGCACATTTATCGCATGCACGATGCAAGGTTTCGACCAGAATTGGAATATCAAAGTCAAAAGCTCAAATTGTGTCAACTATATTGTTCATGTATACAGCTAATTCAAAAAATAGGCAGTCAAGGACTGCATGTGGCTACTATAAATAAACAAAAACAGGTAGTCTATAACTACATGTAGGTACTGCGGTTTTGAAATATAGAAGCAATGTGTAGTTGGATTGATTCCTCTGTTGAACTGGTATGTTTGAACTATCTGCTGGAACTTGTTCTTTGGTTCTATATAATGCTAATTTACTGAATCAGAAATGTATTTTAATACAAAGTTTAATTGAAAACAATTGTGACAGCGTACAAATAATTGAACAATAACAGTTGTTATTAACAATCAATATGAACAGCATTGATATATCATTAGTGATTGAATATTAATATTAATTTAACAATGAATTGATAATGGCGTCATGACGACTCCGAAACGTCGCTCAATAAATCTTTTCCTTTCTTTGAGTTTTGCGATATTATGCTTTTCCAAAAAATTAACTGAAGTGGTGTTTATTTATTTATTTGACTTCACCTAAATATATGAAAACTTTGAGTATAATAAATAGAATATCTAATTTGAAGATAGGTTTACACTCTAATATACTATGATTTTATGCTATTTTGCACCAGAAACTAGACACATCTCTCGTGTGTAAAGATCTTTTCAGTTCACAGGCTCGCCAGTCACCACCCTCTGTTTGTGTATTGCGCTTCCTGTGTCTTATTTGATCGATCGGCAGTATATAATATGGCCGTAAATTCACTTCTAGAATCCTGTCCTTTTGATATCTTGTATTTCTAAAACTGCTTTCAAAATAAAGATGAATATGCACTTCACTCCTGTGTGTCATTTATTTAGCGATTACAACGGCTTTTAGCGAGTTTTGGGATAAAGACTGAAAGAGTAACGAGAGCCGTGTTTGTTTTGTGTCTCGCATATACTTAAAGACATTAAGTTATTTGTTCCTCGAAGAGAATTACTTGACACTTTAAATCGGTTATAGATCTGGCAGTTTACATGGAGCCACTACACAGACAAGAGTCGATCGTCATGGACTGATGGAGCTATTTTAAAGGCCGAACAAACACAAACACAATCGATATTCCACTGGAAAATAATCTCAACAAACCGTCACTGAAAAACTTGAAAACATCTTGATGATCAAACACTTGACACTTTGCACGAGAGATTGGTCCGGTTTCTGGTGCAAAATAGAATAGTAGAGAGTGTAAACTTACCCTTCTAAACAAAGCCGTGAAGCGAAAAGCACATGGAAATCCAACACGACGTATTTTGAACGCTATCGAATCGATAAAATGTCGACAACCACGAGAAGAATGAGTATCCGAATCGATAAAATGTCGACAACCAGACGAATAAACCATCGGGTACATCGTCGCGACATCGTGGCTGATTTTCGATCACCTGACTAGTTCCGAACACTATCCGAATTACTTACGGACGGACGGACGGACGGACGGACTTTCACACTCGATGACATAGTGGCTACTTTCTTCTAAGAAGAGAAGTAGCCACAAAAACGTTGTCCTAGGTTTTGTTGCATATTGCATATTGCATTCCCAGACCGAAGTGCATTGTGGATTGATCAATGCATGTGTTCGTTTGAGATCATGGTTGACTGTCAGGGCTTCCCTGATATTTGTTTGTGGGTTTTGAAATCCCTAAATATAGACGAAAACACATGTATATTGATCAGTCCATAATGCACTTCGGTCTGGGAATGCAATATGCAACAAAACCTAGAACAATGTTTTTTGAATTAGCTGTATATTGTCATTATTTTGTGCATTTATATTTCCAGCGTTGTTTTCAAATTAAAAGACCGTGTAACTATTATTGATAATTGTTGTCAGTACCTTGTACTAAGACCTTGACTTTCTTTGTTATCGTGCCCACAGTGTTGTTAGCAGTACACACGTATTCTCCCCGGTCTTTATACCTAACACTCGTTATATTCAGTAATTGAGAATCATAGCAGTGTCGATATTCTGGAAGAGAATCACCAGTCTTAAACCATCGAAGATTAGGGATTGGGTACCCTGTGGCATTGCAGGGAAGAACAAGTGTATTGCTTTCGTTGATTGTGATCACATGATCGAGAAATGACGTAATCTCTGGAAAAACTGCAAAGACAAGGGATGAATGAATTAGTTGCTCATTTAATCTGTTGGAGCGAGAGCTAAGGCTAGACAATGTTTTTTCTTTGTTGAAATATGTCTTCAGTAGTCCTATTGTTGAAGTTGTAATATTTTCAGCCGAAGCCAATCTCACTGAATATTTGCAGCATTCATTTCGAAAAGAAGCCCCCTTCTTGAGTTTGCAAAAATTAATCTCGAAAAGAAGCCCATCTCGAAAAGTGTCCCAAATATAGTATGTTATAAAGGTTTGTGCTATGTGCTAGCCATCCCATATAATATAACCATAACACACTCATATTAGCTTAGATTTAGCTAAATAACCAGACACTTCAATAAAGTTGTTATCTATTATATTGATAACGACAGTATTACACACCATTAACGGTAACAGTAGCCTCTGTGGTTTTGGAGCCGAGTACATTTGTAGCCAGACATACGAACGTCCTTTCTTCTTCTTTACTGATATTTAGTATGTGTAAATCTCCTTTATCAACGTTGTACTGCAAGGGCATTGGACCACCATCCTTTCTGTACCACGTGATTGTTGGGGCGGGTACACCTGAGGCGCGGCAGCTAAGCTGTACGTTTTCACCTTGAACGACTGTGATGTTGGATGGGAGTGTAGTAAACTGTACATAGACTTCAAAATAAACAGCACGTGAAGTTAAGGGGTAAAATGTGTTCCAGGTTTACTCGATCGGATACTAAATAATGCCGGTTTATAATCTGAATCATTCCTTTTATATGGCTCATCGTGGGTTGGCACTGTCCCTTCTTCCTTCCCAACTCACCGAGAGACAAAAGTGACAAAACATTGAGTCATGTACGCTTACTTACCTTGTATAAGAATATGTGTCTTGTAGCTGAAAGTACCGAGGATATTACGTGCCTTACAAACATATGTCCCTGTGTCAGAACCATTTGAATTCTTAATCATCAAAGTGCTTTGTGTTACCGGATGTGGAATTTCACTGGGACAATACTTGATGGCTCGTTGAGAAGCTGTTTAACAAAACAAAAATCACCGTCAAAGTATCATTCAGTTTTGTTGACACAGACAACAACTTAAACAAGAGTAACATCAAGAAAACACCAACAATGAAGTAAACAGCAAAACAACAACAGCAAATACAGTAGAAAACAATGAAGACCCTGTGTCTAAGTCCATGATGCCTTGCGCCAATGTTTTGATTTGATGTTTACATAGACCTGCTAAAACTATATAATACGAACACAGTATTGTTCAAATCGACGCCAAATCAGTCAGATTGAAATATTTTATCCCGGTTTTGATACATGTACATTTATTACTTAGATCCAAGTTACAAATAAAGAGTTGTTGTTGTTATTGTGGTGCACTTGGCAGCAATTACAACAGCTGGAGCAACAACAATAACAACTTCAAGTAGAAAATCGACGACGATGATCAAATTGCTGGTTTGCACGTGACGTCATGGCGGCCATGTTGGATCCCGATAACAAAGCGCTACTCATTAGCTTCTCTTGTTTGTACCTCCAACGTGGCCGCCGTGTCTTTGTACTTTAGATGTCCAGGCATTGGTAGCAAACCAGTAATAGAAACTGCTCAAAAACTTGATGCGTACCTTGTGGTGTAACGTCACGAATCTTGATACTGTAACGGTAATATACACTGTCACGCTCTCCACTGATCAGCATATTGTCACGATACCACGTAATTTGTGCAGACGGATTAGCTTTTGCGCTACAGGAAAGAACAGCGGTCTGGCGCTCGTTAAACACGAGGCTTTTGGGACTGGGATGGAATGAAGGAGCCGCTGATGAACAAAAAAGGAATGATGTTAACAGCAATGATGAATATATCAATGATGTGACAGCTAGTTAATATGGACACCCAGTTATTATGAATCGTTTTCATGGTCCCGCCGGAACCTGTGCCATACATGTATATTCCTTGTTAAAAACGTTAATATAGTAGTTTTCGTATGAGTGGAAAGTTTCCGTCACCGCACCACGCCTAGCCGAATTGAAAGATTTTGATTAGATGAGATGGATCTGCACGGGTTTTGATTGGTTTTGAAAGGAAGCCATTTGAGTGTCACGGTATCGTAGGTTTCCCTCTCATACGAAAACGACTCTAAGGCGTCCGTGTGACCAAGTGTTTCAAAATTAGACCATACAAAGATGACAGAAAGTAGACACTTGGGGCACCTCGTTCATTATCGAGTTGATTCTAGTAAATGCTATTTCAAATATTCTACTCACCAAAATAAGTACCAGCACATCCTTTTTCACCACGTTCGCCTTTTGTTCCTGTCAGATAATAAATGATTCTAAATGAGTAGCGCGCAAAGCACGATTTAGCCTGCGAATATAGCCGCTTTTTGACGGTCGCGCCACAGGTTCTCAAAGCAGCTGTATCCGCAGGCTAAGTACGATTATTTTATTATTTATTACGATTGCGTAATATGCAGATTTGACTCATTGTTGACTGAGGCTCTTTAAACGCCAGGAGCAAGAACATACTGAATTTATAATTTTTCAAAAGCTGATGAGTTATTTCTTGAGTTTTTCTAAATTAATTATACTTGATACATGGTGTAGTGTCCTTGTGATAATTAGCATATTATTATCATTATTATTATTTTTTGGTCTTTAAGTTTAGTTTCCTATCAGTTCACAGATGTAAAGCTACTCTGGAGAAATACTGTGAATAAACCGGGTTATTTTTGTATTTTATTTTTATAAATGATATATGGATTGGTTATCTGATTATGGTCTGTATGAAGAAACACACGAGACACGAAGTAAACAGACCACCTACTACAAGCGTGCATTTATGATCTTGCTCAATATATTACATATTACTATTCTTTATTATCAAAAACCAAAGAGAGTATTTGTCCCACTATCGTATTGACATTCTGCTTCTAAACTATACGATTACGAGATACTCATTCCAATGATGTCAGTTTTATATTGACTACAATATGGTATCACTGTTATTAAAGGAAAAAGCTGCCATTGAAGTGGAGAGAGGTCAACGTTATTACTGCGCTTTTCCTCACCTTGTAAAAGTTCACAACCCTTTGAGCCTCTCAACGGTCTGCCTGATTGAAGATAATCCTGTCAAAATTAAATTCAAAGGTAATAACATCTTGTTTCCCTCCCATCTTACTTCGGTAATATCATTCTCATGGAGGAGAGGGAGGAATGGGTGGAACATGGGTGCTCGAGAAGTCATATCAAGTCATATTAAGTTATTAGAGTGGTTTTCATAAACCCGTGAAATAGACTAAGGACTTTAAACCGTAGGTATTGTCTCCCAACCCTAATCTAACCTGTTCAAGGGCGACTTTAAAATAACCTGTTGAACTCTTCGTAAGAGTAGGGGATTGTTACCCGGTTCAACAGCCTACTTCAAATTGGAGGCATAACACACTAACATACTAACTCCTCGTGATTGTAAGCTGCTCGGCTGCCTTCATGTGCAGCCCGAAAAAGTCCTCGATCGGTTGTAAAGCGCATTGGGACGAATGTGAAATGCGCTATATAAGAAATAATAATAAGAACGACTTATTATTATAATAATAATTATTATTATTAATTCCATTGTGTTCTTTTGTTTACTTTTGACTATTTACCACTAACTAATAGTTTTTGTTTCACGGGTTTATGTAAACCACTCTAGTCTAATACACATTAGTATAAACAAACTAGTGGTCTATCACATATCCTGCAATCTGATTGGCTACGCTACTAGGGGTCTAATAGTGATAGTCCCCTAGTAGCGAATCACCATGGTAACCAGTCGTGAACGGCGATGCATGAAGCAAGATGGCGGACAAACCCGATAGTTGTTTTCTCGCTAAAAAGAGCTAAAATAGACCGAGAAACAAATCTCAAGAACAAGAAATGGAAAAAGCACATAAATATAGACATCTCATTGACAATTCAAGCAAGTTTTCTTTGGCTGACACTGCAGAAACTGAGCGAGAAACGAACGTTAAAGTTGAAGATTTTTCGAATTTGGGCCGATTTTTTCAACTTTAGCGAAGACAAAGTCAAAGGGAGTACTGATAGTGATAAAGGTAATAAACGAAGGCTACACCACTCTTGACTCATGTTTTGTTCATTTGTTATTTGATTTATGAAAGTTTTTCAACAAAAGAACCAACTTTTCTGGTTTAGTTTTCCATTTGTTGATGGTAAAACTAAACAGCTCGATTAGTTCAGCCAAATGTGTACTTATGACTAGCATAAAATTATTATTATTCTTACTTATGCTAGTTTGTTTATACTAAAACAATTAGACAACTCGCCCTCGTTGTCTATGAGCTAAGATAGTCAACTCGGCAGGAGCCTCGTTGACTATCTGCTCATAGCCAACTCGGACTCGTTGTCTAATTGTTAATTAGTACACCCTAATTACATTGTGTTCTTTTGTTTACTTTTGACTATTTACCACTAACTAATAGTTTTTGTTTCACGGGTTTATGAAAACCACTCTAACGTTTATATATTTCAACTTCTAATTTTAAATCTTAACAAGAAAATCAGAAAGGAAATTCCCACAGTATCCTCTCCTTGATCTTCTAAAACTCATTAATAATTCATGAGCCATTAGAACAATGCGAGCAGTCATTTTGGTCAGGTGCATGGATCTGTATAGCCCGATACTGACACTGACGAATAATAATAATACATAAAATAATACATAAAACATCAATGTCAGTTACACGGATACATAACTGTTTAATAAAACATTATCTGATGTTATATTAATCAATTGTTTATTAGCCTGCGCTCGCATCCAAACTAAACCATGGTATAGTCCGTTTGCGAATCAGTGCATGATTCCTCGTTCTGGACCCCCAGCATAGTAGCACGATTATATATAATAATTTCTGATTGGCTATTCTTACGCGTGTCTTGATTGGTTGTGGTACCAGCTCCCTACTGTTCTCACCAGGGGCGTAGCGTGGATTTTATGCAGTGTACGTTATCCGCACCAATATGATGAGAAGGCAAGAACCTCTAGATTCTGTAACCAAAGTCCTCAGAAAAACAATTTTATTCATGTTTTCGGATTTCAAATGTACGCAAAAAGGCAGCACTCCCTTCCCATTGGGTAAACTAGTGTAGTTATTTTCTATTCGAATCACCAATAGAAGTGACAGCAGATCTATCACAAACTCGTGTGAGGCCAGAAGCTGTAGGAACATATATATTGTGTTTAGACGTACTTACATCAACGATAACCTTTAATTCGTCCAGACAGGAAATCAGGACTAACTGTTCTTTAAGGATCTTTGATGTGGTGTTCTTCGTAGTAGTGTTAGGAAGCGGGGGGTCTGTTTGCCCAACGATGGATGACTGATTCATTTCTGAGACTGATTTGTTAAATCGATTCTGCATTTCTTTGGTTTGGTTGACCTTTCCTTGAATCAATGATGAGTTATAGATCTCGGTTACCTTTTCATGGATCGTTTTAGTTTTGTTATCTTCTTCAATTGCTTCAATACCGTTGAGAGTTTCATTTGTCACCCTGCCAATGGAAGCAGACTTGTTGTTTCTCGGTTCTGTAACGTTTGTATAGTTATCAAAACTAGGACTCAGCTCAACCGCTGATGTTCTTCGTACAATAGAACGAGGTTTCGTTTGTACGTCTGGACCATACTCAGACTTCCCAGCATTCGAGTAATCATTGTCCTGCTTAATTCTTTTGGCGTTGACCGATGTCTCGTCGCTGCTCAACTTACAATCACATTTTCTCTCGAGTTTTTCAAACCTGGCATCATTGACGAGTTGGTTATGAACGACTGCAACAATGAGTCCGATGGACAAACAGACGTGAAGGACGTGAATAGGAATGAAGTAGGTCCGAGACCGTTTTGGCTGTGCTTCCATTGTGGGTGTATAATTCTACACTAAATTAATCGTAGGGGAATTCCCAGTAATGATAAGAAACTGGGGTCAAATAACCGGATGTCGTCCAATTCGCACTGTGTATCATGTGATTAAACTGGTTTACTTTTGTTAATGATGTACACTTTAAAAAGGCATCTCTAAGCTGGGGACGAACCTTCTCCATACACAATACAGTTGACTGCAATAATTATGTTTAATTGTATTTAGTACAACACCTTTGACAACTTCTGATCAGTTCGACTGACTAGTACAGTATGATTGATATCCATTTCCAGTATAGAAAAGGAGGTGCTTTTAGAACATTTTACGTCCTTAATGTACCTGGCAACACAGTTCTCGTGGCCTACAGTAAGAAATTTTCACGCAGCGGTACTTTTTGAAATCGAGCGACTCATTTCACCAACTCGAGAATCGTTTCCTACATGGTGCACATGCTGGGAAAATGGTTGCAGCGTGCCAAAAGGCAACGGAGAGGCCAACATCCGTAAAAGGAAACTTGTTTTGCAAAGATTACCAGAGCGGAAAGTGTCCTCAAAAACATAACCACTATGGGCTGATACGCAATGAGCGCAAGCGCGTAAAACACATCTAGATCAAGCAAGCAAAATCAACTCGAATTTTATCACTCGTCAGAAGGCCGACACACAGGAAGCCCAAACACATTTTACTCGTCGGGTTGCTGGCCGTACTACCAGTTCTTATTCGATCTTCTTAAGTTTGTTGTTAACATAATTATAATAGAATTTGAATGCTTTTTGCTTAGCGACCTTATCCACTAGTTTTATAGAGTAATTTGTCGCTTGGTAATAGATTGTAAGGTTTCATCAAGTGTAAACAAAAGCCACTCGAATGTGTCTCCTGCTAGTTATAAAAGTCAAAATATGTTATGTGAGAAGAGTTTCCATATATACACTGTATAGGCGAAACGTCTAGGCAAACGCGATCTGTTACGGTGGCGAAACGGCCGTAATTCGTGGAATTAGTTCCCAGTCTTTTCTCTATCTTTTGTTATCGAATTCATGAATAATTAATGAGGGAAATACAATAGAAATCATAAGCGTAGCAGACATCTGTAAATCGGCAAGAGATTCGTCCTCATTTGTATTCAACTTTAACTTGGATTTTCTTGGCCAAACTGTTTCCTATCATCAAAATTATAGTAAAACATCCACTTATACATCGTTGGATTCGATAAGTAATATACAATATTCGCGTCCGATCTGTATGGGATATACAAACTCTCGCCTACGGCTCGAGTTTGTAAATCCCATACAGATCTGCCGCTCATATTGTATATAGTACTTAACATTACGGACGGACTTACATCTGGAGATACTTCATGTCAGATTTCGTACATATTACTTTATGTACATATTACTTTATATACAGCAATATGCAGAAATTCTGATCCTTTTGACTAAAATACATATATATATATATCAAAAACGTACTTAAAATTATGGGATGGCTACGCTGATTTTTTTTTTCCTGCCAGCGAGGCTTTATGAAAAAAATATCATGGAAGCTATCCCATAATTTTAAGTAGGTCTTTGATATATGTGTATTTTAGTCAAAAGGATCAGAATTTGTGCATATTGCTGTATATAGTGACATTTCACTAATTTCGACAGACATGAAGTATCTTCCGGTAAACTCGATGACATAGAGTGCAAACCATATGTCCGTGAAATAGTACTATTACTAAATAGTACTAAATAGTGTTATCTCTATTGTTTTCTATTGTTCCATTGGTGCTATTTAGTACTAATTAGTTAGTACTGTTTCACGGACATATGGTTTGCACTCTAGAGTCTACAGCTGGTTCGCAGCAGTAGACACAAAAAGACTCGGTAAAATTCGGCTGTCGTTAAAACGCGGGCTGCGGACTGCGGTCTGCGGGCTGCGGGCTGCGGGCTGCGGACTGCGGATTGTGGAATTTGTAGAATTTAATAGTTTTAGCAAATAAAATGAAATATTAAGCGGGTGGCCGCTTAATAGAGGTCCTTTAAAGGGGGACTTCAACCGAAAAATGAATCTTTTGAAAGCAAACGGAATAAACAGTTGAAAGTGTGCTAAATATCACTTCGTTGTTGATTTTTCTCAAAAACGTTTTTAAAGTACGAAAATTTAAGGCTAAAGTTTCCGTTCAGCAATCGGGAAAGTCCGGGATGCACTCGGAAATTGGTCGGAATGACGTCACAACAGGGAGTCACTTTCGCGGGACACCATGTTTGTTCAGTGTTGCGAGTTGTTATCTCCTTGTTTATTCGTTTCTCTGCTCTAAATGCCAACTTTTTGCACAGTTTCTGGAAGCGAAGAGACCTGAATTTGTTTCTGAAAGAAGCTGAAGACGAAAATTGATTATTTTTGTATTGAAAACATTGATCATGGCCAGGATCCCATTACTAGGAGCCTTCCTCTCCTATAATAGGTTTGTGTGACATCAAATGCACAAATTGGGCTAAAAATAGAACACTCATTAAAAATTCCGCGCGATTAACCAATCATGTCGCGTCTTACACAATAGGAATTTGACACTGTCAGATTCAACACTGCTAGCTTTGCTTTCAATGTCGGCCGAAAGTGTTCCGTGTAGTTCCAGTGATTCTAATAAAAGAATCAGAATCTAGTGAAATTTCAGATCAGTTTCGTCGTTTGCCGACTTCAGTACTTCATCAAGCGAGGAAGAACAATGATTGAAAACATTAAAAACATAACAAAAAAGCAACTCCAGATATTATTATTTATATCAAACTTCAAGTGCGAGAACTTCTAAAAACAAAGCTACGTTAAAAAGGCCAGTTCAAATAACGGCCAAAAAATGAACATCTTCTTCAACGATCTGGTATCATGGATAATCTCCTACGAAGAACCTAATTAAACTTGTGCAGGACTAGCAGTGAGAACCAAGCTATGAATATTCCAAACCGCCGGTGTGTTTTGCTAATTTAATAGCAATTGTTATCTGAAACGCAGCAAAATGAATCACGAACTTTGAAGCTAATTGAAGTAGGATTTTGTCGAAAATTCTCGACATTGTCACAAAGTTCCTTCTAAAACAGCGAAGTGAGGTACAGAGGAGCTTCTTTTTCTGTGGCCTGGATGAAGGTTTTATCGAATTTTTATTCATCGGCTGATCTTGGAGTGCCGGCTTTCTTGCCTTCTTTGAACTGAAGACGCCTTTGGCGAATGAACTTCGCATACACTCAGTGATAACCCTCTTGTTTTAGTGTTCTTTGCCGCTCTTTAAGGCACGGTTCGTCGGTTGAAAGTTTCAGTTGTTTTTCGACTATCTTTCGGCGAAGAAGTTCTTTAGCAAAGTGCACATTTGTGTGGTTTAATTGTACTTTGGCGCCGCTATCCAACTTTTGCTTCATCAGAGTCGAAATCATTGGAGAACGCTTCATTCTTACGAAGACTAAATCATGAATTAAAAACCAACAAAAGAAAGTTGATAAAACAAGAATAAACATATGAAGCGATAGGTATAAGAACGTAGAAGAATTTCGCGACAACGTGAGTCGCCAAACTAAAAGTCTCCACTAAGCGCTCTGGCAGTATGTCAGTTTATTGATACATGTGATTCATTCATTGTACACAGTTGTCTCGTTCTTGTGCAAGGGAAAAATTGACTTGGACTTCCATGGATTAAGAATATTAATATTTTGGATCAAGTCCCCGCGTCTTCCGTTTGGCGGCCATTTTATTTTTCAATTTGAAATACTTCGGAAATTTGCATATTTAAACATAGCCCAATTTGTGCATTTGATGTCACATGAACCTATTACTAGAGGAAGGCTCCTAGTAATGGGCTCCTGCCATGGCCGATTAATGTGGGTTCGATTTTTAAGACGAACAAAAACCGCTCAAATAAGGACTGGCACTTCCAAGGTTTATCTAATGATCGTTCAGCGTTTATAAAGAGAGAAAGACGTCGGGTATGTTTGCACTTCAATCTTCATTTACTGATTTAGCTAAGCCCACGGCTTCGATTCAGTTTTTTAATACTTCTAGCAGTTCTAGTTGTGTTATATTTTTGCAATGAAGATTGGAATTTAAGAACTTACCAGCCTGAGCAAATGTACTTTTGTTACTGTTGTTGTTGACTTTATTTTATACTAATCTGTCTAGCTTTGGCTTTATCACATAATGTAAATACGTGTGTGCTCAATGAAATAAATTGAAAGCAATTCAGTTGCATGATATTTTCTTCTCCTTGTCCTCCAGCCAGAGCACAGGAAACCCAGGCTGTGTATCTGTCTGGGTCTTTACGTAAATTATAGTAAAATACAGCTTCTAAATAAAGTGTATTTCACATATACATACCGTCTTGTCTTCATTTTGCCTCGTTTCGGACGATTTTGACGTGTTTTGGCTCCTCTAACTCTCCCCTCCATATATAATGAGAAGGACGGAAACATCGAGTCTCAAATCACTACAGGTCACGATCGATCCTCCTCGATTTCTCTCCTAAAAATGTATTCCCCATCAATTCAAACAACCTCAGGTGAAAGAATGATAAATATGGATTCCTCGAAAGTGAGTCACGACAAGAAAAAGCATCAGATTCATTCTGGAATCCTTCGAAGAATCCATAACATACAGCCATTTTCATCCGGAGTTCCCGTTTGCTGTCCACGGAAGTAAACGTTACACCACACGAAATCCCAGTGGCCTTTGGCGCTCGGACCTGATTGGACTAAAATTTCACTCGTGGGGACTATCGAGAGTAAGAAATGGATAGACAAATTATACACATCTAGGGGTGGGTACAATATGAACAACAAATCCGAAATCGACAACAACATGACGACCAATGCATGGAAAACCCCGCAAAATTCCAGCGTTTATAGCGAGATTCAAAACGTTACCTTATCGCATTTATAATGATAATTATTCGATATTGTCAAATACAAAATGCTGTCTACGCTGAAGCGGAAAGATGAAGAATGCCATGGAATTGTTCCGAAGAAGAAGAGTAAAGGCGAAAAAGTTTTATTTCCTTTTTATGTATCTTTGAAAGCCTGGTAAGTTTGAAGTTACGACCGTTCGATTCAATAATATTTTACATCAAGTTTGTTCGATAAATGACTTCTTTTATTTCAGGCTTTTGCGTAATTGGATGCAACTCAGGGACAATCCCTGAACGTTTGTTACGACGTGCCAATCGCACTCTGAAGCTACCGCCATAATGCCTGCTGAAAAAACTGTTGCCATTCTTGGTCTATTGCTGGCTTTCAATCAGCTGTTAAAACTCCTTGAATCTCATTATTTGCTTCAAATGACGGGCAAACACTGCCCTCCATGTGCTATCAAGCAGAGAGTATTCTATTGAAAAGGTGCAATTCAGCTGATGAAAATTCCTCACGAGACCGGAAATAACGTCTAATGAAATCAAGCAATTGTCAGTCTTTCACTTGTACTTGCGTTGTCAGATTTCCTTTTGAGGTTAAGGTAACCCCATGCTCGTTGTCGTTTCTGTGAGGCCGGATCAGTTCTGTATCTGCGTTTTGCTAGCACCTTATCGCAAACCTCATTTACTGCTCGACATAATATGCTTTTTGTTATATTGTCGTGATCATTCTGGACAATGATATTGTTTTTCTTCCAGTGCATGAGTTAAAATATCATCACGGAATGAAAAACATCCTGCAGTTTGCTCATAATTACGCAAAACCCTGAAATAAAAGAAGTCATTTATCGAACAAACTATTGATGTAAAATATTATTGAATCGAACGGTCGTAACTTCAAACTTACCAGGCTTTCAAAGATACATAAAAAGGAAGTAAAACTTTTTTCGCCTTTACTCTTCTTCTTCGGAACAATTCCATGGCATTCTTCATCTTTCCCCTTCAGCGTAGACAGCATTTTGTATTTGACAATATCGAATAATTATCATTATAAATGCGATAAGGTAACGTTTTGAATCTCGCTATAAACGCTGGAATTTTGCGGGGTTTTTCCATGCACGGGTCGTCATGTTGTTGTCGATTTCGGATTTGTTGTTCATATTGTACCCACCCCTAGATGTGTATAATTTGTCTATCCATTTCTTACTCTCGATAGTCCCCACGAGTGAAATTTTTGTCCAATCAGGTCCGAGCGCCAAAGCCCGCTGGGATTTCGTGTGGTGTAACGCTTACTTCCGTGGACAGCAAACGGGAACTCCGGATGAAAATGGCTGTATGTTATGGATTCTTCGAAGGATTCCAGAATGAATCTGATGCTTTTTCTTGTCGTGACTCACTTTCGAGGAATCCATATTTATCATTCTTTCACCTGAGGTTGTTTGAATTGATGGGGAATACATTTTTAGGAGAGAAATCGAGGAGGATCGATCGTGACCTGTAGTGATTTGAGACTCGATGTTTCCGTCCTTCTCATTATATATGGAGGGAAAAGTTAGAGGAGCCAAAACACGTCAAAATCGTCCGAAACGAGGCAAAATGAAGACAAGACGGTATGTATATGTGAAATACACTTTATTTAGAAGCTATCATTCATTTACTGTATTTTACTATAATTTACGTAAAGACCCAGACAGATACACAGCCTGGGTTTCCTGTGGCCAGAGCTGACTCATCATGCTGGAACCTTTAGAAAATTTAGTTTTTCCTACTGAGCGAGATTGTTGTGTTGTTGTAAGCCTATAGAGATGGTGATTATCTGATAGTATAGTCCACAGGCTGGATGTCATAGTGCCAAATTTGGGCTGTATTTATACTGTAGTATCAAACCGAAGCTAAATTGACATTCACCTAAATCCTAAATTGTCATTCACCTACATTCTGTATTCCAGGTTTGTTTCATCAGTAACAGCTTTTTGTACTATTCTGTAGTAGTTTTTGTCAGTAACTAAAACCCAGGGGCAGGGGTACTTAGTACACCCGGGGGGGGGGGGGGGGGGGGGGGTACTCCCCTATACACGCTATACGGGTATGTGCCGCGGGATAGGGTATAGGTATCAATTTTAGCCTTTTTAGGCTGGGATCGGGTACGTTTTGGTCTGGTATAGGGTATGGTTTCCGCAATAACGCCACTATCAGTTTACATATCCCTTTAGCACGCTTTCAATCTGGGATTAGGTATACATTTTAAAGCTTTAGTCTGGGATAGGGTGTACATTTTTAAGCTTTAGTCTGGAATAGGGTATGGAAAATCAAAATTTTAGGTCTGGAATAGGGTCAGGGTTTTGAGGTGTCCTTGCACACCCTTACCCAAAAATAGGGTTAGTACACCATTTTAATTGGTTCATGTGTGTGTGCCACCCTCACAGCGCTGAAACATCAAACTTACAAGGTAACAAATAATGTTGGCAATGTACACTGAATTGAAACAGGGCGATAAGCTAGTAAACAGGGTATGAAAATTTATGCATTGAAACATTGTCAGAGTTCAGGCTCAGTGACACACCTCCACCCGACCCCCACCCTTTCAGCGCAAAACACAAATGGTTAATGTATGACCACCTAAATGTATTTGCATACTTTCGTCTCGGCCATTGTCCAATCAGCTTTGCAGGATTGTCTTATCTTATCTCTGATCTAACCACTAATTGGAGGATGGCGAGACAAAAGTATGTGAATACATTAAAGGCCGTCATAGTCGAGAGCTTCACGCTGTAATAATTAATTAATTATGATGATGATCAGGGGCTCTAAAACCTTACACCACCCTGGTGCATTATACGACATGGCCCAATGAGAAATAACAATAATGTGTGGTGCAAAACCCATAATAATAGCTTATTTATGGTACCCGGGGGTAACAACAGCCATATTTATTTTTGTTCATACAATGTATGATGACTTGTACATTCACCATACGACAATGTACACAGGCATGACATACTTAGCCTTTTCTTATTTTGTGTAGCCATAAATAAGAGACCATTATTTTGTGCTTTGTAGTAATTTGAGTATGTATAAAAGGTAGTTTAATAGTCAGACTAGTTGCAATCACTCCCCTATCATTAATGTTAATCATATTGAACCAGCATGACAGCTGAAACTATGCTGATTAATTTTGATAGCATGTGGCATATATTACACATTGCAGAATAATGGTTGTCTGTTATTGATCATATTCTTGAGGGAGGGAGGCCAGGGAGGGGGACGTTTAGGAAAATATATATTAAAATTACTTCCCATCTTAGTATCGGGTAGTATTTGTTTCCATAGAAAGTACAACTAAACTGTATCCTCTATACTTTTGGCTGAAGTCTACCAAAAACAGTCACACAGTGGAAGCTGTTACATACATGTAGTGATGACAACCAACTTTTTCATACCAGAAAGTATAAAAAGAGTAAGTGATTTTAGAAAAGTACATAATAATAGACTATACTTTCAGTAGTTGACACCACTATAAAATTATCTAATAATATTATAGGGCATATCAATGTATGCAGTCCCTCATTTTGTATGTCAAAATCAAATTTAAATCAGTACTAAGCTTGTAAAATACATAAGCTTACATGTATAATAAATAGCAGGTATTTTATGCTCTCACCAAATAATGGTAATGACTGTTGTTGTGATTTCACTCTCTATTTACAAAACAAATGTAATAATTGTAATTGAACTTCTGGAGCATCTTAGAAAAATAGTTAGATTTAGCAACACAGGCATGCTGGAGAAACCTAGATGAGTAAGCTGGTAGATGGAGGAAATAGACTAGAAAATATAGGGATTCGACTCTACAGTATAAATAATGATAATAAGCTTAATATAAGCTTTAGTTAAATAAGCTTAACCAACTTTCAGTCTCACTCTCAGTCTCCATTACAATAAATTATTGTTCAATTTCAAGCACATTTTCAACAAGTACAAAACAACGAACTATGTCAAATGATGTGAAACACATTTTAAAACGTTTATATCTATATAATAATATAAAGCTTACTATTGAGCATTGTAAAATCCTAGACGATCTGCACTGCAGACTGCACTCGAATTCGAAAATTCATTACAATCTGTGGCTCTTCTTCTGCCTCTCCATCATCGTCTTGGTGTCTATTTGGCTCATATTAGTATAGTTCTACACTTTACTGCACTAATTTTCTCCCTTCATCTAATTCCTCTTCAATAAAACCCCGGAATAAAACATCTAGTAAAACTTCTGACATCCGCTCCTGCTTGTCCGCCATTTTGTGTTCAAAGAATGACTCCCTGTTGTGAGGTCACAACAGGGCGTCCCAGGGCGTCCTTCTTTCGGGATGTGTTCGGAGAATGTTCGGTTTTCTGTCTTTAACGCTAAATTTGAACGATTTCCCGAACGTTTTGAGAAAAATCAACAACGAAGTGATATTTAGCACACTTTCAACTGTTTATTCCGTTTGCTTTTAAAAATTCACGTTTTGGGTTCAAGTCCCCCTTTAAGTCAAACTTCATGAATGAAAGGCGAATGCCGGTACACCCAGTAATGGGTAATAAGAGTCGCCGAACATTGCAAGAGAAGTTTCAAATTTCATGTTCCCACGAGGTTCGATTGGAACACAAGGACAAGCTGTCGAGCTGACCGCCCGGCTGACCGGCTATGTAGAGCAATTATTTTCAATTCCTTTTTCCTCTGCCACGAGTGGCGACGTCATTTGCATCAACGATTCCTCGAGTGACGATGAAGAATTGTCCACCTCGACATTTTCAAGGTAGGGCACAAGCAATTTCTTCAGACTGATCTAAACAAATATCTGTTTGACCAGTCTTATACATGGTTACGTTGCTGGTTATATATACCATTCTGAATTCTCTAGACCCTTTCTTGCCCATATAAGCCTGATAATGCTTTCTAAAAATAATTTTAAACATCGTTCAACTATCTAGCTAATGGCAACATACTGTTGTGATGACCAAAAGGTCAAACAACATGCACAAACCGGCACCGGGTATGACAGTAAAAGCTGGTCGAGCTAACGCTTTTGTATGAGGCATTTTTTGATCATTGTCGGTATACAATCGCGCGCCAAATTGAAAAAAATGGCTGAAGTCGTCGACATAGCGAAAGCCAAATGCTTGAAGGTAAACGATATTATTATTCGCCATGAATTACTCGCTAGAATCTTCAACAAGAGACAAGAAGAATTCCTACCATTAGCGCCAAATTCACACGCTTAATTAATTCAGTTAACTCAAGAACTCATTTGAGTGGTTGCTACAACCCTACTTGGAACAGGGGTCGAGACGTCTAAGTAAACATATTGGCTTTTTCTTTGAAGTTCAGCTCTTTGCCGGCAATATCTTCGTGTGTGAATTGAACGCTTAAGCAAACATAACCGGCTTTTTAAAATCGAGAAAAAAGTCGCAGTATGAACGCAGCCTTTCATATTAGTGTTCTAGTATATTTATTCTTAATTTTATTAATGTTTTTTCATCTTGTAAAAGCATCGAGACTATGTATAATGCTCCTAATATAAGTATTATTATTTAGGTCTTATTAACCGAGCGGGAGGTCTGTACAGGAAAATCTTGACTGAGGTCGTGAAAGTACAGACCGAGCGCAGCGAGGTCTGTAACCACGACCGAGGTCAAGATTTTCCTGTACAGACCGACCAAGCTCGGTTAATAAGAGTTTTATTATATGACCATTTCAGTAAACTAAAAATTAACTCATTTTATTTGCATCTTACAAGCCTTACACTAGAATGGCTTCCCAGTATTTTTACTACACAACTTGTTTGAAAACCGGTTTTACAAGAAAGTGTGTGAAGCGAGGTATTTCTAGCTCGATGCTGAATAACTAAAACAATCTTAAAATCAAACGTTTCCTCGACTTTGGCGTTGAAAACATTGCGATATATGGAGGAACTATGGATTTTTGATAAAAAAGAACAAGAATGGTGAAGAAAATGGCAAGAAAGTTGAGGATTCTGTTGTGTTTTGAATAAAATTGTCGCTATCATCACGTCGCCATCGAGCGCGCGCTGGGTTTGTTTTCTTCAGAATTTTGGTGTTTTTCAGTGAAATACGGCTAATGTTTTGCTTAATGTTTTTCATATATATTATTAGGAGTGATATTTGAGCTCTTTGAAAACCCACGAGTTCACATTTCTTCCAATTTGCATTCGAAACCATATCATAGAAACAATGTTTACAGATTTTAAGATGCCTGTGCGGACCGGTTATTACGGGAGAATCTAGACCGGTCCGAGAAAGAATCTAACCAATCAAATTGCTTGATTTGCTAGATACCAGGCTTCGAGATACACGGTCATTTAATAATATTATATATTATTATTATTATATGTTATTATTATTATTATTATATGTTATTATTATTATTATTAGTAGTAGTAGTAGTATCATTATTATTATCATTATTATATATTATTATTATATATTGTTATATATTATTATTATTATTATATACAGCGATTTGCAAAAATTCTGTAAAATCTAATATATCGATATATAGTAATTTGCATAATCCTAATTCTTTGACTTTAGCTATTATTATAAACCTGAATATAAACCCAATTAACCTCTGTAGTATGTATGCGAAAAAACAATTGAACAATTTAAACTTTAGAGGGCTTATTCGGCCATTTTATGATGGAAATTACCCACAATGCACCCGATATATTGATATATTGATATATAATGCTTTTACAGAATTTTTGCAAATCGCTGTATTATTATCATTATTATATATTGTTATATACAGCAGCAATATGCAGAAATTATGATCCTTTTGACTAAAATACACATATATCAAAGACCTACTTGAAACCATGGGATAGCTTCCATGATATTTTTTTCATAAACCCTCGCTGGCAGACAACTAGAAAAAAATATCAGCGTAGCCATCCCATAATTTTAAGTAGGTTTTTGATATATATGTATTTTTGTCAAAAGGATCAGAATTTCTGCATATTGCTGTATTATATGTTATTTTTATATATTATTATTATATGTTATTATTATTATTATTATTATTATTATTATTATATGTTATTATTATTATTATTATTATACAAACCCCTATCAAAACCCCACCCCCCTCTCCCCCGGCCCAACCCCCTCATAGAAAACTTTGACTACACACTACCTTGAAGGGTGGTTATCCATGTATTCGTCTTCTTCTTCTTATCTCATATCAATTTAATTTAATTTTCATACTTTTTCTTGTAGCGTTGCCTTGGTAGAGTATTACCGAACAACTAAAAAAGACGCCAATAAAGGACGAACCAGTAGATAAATCATCCACCGTTCACTTGCCATCTTCAAAAAGAATGATTCTGACATTGATTCTGAAGATGAAGATGAAGAGGGACAGGAGAAAGAAGATGTCATCCAATTTTTGAATGGAGACGTAACCATGCCAATTTTATATCAAGGCAAAAATGTAAAAAAACCTTCAGATACGGTGAAAGTCCTCCTTTACCCGGATCCGAGGTACATCTGTAAGAATGTACCACTTCGTGTACAAGACAACGTCTCTCTCTTAGTCGATCTAACTAGCCTCGAAAACATCGATGATATCAAGTGCGACGATGCAGGGAGTTGGAGAAATAACAGCAACAATAAATACCGAATGGCCGTTAAGGGATCATGCGTGAGAAATCTGAAGTCTGATGAAGCTTTGGACGATGGTGAAAGAACAATTACGCTAAAGCGCGAGTTCTTTCGACTCAACCATGACGTACATCAAGATCTCCGAAAAAGAATTGATACAATTATAGGTGAGTACTGGCAAATTTGTATGATGGTCCTGAAAGGGATACCGTAATAAATGGGAACTGGCATTTGCCTATTTTGTAACTAGGTAAATGGGATTTCATAACTGGGATTTAGGTTCCCTGGAATGAGACACAAAACCGACAAAAATGGGAATGGGATTATTTTTTCTCTTGGAATGAATTATGATTTATGGCTGAATAAAATAGTGATAGTTCCCACGGTCAGGCAAAAGTCGGTGAATTTAATATTTGAAGATAACTGGGGACCCTGCGAGACTGGAAATAGTAATTATCAGAAAAAATAAATTGCATGAAATTTTCGCGACACTTTAATTTCGCGATATTGGGAAAATGTTATATTGTTGCGTTTCCTGTGCATGGAAATGTATGATGTTGGGATCCCTGTGGACGCGCCGGCAGCAATGTACATACTGGTAGTTTCAATATACACAAGTGCGGGCGCGTCCTGCGGGATGCAGGGATCCCAACATCATACATTTCTATGCACACAGGGAATCCAATAATACGTATCGCACGCGCGCGCGCTCTACCACAGGAAACCTATGAAAAAGACGCGCGCATGCAAATATATTTTAGTTATTATAATTAGTAGCCTCAGAAGCAATGGTTGGGCTGCCTGTGTTCAGAATATAGTTTAATAGTGATTGTGACTGATTTCCTGTATATTTGTTTTAAATAATTCACATAATTGGACATAATGTTCACGTCATCAAAGTTTCGCGACTCTTAATTTTACGCAAAATCGCGAAATTCAAGAATCTCGAAAATTTCATGTAATAAGTAGTGTTCATAGGTAGTGCAGTAATAGCAAACCCATTGTTATATTCTTGTTTTCAGACGTCAATGGCGGAGTAGGGAGTTATTGCATCGTGCAGTATTCCTTCACTGGAGATCCACACCCCATTGATCTTAGGCCTCACAAAAATGCCAAAGACCAAATGCCAAAAAGGATATGTCAGAACGTGTCCAAGTACTAAGGAAAAGCTTGTAGGTCTGCGCGAGACACAGGGACCAAGTGCTGCGTTTCATTCGTTTATTGAAGGTAAAGGCAGTTTAGCTAAAGTACGAAGCTTGGGTGAACTGCCCAGAGGCGCAGCCCAAGTGTCGTACCTTGCACGGGAAAGTAGCTCAGCCACTTCTGGACAGAGAAGCAATGCCGCATTAGGACGTAAGGATGCTTGGTATGACCTCCTAGTAGAGTGCAAGAAGCAAAACCGTACGCCAGAAAATGCGTTTGTCAGAGAGGTAAAATGTGCGCCCGAACCAGCCTGCGTGTTGTCAAATAATCGTCAAGTAAACGACATTGTACGATTCTGCTGCGATCCAACGGATTACAGGCCGTTATACGTTGATGCAACCTTTGACTTAGGTCCTTTTAATGTAACAATTGTTACATACAAGCACTTACTTCTGGTTAACCGAAGAGATGGCAAACACCCATCGCTTATTGGCCCAGTGCTGGTTCACCATAGAAAAACAGTTCAGTCGTACAAGTACTTATGCAGTTCCATGATCAACATAAATCCATCTTCAAGAAATGTATTGGCCTTTGGGACTGACGACGAAACTGCCCTCATTCAAGCATGCGAAGACAATTTCACTTCTGCTGTCCATCTTTTGTGCGAGCGACATATGAGAGGTACCTTTAAAGGGGCAGTGTCAAGCCATATGACCGCGCAAGCCTGGGTACAAAGAAGCGAGAAATAATAAAAGTCCACCGTGGACTTTTATTATTAGCGATGTTTTCAATCCGTTTCCATCGACATTAATCATGTTTGTTCAAGCGTCTAATGGATCACTAGTAATTATTCAAAGCATGTTCTTCATTTTCAACAATTCCTAGTGGAGATTATTTCATCTTAGAACTGACTTTGAAGCCGTTGAAAAAAGTGTCGAACAGCCGTAGAGAGTCAGCCCGCCATCATCCTCGAGTGAAGAAAACCGAATTGTAAACCGGCAATTCTGATCGATTGCGAAGGAATCTTGATCATCAATCGTAGGTGCAGTACTGTTCATGACTTTTGAAGAGAAAAACTCACGTAGAACGACTTGTAAACCCGGTGAGCTTCCCACCATCTATTTATGTGTTGGGCTTCCTGTGTTTTATTTGATCGGCCGTTGGAAAATGATATCGCCGTGAATTCACATCTAGAATTCAGTCCTTTTGATATATTGAAGTTCTAATATTGCTTTCTAAATAAAGATTAGTATCTACATGAGTCCTGTAGGTCATTTATTTAGCGATTAGAACGGTTTTAGGGGGGTTTTGTAACTCGCTACCGGGCAAGGTAGGCTTCTCAACCGAGTGTTATTGTTTTGATTTTAATGCGCATGCGTGAGGCTTGACACTGCCCCTTTAAGTCAAAGTTCAAATAATTGTCTGTCCCTAGTGCATACCAGTCGCAGTTTCTTGACGAGATCTTCGGTGTTCATCGTAATGATGAATATCATCCTGGCCTGATATACTGTGGTTCAAAGGAGGATTACATACAGAAATGTAAAGGCATCCAAAGTACATGGACCGACGCAGGAGACTTTGGTCTAAAAGCTTGGAGATGGTTTGCTAAAAACAAGTTGAACAGCTTTTTCAATTGTCTTGGAGCTAGTGCCAGAGAGCAAGCAGGTTTAGGCAGACCACCAGAACGTTTCATTACAAACCCTTCTGAGGGAAACAACAAATTGGTCCAAGATTTTGTCCGTAACGATATTGGCAAGAAGCGTGTGAACGAACATGAATTCAGCAAAGCCTTACAGAAACTTGTACAACGACAAGATAATGACTTGGAAATGGCAGTCTTCAACCAGGGTCCTTACAAGTTCCGTGCAGGATTTGAACATCTCGCTGTATCCGAAGATAACTGGTTGAAAATGAGGCCCAAGCAGAGAGAAAATGCCCTGAAAAGTGTTCATCAAGAATCCATATCCCTGGCCGTGTCGACCATGGCTCTGCAGCCACACATTGCTTCTTCTGCTGAAAGTAATCCACTCCTTAACGAATTGGTTAAGGAAGGGATTGATTGGATTCCAGTCACAACGCTTGATGGGATCTCAAAGAAAGCTACCTTGATTTTAGAAGATCGTGGACAAATCATAGAAATCCCAAACTCTGGCCAGTCGCTCATGATACCAAGCAAATCAAATCCTCGAAACCCGCACGTTGTCAATGCCCTTGCCTCAGGGAGAGTGCAGTGCAACTGCGCGCACAACAAAAGCTTGTCGTTGTGTTCCCACGCACTTGTCTACGTTAAATATTACTCCTTGCAAAGGAAATACTTCGCGTGGCTCAAGCAAAGAAGGAGAAAGCACGGACAGGATGCTATAAATCTTAGCAGCCTCCTAACGGAAAGGAGAGAGGCCTCCCAGGAGAAGGAATGTCACATCCTGTACCTCAACAAGCGCCGCTAACAGCGGACAAGGGTTGGATATGTCAGAAACTTCAAACAGCCGACGAAGCGTTTCAACCACACTCGTTTTCCCTTCTACCTCAACAAGCGCCGTTAACAGTAAACAAGAGTGCATGGATATGTCAGAAACTTCAAACAGCCGACGAAGCGTTTCAACCACACTCGTTTTCCCTTCTACCTCATGATCAACAAGCGCCGCTAACAGTGGACAAGGGTTGGATATGTCAGAAACTGCAAACAGCCGACGAAGCGTTTCAACCACACTCGTTTTCCCTTCTTCCTTCCCAGAGCGACAGCAACAGCCTCTAGTGCTACCACAACGACAGCAACAGTGTCAACAACAACAACCTCAACACCAGCAGTTCCATCAACAACCTCATTACTTGCAGTATCAACGACCGCCACAACAACTGCAACAACAGTCTCTACACCAAAGCCAGTCACAGATGTACATGCAACAACGACAGCAAACTCAATCACTCGGCGTCCTGCCACATGATCAGTTTACACAACCATATCACAACATCAACCCGTTTTACCTTGAATTTCAACATGGCAATATCAGGAAGTGTGTTGGATGTGGTGGCCAAATACAGAAACACAACCAAGCCCAGCCTAGTTTGATACTGCGGCATATGGAACGATACCAGTATCCAACGGGAAACCCCCTCCAACCATTTGTGTATAGTATGTTCAAGGAAAAGCCTCACTATTACCATGCTCATGGTGGCTGTGTTACCAAGAGACACCCATATTTTATGTCCAATCTGGTCGACACTTCATAGGTAACACACTTGCTTACCGAGCCACACAAGTTTCGGTTGGTTATGGACCTTGACTTGTTTATACCGTAATAAACGTCGGAAATAAGACATTAGTTAATTCAGTACCATTTGTAATATAGCAATACCTTGTTCTTGTTCATAGTCAGTTGCTAGCAACCTTGCTTGATGATCTTACGACACAGTAAGAAACTGTTAGACTGATGATTCTTGTCACTAATATTGACTTGTTTTATATATTAATCACCTTGAATCTATTACTAGTTATATTTGATTAAATGTTAATTATATTTGTATTAACTTGAAAGAGCGTGGATCATTGATCACTGAGACAAAACATGAAGAGAGTTGAATAAATGCTTACACAACTTGTCGTTTTTCAGTACAAATATTGTATGAGTACAGATGTGCTGTCTTATTATCCAACTGTATCAGTAGAGTACAAGTATCGCGCGAGTAGGCCTGGAACGAGTACAAATATCTAGCCATATTTGTACTCCTCTGTATAAAGAACAAATTCTACAGTCCGCAGTCCGCAGCCCGCAGTCCGCGGCCCGCAGCCCGCAGCCCGCAGTCCGCAGCCCGCAGTCCGCAGCCCGCAGTCCGCAGCCCGCAGCCCGCAGTCCGCAGCTCGCAGTCCGCAGCCCGCAGTCCGCAGCCCGCGTTTTAACGACAGCCGTAAAATACCGTCTACTCCGTCTGGGCTCGGTATTTTTTCCAAGTCTTTTTACGCTTGACGAAACCTTACAATCTACTTCAAAAACTCATTAATTATTCATGAGGTAAACAGCCAACCAGATGTCCTCAATTTGGTCACATGATGGAACTGGATACCCCGGAAAGTCCGCTCTTGAGTACTTTGAAATGGATTTCAAAGTCCAATGACTTTGAAATGATGGATTTCAAAGTACTCTTTCCTTAGTTCTTATCCCTCATATAACAATCATCGGGACCTTGGACAGAGTAGAGGCAATACCACTCTGTCCGAATTAGATTCAATCAGGAGCCCATAAGTAGGAGCGTCCATACGGTATTGGGTAGTGTCACAGCGTTTTCACAAGTGTGGTTATTTTTAGAACAGTTTTCCCGCGAATTGTAACCAATCAGACAACGTTTCCGGTATAACGTTTTTTTTAATTTTGATGAGATGGCAGGTAAATTAAAGATGGCATCCGATAGCGACAAAGAGATTCTTCAAGTGAACTAAACTACGAATCGTCTAGTGATAGTGACAGCAGTATTGAGTCATTCGGTACAACATAATCACTTGAAAGTGATAGTGGTGACGATTGTGCTTCTAAAGACATCCAAAGCTAGTAGTGGTTCGAAGAACTCGAACACGAAGGGACCGACTGCGAAGCTGTTGTGGATGCAAATTAACCAAAGACTTTCAAAGACATATTTTCGTCTAAACTATTTCGTCAGAAAGTGAATTCAATTTATTCTTGGATGTGGTTTAGTGGTATCTTGTAATTATCGTTGTGGAGTTTGAAGACTGACAAAACAAATTCGCTGAAACTGCATGAGCGACAAGACGAGTGAATCAAATTACAAATAAGATTGGTGAAAGTAAGCGTATTTGTTGTCATTTGTTGTGTCTTTTCTGTTACCTAAAATGACTTAAAAATGGATTGTGAATATTTTTGTGAGTCTACCGATTTTAAATATATTAATAAAAACACCTTCATTCAAGTTTTGATGTTTAATTTAATAGATTCACTAGCTTATTATTTTATACACACGCTTCACTGTCAATATAAAGAAGAGTTGAGCGAAACTGACTCAAAATTGCTTTGTTTTTAAATTCAGTGACCTTCTTACTGCGCCGGTACTCAGACATTCAAACAGTCGGCTGGAACTTGTCAATTAATCAAATTCAAAACTCAAACGAATTGAAAACTAAACTGATACATTCTTCGACCAAATGATCTATAATGTAGCTCAAAATCATATTTGGTTTCCATTTGGTGGGTCTTCTGACTTTTATTTTTAAGTTTTCTAATTTTTTATGTTGATTGACAGAAGCGAAAAACCAAATTACAAGCCAACTGCCTAAATAGACTATCGCTTTCAATGCACCTTACTTGACTTTAACTTTGACTTTCTAACGTTTCAGAGGCACAACGCTTCATAATACGTTTGTATTTCTCCGTGAGGTAAACAGGAACTGATATTTCTGATCAGAAAACACGCGTTCACATTATCTTCAAAACTCTGCCACGAAACCGCCTCAGGCCATCACTTCAATTCAAATCCTGTAAGTACTTCGTTCGGGAAATGCAGTCTAGAATTTTAGGTCAAGGTTCAAAGTAGCGGCCTATGGAATCCCGGGAAGTTGTTGGTACGATAAAATTGTGAATCAGACACAAAGAAAACCTGGATAATCCTGACTTTTATTTGTACATTTATCTCTTCGGGTCTTTCGAAATTCCGCCATTTTATTTTTGACGTGAAACCGGAAATGAAACCGCCATACCGGAAACGTTCTCTGATTGGTCAATTGGCCTTCTTTCGCGGAAAAAACTGTTCTAAAAATAACCACACTTGTGAAAACGCTGTGACATAGACCCAATATAGAGCATGGACGCTCCTACTTATGGGCTCCTGATTCAATCTGAAAGCAGGCTCTACTTCATGCTACTCAGAAGTCCAACATATGTGGGATACGATGTCCTCGACTCTGCGCATGAGCAGAGGATATGCAGACTGGAATTCTTGCTTTTCCGGGCTTAAATCTTACTCTTTATTTATTGCCTTTAGGCCATTGCATGTAATAATTAATGAGTATGAGAAGTCGTTCCAAAACCTCGAATTCGGACTAGACGGGGTTTCCAGTCCTCGGCGAAATCCCGTCTAGTCCTCATTCTCGGCTTTGAAACATTACTTCACGAATATATACCATTTTCTCATTCGCTTTACTGCCCTTCAAACGAAAGGACCAAGTTGTTTGAAGGGCAGTCAAGCGAATGAAAAAATGGTATATCATTATTTATAATTATTATTATTTTATCTGGACCCTAAGACCGGTCTGTAGCATTCTCGTACCCAGAGCCCACTCCTCATTTGGTTTGTCGCTGGCTCTGGGAAACCCTGTTGCTTGGTACTGTGGAAGAGTCTACTGGCTACGTAGTATTTACGTTGGTTTGAATATTCAAACAATGTAACAAGTACACAAGTTTGTACATTTATCTTCGTGTAGCCAAAAGTCTACTGGCTACGTAGTATTTACGTTGGTTTGAATATTCAAACAATGTAACAAGTACACAAGTTTGTACATTTATCTTCGTGTAGCCAAAGCCCTTCGACGTTCATCATCAGTTCTTCTCTGGCTCGTTGCGATAAAGGCTGGACGATAAATACATGTTCTAATATAATCTTGCATGTGAGCCTACCTGTCTTCCGCTTTGTTATTATTTCTCTTGAATTATAAAAATATTCCTTTGAATACTCAAAGCGAGTACGATCGATTGTGTCCAGATTGTGTCTGTAGCCGTTACTTTTATAATTTATGTATTGTTAGATCTCCCTTTACGAATTTATGTCTACACAGTCAATGAGTCACTCTCATTTCCATTGATTTATTATTCAAAAAAGGTATATAGTTTTTGAAAATAATATTGTATGAAATTACTACAACCGTCGCTGTCATTCGCTTCGTTCGCTTTGCAAGTTTGAATCTTTGTTTATCTCATGGACCAATCAAATACGATCATTCATTGTTGATTTCAACAGCCAATGAAATTCGCTAAAATTTCAGGGTTTCGCAGAGCCTACGACATGCGGTCTGTAGCAAATGTTGGAATACTGGGATCGAGTGTTTTGAATGACTGATCTCGAGGTGTTTGCCCTCGATGAAAGACTAGTAGAAATATCACTTGAATGGATTCAACGTTCTTTCTCCAGCACATTGGATAGGCTATGCAGTTTTTAAATTGGAGATAATATTTTATAAAATAATTACTCGGGCTCCCTGTGGGAGACCCGAGTCTAAAAATGCAAACTGTTCTTCGTCATGTTTGGTCGTCAAATCTGCAATGGGCCACTATTGCGCATGCGCTCTGTGCCGCTTTCATGATGCATCGCAGGCTCACATCTACGAATAGTTGCCGATTGACTTTCCGAAAACTCGTCGGTCGAGTAATCACATGGTTCTTTAGCAAGAGGCGACGTGAAGCCGGTCATATTTTTCTTAAAGAATGTGCTGGACAAGTATGCTCATGTGGAGTTTAAATAAATCCTTTAGAAGTCTGTCTAATACGCTCATGCCACATACAAATACACACGCCATTCGCGGTAGACCCACACTAAAAGATGTCCAGCGTTTTCGGAATGGGTCGGTCCGCGAATTCATAGCAAAATCAAACGAGTTTTCACCAGATTCCTATGAGCTCGATCTCAAATGAGCAATCTGCGACCACAAAATATGAACAAAATGACAAAACAACCAATATGAACTTCATAACTAACTCTGAGTTGTGAACAAAATAAAGTATTCAAATGCTATCTGGGAGTGGAAAAAATGTCAAGACTGTAACAAGTCTTCGAAAAGAGAACGATATTGATAAAGACAAGTTACAGATCGTGCAATGTTTCAATAAGCATTTCACTTTGATTGCTGACCGTTTAAGAGCATCACTTCCGCAGTCTGTATGCAACCTTTCAAGAATGAGAGATTTTGCATCGTCAAAAATGGAATCTGATGTGAAATCTACAATTCCTCTCATGACCAGGGTGCCGTTGCACAAAGCGCGCGTAACTTACGAGTAGTTGTAAACATTTACGTGTACGTAAGTGAGCGTGCGCAAGTTACGTGTGTGGTGTTTCACGAAACTATACGTAAGTTTTCCGTAACTTACGTGTTCGTAACTTTTTCCCGCCAAAAGTTCGCGCAAAAAGGTCGGTCGCTCGCGCGCGCTGCCATGACTTGGAGTTTTTCCGCATGTTTTGTTGTTGTTGCCGTCGTAAAAATGGCGGAGCAAAAGCAGGAGAATGCTAAGAAGGCTAAACGACGACAAAACTTTTCAGAGAAGGAAGTGTCAGTTTTAGTTGAAGAAACACAGACAAACATTTGTCTACTTCAAAGCAAGTTTTCTTCAATGGTTACAAATGCAAAAAAAGATGAGCTGTGGGGGTTAATAACAGAAAAGTAAGTAGGATTGTGTTTGTATTTTAATATAATTTTAATTAAGCTTATATAAAAAAATCAAACTTAGCTTATAAACACTAGTATAGCATCGCATACGCACACAGTATGCAAATAAGCCTTTTATTATCAGGTGACTTTCGTGTCATGCGCATTATTGTTTGATAATTTTAAAATGGCGCCGGTGCATGACACTCTAAAACCTGTGATTTTTACAATTCTAGTTTTGAGAAATAAATTCTTAAAATCAGTGCTACCTATTCTTATTTAACAAGTTACAATCTAGTTTGTAAAAACTGAAAATCAAACCATTTCTTAAATTTAGTTCCTATGTAGTATTTCAAGAATATGTTCTTATTTTAAGAAGAAAGCCTATTTTCAGCTTAGCTTAAATTAAGATCATTCATGACAATATCAAGACTTAATCTTATAACTGAAAACTGAAAATCAAACCATTTCTTAAATTTAGTTCCTATGTAGTATTTCAAGAATATGTTCTTATTTTAAGAAGAAAACCTATTTTCAGCTTAGCTGAAATTAAGATCATTCATGATAATATCAAGACTTAATCTTATAATTACTTTCAAATTATTTCTGAAATTGAGGAAACTTGAAACAATATTAAGAACATGCCTCTGTACAAATAGGATATATTTTAAATTTTAATATTTTAGGATATAAATTAGGGGGGAGGGGTTGGGGAAATTAGGTGGGGCTTTGGGTTTGGGTATGGGTGTAGATTATAGGTATATAGGTGTCCTCAATTAGTTTACACTTGTGTAAGCTACTTAGCTAGGTAAATAATTTGACACGTTAATAAAGGTTATTATTATTATTATTATTATTATTATTATTACAAAGAAATCCTTGACAATTATTAAACGACAACTTGATTTTGACATGTGCACAATATTAACTTACAATTAACTCAAAACTTACAGGCAACATTTCTAGATCTAGTTGTACAGTCATGAATCTACTGTCATTCAACTTCATCTGAGAAGATCTTGCAATTACATATCATAGAAAATGTATTGCTTTAGATAGAGAAAAAGCTTGTCTTGTTTGCCATAGCAGTGCAGCACTTGATAAGAGCTAATACTTGAACACAAAATGGTATTATAAATTGGAACACCTGGCTCCTCTAATTCAAGTGAATTCAAGTCACTACCAAGAGCAATCAACTCCATTTTCAGTAGATGAAAAAAGGAGCCAGTACCAGGTACATGCCCAATTTTAATCAGTCTTCCAATATCTGGATGTCCAGACTTGGTATTTCCTATGTGAAGGTAAGTGTTCTTTCCTGGAGTATACAAGGTTCCACATACAGTGATGGAATTGCATGTGTATATTCTTTGATCTTGTATTTGACAGTGAACAGCATTTTCAATGGATGTCTTTGCGCTTTGTCTTTCCTCCCCAATGACCTCAATCTTGCGGCCAAATGCTTCTTCTTTCTGGAATAATGGGCTTGTGTCAGTGTCTTTGTCAAGGGAAATTGCATCAGCACATGCAATTTTCTGATGCTGCACAGCCAAAGTGTATGGCAGATTTTTGTAGTTTTTTACTTTGCATGCAAGGTCTTTAAAAAAGGAATGTTTCCCTTCATGACGCATACACCATGTTCTGACAAGTGGTCCAAACTCAGTTATTTGGCTCGGTAGATGTACCAGATAATGTTGTTTTGGTATTATAGGTGCCAGCTGGTAGACTACTTTAAATAAAGCCAAATGTTCCTTGATTGCTGTCTTCAAATATATAGTGGTTTCTGTTGTGATCTGGGTAGCAAATGAAATCCCCATTATTTCGATTAGCGATGAGAGGCATTTCCAGTAGTCATCATCTGTGGATACCCACTCTGATAAAATAAGTGGAAGAATAGCTGCTAAGAGCCACATTCTAGCAGCAGTTTGTCCAAGATTTCTGCTGCTTGACCTTTCAAGATCCGTTTGCTTTATGGGATACGGCCAATCTTTGACTTGAGAGTACCCCAATGGAAAGTTTTTGACAGCCTTCTTCAATTTATCCTGAGATATAAGATTTTCACTGGTGTAATACCTTAGGAGATATTTTATTTCATAGGCCAGAATTCCTTCTAATAAAACGTGCATACTGTCCTGGGGTAACTGACAGCACACATCAAAGAACGGAGCATTCGTAAGTTCACTTCTGAAGTTTTTGAATAAAACTTTCACGATGGTCAGTTGCTAAGGAATATGCTCCCGTTTGTGCGGGCTCATTTTCGTCAGCGGTAATTACCATTGTCGTATATTACACAACAAAAATGGCGGATGACTTGAAGAAAGTAATATTGGATTTGAAAGGACAAGCAGGGCAAACAGAGAGAGAACGAAAGTTCTGGAACGTAAATGAAGTCGAAATGAAGTTTTCATTTGAGCGAGAGTGGATCAAGGCAGTCAGGCGAGCTAAACGCCGACCAAACTACGGCATGGGGAATATAAACAGTGGACTAGAAGAGATTTGTGGCAACAAGCTTGAACTTGCTGGTCCGCTGGTTGACAGTTTTCTTTTGGAGATTGGAAACCAGGTATCTTCCAAGCTTAGCCGCTCAAAGTCAACATCTCTTGCTAGCCCTGTTATCATATTTATACCCTGGCCACTATTTCGACATGCGACAGTCCTATTTAGAGGATACGGTGGGGAAGTAAGGTTTGTTAACAGGAAATCAAAGGTCATTTCGACAATGACAAACATGGAGACAGTGGAAAAAGTATTTTATCCAGCTAGATTTGAGGGATAAGATGTTCTCAGAAAGAGGCATTTTAGTCGTCAGCCAAACGATGAAGGGAAAGTAACTTCTATTTACAAGGGAAGGTCAGCAATTGTTGTTTGTAACGCAACTCCTTTTATATTTGATTATAATCTTAAGAATCAAAAAGTCACTGTCACTTTTTACATCCAGCGCTATACTGCCAAAGACTTTGTGATTGATTCTAGCCTTCAAGGTCTCATGAATCAATAGACAGTTTTTATAAATTCTAAATAAGATTAAGTTTAAATGCAATTCAATATGTGTGCAACAATACAGTGCTGAGTTTCAATATAGATTTTATTACAGAGTTAAATATATATATATATTACAAATATTAGGTCATGCCAAAATTTTATTGATTATATCAGGTATAAAAATAAATATATATATCATATGTTTGTGATTTACAATCAGAAATGGACAAATAGCAAGTCAATTAATCAATACATCACTTGTACTATATTACTGTAAACCATACGTTGTCATTTCTACCTATTAGCTCTCTATCGATAGCTTGTACTATCTATCTCTTAGTTCAATTTCAGATATCATATTCGTGTAACTATTTTAAATGAAGATACTAAATAAAAATGTATGTACATGTATGTATCATTGTGTGTACTGTATTTTATACAGCTCCAATATATATTGTACAAGTCTCCATCTCATTGTACTGATTTCGAGTGTGAATAAAATTTACTTCCTTACAGTCTATTTATAATCAAATATTAAATTGTGAAGAGAATCACACAGATACATTATATATTTCTTTTGTACCTAAATGACAACATTACACATATAATAATAATAATAATAATAATATAATAACTCTATGTTAGTAGAGTGTAAACACCAAAACCGTGAAACAGTGCTAACCTTAATTAGCAATAAATAGTGCAATGTCTTTTGTTTTCTATTGATTCATTGGTGTTATTTAGCACGTTGTACTGTTTCAGTACTTTGTACTGTTTGACGTTTTTAGTGTTTGCACTCCAGTATATTACATTTAAGAGGAGATTTTTTACGAACGCGCGTATTGAGCGCCAAAAACCAATAGCATGGAGAATACGTTTTGTACAAGGCTAAAACTGCTTTAGTAAAGAGTTCAAGTTATTTGGGATGGTTTTTGACCGGTAAAAGTGAAATTAGAGTGTTAATCCAAAGTGAAAATTTGATTTGAAAACTGTCCACATGGGCTAGATCAGTATATTTGCTAGTATTGCTGATGTTTTCCCCTGAATTAGCTCAAATTTGAAACAAAAAGCAGGAAAATGGCTTTGTACAACGCTAAAACAGCTTTAAACAGACAATTTACTTTGTTTTTAATAGTTTGTGCTTAGTTAAAATAAAGTTAGAGTGTTAATCCAAAGCGAAAATCGAAAGTCAAACTGTTCAAAAGCGCTCGTTTTTGGCGCTTTTCGCGGATATTACGCGATGTTCAAATAAATATCCTCTTAATGTGTATAGTTTTGAAACAAGGCTCACTATATGGTACATTTTTGGAAAGAGTGCTGTAGCAATCAATGTTTTTCTAATTATTTTTTTTTTTGGGGGGGGGGGGGGGGAGGGGGCGGGGGGGGACATGCGGCTGCCTTGAATCTCAATGAACATGTACATACTAATATATAAATACTAGTAAATAAATAAATAAACAGATAATTAATTCGTTATATATGTTTTATAAATAAATGAATAAATAAATACATAAATAATAATAATAATATATACAATTTATAGTAAATATATAATAATAATAATAATAATATATGTCGGTTCTTATATAGCGCATTTCACATTGTCTCAATGCGCTTTACAACCGATGGAGAACTTTTTGGGGCTGCATATGAAGGCGCATACGGCAGTCGAGCAGCGTACAATATAAATATATATAAATAGATCCATATCATTAATATTGTTATATTTCTTTACTTAAGGCAGTTTCAAGCCTTCTAATTAAAATTTCCCTGTTTCCTGTCTTGTTTAGCCCCCTCAATGCCAACTCTTCTTTAAGCTGTTTGACAGACATATCTTTTGGATTGATGTCCCTACTGGATGTTTGTCTTTTCTGCCCACCATCCTGATTTCCTGAGTGACTAAACTGACAGTGAGATCTCAAAGTTGCAGTATCAGGAAACCTCTCTTTGCAGATGTCACAAGTTACAGGTTTCACAATTTGAAGTAAACTATCTGTCAATTTTTTATCCTTCGCACAAACTAAAATATCAGTGCATTCTTCGCAGACAGTGCAAGTACCACCCTCATTTCGTTCCCTCCCACATTCACAGTACTTTGGGTTATCTAAAAATGGTGGAAGACGGGATTGGAAATGTGAGATGTATGATGAGGGCATAGGTTGATGTTCAGGTAGATAGAATGCTCTTACATAGTTCGCCCGCATTATTTGCCACCATTTACCTAATTCACCTGTGGAGCGAGATCGATTAGTAAGTGTAAGGTCATATTTAATACCAGAGTGCTTTGACTCTTTTGCTTGTAAGGAAATTATTCCATAACCCACCTTGTATTTGTTGTAAAGCAATAATGCATGATAAGGAATGGCATTTGCAACTGTCCACACAGTAACATTCACATGTTGCTCAAAGAATAATACAAGTAAATTAAAATACATCTTACAAACCTCACTTAAATTACTTACTTCAGTCACATTTGTGTCCACTTTGTTAAATATTGTACATGCATCTCTTAAATATTGAGCAATCTTTCCCAGTGCCAACCTCTTAATTTGTTGGGGAGGAGTCTCATTCGGAAAGTTAAGAACATCTACGAGTCTATAGGAATATCGTGCTAGAGCTATGGCTTGCTCTCCGATTAAACGAATAGTAAGGTTGTTACTTCTCTTGTCTTTGTCTTGGTAGTGTTCCCTAATAAAACTGGCAATAAAACTCAAGCCACAACCAAGGCATTGCTTCCCCACCCCACCCCTAGCTTTAACAGCTTCACTAATATATTGTGAAAACTCACCTGCTTTCATAGTAGGGAGTTGTTGTTCCCAAACTCTCCCGCCTACACCATCAGTGTGGCAAGTATTCCGTACAGGCGCTGTTGATGTCATTGTGGTTGTGTTTTCATTCTCTATGTTCACAACTGCCACTGGCGCACTTAAAACCTGAAGAAATGTCTCTACAACATTTCTCATTAAAGCTTCTTTGTACATACAATTGAGTAGGTGCTGCCAAGCATTTATTTCATTGTGAACTGGCTCGGGTCTTTGTCGGTCTGCAAAGTCCTTTATTCGTGGTGGACCAACCTGTCGCATGCCATTTTCCCTCATAAACTCTAAATCTTTTGCATGCCTTTGCTTATCACTGAGACTTTTACTTAATGATTTCCTAAAGCCCTCTAACTTACATAACTCCCTCTCGCGCTTCTCCTTTGAAGGTGGTATCCAGGTATCTGAAACCAAATTTCCTATACTACCCCCCATTATACACATGTTTCCCTTATGTACATTAGCATAGGGTGATGGGTAGGTGGCTGCTTGGTTGAGCTCATTATTGGCCCAGCTCTGCCAAGATTGATCTGCACTGGGTTGGAACTCAACAGTGCACTGGATGCCGCAAACAGTGAGGACGTTACCCTCAAGCAGTAACATCTCATCTGTATGTTGCAACCACAGATCTTCCATAACAGGATCTTTCTCACCTACACTTAAACAATGTAATAAATATTGATACTCTCTGCTTCGAACCCTATCTCCAAAATTCCAGCAAGTTATGGAACCTATTGACATGCCTAATTCACTTGTCTCAGGTGCTCCATCGTCAGAAAACTCAAAAATAAAATGAAAAGTATTATCATTGAACCACATCAGTTTCTTTTTTAAGTGCGGCAAGCGCAAGTGCAGATCAACAATCATAAATATTAGCCCTGTGACAGTACGTGACACCCCAGGATACCTGGGAATCTGACACACATAGCCTATATCTAGACTTTTAACAAAGCTGTCTACTTTAGAATCACTTACTATTTTAGGTAATGAAATAGTTATGTCTTTATGTTTTATAGACCTGGGCAACCATGTCTCTTGTGAGGGATCAAAAACAGAACTTTGAGTTTTGCAAACAATATTAAACTTACGTCTGGACAGATGATTGTGATACTTCATGGCAACAGCTTGCTTTAAAGCATCTTCGGATTTGTTAAAATTACCAGTTGCTTTGCAAAAAATACCCTGTAAATATTTACCCCTCTTGTAACCACTTATAAGTTGGTCCATCATTTCAACTGAAGCATGAGAAGCAAGGTAGTCCCATGCACCATATAATGACCCTTGTTCCCCGCCATGGATAAATTGTAAAATATTTCGTGTTTCATCCTTACGTCTAAATCTAGTACTAGAATTTCTATTATTAATCATTTCATATGAAGTTGAAGTATTCTGTCTACGTGTTCGGGCATAGCCTTTCTGTTCTAACAAAACTTTCAATTTCTGGTATTTAGTATTAATTTCATCCAGGTCCTTTTGCCTTTTTTCCACTTGCTGAACTAAATTTTCCTGATGACCTTTTGTCTCCTCCAACGTTTGTGCTGGGAAATGAATAAATAAGACTATCAGTATATCAAATTATATATTCCACCTTTAAAATTCTGCACTATATTTACTATTCCGAACCCCTGATCCAAGCCATTAAGCTTAAGTTAAATGCGATTTATACGCTTCGAATTATTATGAAGAATAATTTTCTTTCCAAAATAATAAAATACTAGTTCCAGTTTAAAAATAATCTGTTATTTAATCATTATTGGGTCAGATTTGTCATGCAACTGATCACACTAAATTGAAAATAATCGAAGATCCTCACCAAATTCATCCTTCATACTTTCCATGCGAGATATTTCTTCCTTTGATTCTCGTTCTCTTTCTAATAGCTCTTCTTCTTTATCATTTAAACGGGATATCTTCTCGGCTATAGCGGTCTGATATTTTTCATTTTGATCATTGAAGTCACGCTTCATTTTATTGAGTACTTGATGCCTTGAATGCTCCCAAAATCTGTTCGTCCGCTCTCGTTTAGAATCACACCTACCACTATGACTGTCTTCCTTACTGCATTTACGACTTTTCTTACATAGACGGATCTCTCTAAAATTGGAAAACAACTAAGTCTATGGAGAAATTCATTCAAGTTGAAGAAACGCTTGACAAGAACCAATATGGCGTCTTAAGTACTCAAGTGCTGATCAAAATAGGGGTTTAAACATTGTTTTCTTACCTTGTTGTACTCTCCTGTTCACTTGAATTGGACGCCATGATGCTAAAGTGTGTTTCGAATTCGGAATGCCTAGGTTTCAGGGGGTTGCCAGACAATTACGAATATAAATTGCATGGGGAGAGGGGAAAACCCGATATTTTGTGCTTGTTCTCAAACGAATTGCAACTGAAGTGAAACTTTCATAATCCAAATCTTTTATTTCTATCTTGTGCTAATTTCCACACCTAAAACGAATGCTTGGATCACTCTCAGCTTTAGTTAAACCCCAAACAACCGTAAATAGTGCCTCCACTGAACTTGAGTTTTCGAGAAAGCAATAGCTTGTCTGAGCCTCCCGATCGTCACTTCTAATAAAGAAGACCCCTTTTCAAAATATACCACACATGGGAGGCCAGGGAAAGAGCTTTGTTATCAGGGAGGGGATACATAATTCATTATATGTATTCCAACGCTACAAGCGCTGATGCTTGGCTTCGCGTCATCACGTGATGACGCATTGTGATTGGGAGCAGTTTCCTTAGCAACCGACCATCGTGTTTCTCAACATTTCAGATGGTGCATTTTCAATATCATTTAAATGCTGTTCATGCATGTCTTTATCTCTTAGTGTAAAGTCCTCCTCACAGAAATGTTCCTGCATTGTGTCATTTGTAGCCATGCATTTCCTGCATTTCCTGAATGCACCACCTACTCCTTCTTTGTAGCCACCTGCAAGTTGGCTGGCTGGAGTATCAGCTAGGAAAACCAGTGCAGCACCCCTGAGGTAAACAATTCCTTTAAATACATGAAAAGGATAACCACGGTCAACTGCAAGTAGCTTGAGGTCTTTCACAAGAGGCTTGAATATTTCATTAATCCCATATGTTTTGACCAAGCTCGTTTTACAAATTGCCAATAAATGAATAGACTTTAACTTCGATCTGTATTGGTGTTTAATGTTGGCAATTTGATAATAAAAGAAGCTGAGTTTGTGTGTTCTATTGGTCAAGGGGTTGTTCAAGTTTACATCGTCAAAATAAAAGATGAGCTTCAAAGCAGTTTCATCACAAGAAAAAAGCTCATGTGACTGTACAAAACTGCCATCACAGAAGTCACACAGTAACTTGGCCGTGTCAGAACCACCAAGGACCATTTCTAGAATTCTTGGTGATGACAGCTGAATCTTTAGTGTTTCCAACAATCTTCTTCATTTTGGCAACTTTCTTCAGTACTTTACGGGTACCAAGCTTCTGCATTTTTGGTTCCTTTAAAGATCCATTGGACAAACAATAATTAATAAGAACTAGGCTACCTAACAGCAGTGAATGCTGACGGTGAATGCAATGTTTATAGTAGTTGTGGATAAGAGTTGGTGCCGGAGAGCTTAGAGTGATTCCAATAAACCTGGGCACTACTAATTAGCTGTCAGTGTATATTAGATGCAAAGTAACAAAAGACAACAAAAGAGTGAGTGTCTAATAGTGTTGGTGTAGTTAGTAATGCCCAGGTTTATTGGAATCACTCATCTACTGTAGTTATGAAATGTTTTGTTTTATGTAAGTGACAAGTATGCAAATTATTAGGCGAGTCTACCTTTCTTTGTTTTGAATAGTATTTGTCTATTTGAAAAAGTGGATAGCTTATGAATAACTAATGTATTACTTATAATTGAGATTTCAATGCGAATATTCACACTTGAAACTGACACACGGTCAGCCGGCACTAATAATTTGCATACTTGTCACTTACATAAAACAAAGCATTTCATAACAACTACAGTATCTCCCTAGCTTTCATCAACTCTTATCCACAACTACTAACAATGCATTCACCGTCAGCATTCACTGCTGTTAGGTAGCCTAGTTATCTTGATATACAGGACGAGTTTCGCACTGCTGTATTTGAAAAACTGCAGGCCCCTAGCCAGTATGAGGCGAGCCGAGGCAGTTGCCTCAGTAAAACATCGCTGATTTTATTTATCTTTTAACTGAAATGACAAAAAAGGCTGACTGTCCTCTATGTGCAGCTATAAAAAAATTGTCTGCACTGACAGAAGTGCCTCGGGAGAGATTTTGGTCTGGCTACGGGCCTCAACTGGATAGCTTATGAATAACTAATGTATTACTTATAATTGAGATTTCAATGCGAATTCACACTTGAAACTGACACACGGTCAGCAATCTCAAATACGATCCGGCCTCAACTACACAATTCCCACGAAAAGCACAAGATACGGTATCTGATGGTCTTACGAGTCAGGGATATACCCGGCTAAAGAAACATATATCATACATATGTACAAATTAATTAGGGCCACAGATCTTGGGCACGACATTTACAGATCAGAAACGCGAAAGCTTGAATAGGAAAACAACTCACTTCAACTTCCCTCAACTTCCAACAAAGCCGAATGTGTTCAGCTCACAGGCTAGCGTATGTAGGAGTTGTCGCGAAAAGCATTGTGGTTATTGAGAATTGCATGATGGTTATTGAGAATTGCATGATGGTTATTGAGAATTGCATGATGGTAATTGGAAACTGCATGCCGGGTAAAAATCGAGATTTTTTCTGCCTACGTGAATGAATTAGAATTGCTTCCTTGCTCGCTCGCTTCAGGCTCGCTCGCTGCATCAGCAATTAATACCATGGTACACAAATCCTGACTAAAGTAGTATAGTACCAGTAATAATTATTTCGATGCATGTGTATGTTACATTACTAACTGAAATAAATGTTGATCACTTCACACTATGGTGACAATATGGTCAATTAAGACCCTGTTGCAATTACCCTATACCACTATGACGTCAAATCAAAACAATCTATTGTTTAAACGCTAAGGATCATGGTAGCTAGAGGGGGACAAAACAGCAACAACACAAAGGATTTCCCAAATAAATGTATTTTACAGACGGTCTGAAAGCGATAAAAGTCACCAAGCACAGTAAATATTGTGGGAAAAGCATCGATGAACATAATATATGGAAACTAGCCAATTTGAAATCTAGCGAACCTCAGCAGAGCATATTTAGTTCAAATTTCTATTGTTCTTCACGATTCTGTCCCCCTCATAAATAAGCTGTTACGTCATAATGGTATAGGGCAATTGCAGTTACCGCTGTAATATTTGACAACAGACATAAGACGCACTTACACAGAGATATTCCCAAATGGTCAAAACATTTTAAAGGAAGCATGAAAAAAAAATGTTGACATATTAAAATAATAGTATAACACATTTTAATTTCCTCTGAATTGAGGCTTAAACCCTGTAGCAACACGCATGACTCTTCTATCAAAGTTTACAAACTGGACTATTACTGGGAATTACCCAACAATGTACTACACATACGTATACCTACCACAAATGGTAGATCCATGTTACAGTTATCAAGATCAAGTGAATGTACTTCACTATCCAGTTGCAGTGAGAAGTCCTCGAAAATGTCATTGTAACATGAAAGTTTTTGAATATCTAAACCAGCATCATTCAAGCAGTTATCAATTTTTCTTTTAAGGTTATTGACTGCAGTCTTCATGTAGTTTTGTGTCACTGTTGTAATTTCTTCAGCACACTTTTTGCTTAATTTATTTTGCTCTTTAATTTTGAAAAAATACTTCTTGGTAATATCCTGTATGTCTTCTTTCTCAAGTTGTGAATTAGTATTCTGCATGGTATCTCCTGAAGTTCCTTCTTCAATGCCAGCATTATTGACACATTCACTTGTTTCCATGCTGTCTGATATATTGTCTCCTTCAATATCACTATTACTATCCCCATATCCATCTCTTTCAACTTCATAGCCAGAATTTTCATTAAAGTTTGAGTTTCTCCCTAGAAATATAAAATCCCAGTTTATAGCTGCAGGCAGCCTTTTTTGTCAATTCAGTTAAAAGATAAATAAAATCAGCAATGTTTTACCGAGGCAACTGCCTCAGCTCGCCTCATACTGGCTACGGGCCTGTCAATTGTTAATTAATAATATTATTGCCTTGATCTGAACCATGTATTTGCAATATATGCACCTGCTATGTGGTGGTCAAGTTATTAATATTTCTTGCAGGTATCACTACAGGCAGCCCAATCTCTGTTCTTGTCTGCATTTAACAAGGTAATTGTGCAAAAGCTAAAATATGTGGGTCAATGTAGTCTTTTTTTATTTCATAAAGCGATAAAAATAAACATACCTATTCCTTTTTTGGTTGTATTTGTCATTTATTTTGCTTTTTAGATTTTTTTAAACAATAAAAAATAAATAAGAAAAACAAGTACTGTAATAAGGACCAATAAGGAAAATAAAAAAGAAATGGACAAGAACAGAGCTTGGGCTGCCTGTGGAATCACGATTTTTGTAGATTTCAACTCACAACAGCTCGAGTCGAAATAAAGAAGGCAGTACATAAATGACCATCCACGTGTAAGCGCTAGGAATACAGCTTCACTTAATAGTTTTGTTTAAAATAAAGTTCGAAATTGACATCGAAACTTTTCGTCAAAATTTATTTTCCAAAACTCCTGATTATATGATCGAGCCAGGATTGCACAACAATTTCCACTAAAGACAGGTCAGATTAATATTGACTTTGAATCAAAGAAGACAATCCAAAATACTTACCTGCAGGATCTTCCTCTGATTCTGGGCAAATAATCTCGGGATGTCCTCCTGTTTCGTGGGGATTTCTTCTTTGCAAAAGTTCGATGTGACAGGAACGCACATGTTTTTCAAATGAGTTAGCTTTTCGGTAGACTTTAGAACCATTTAGACAACACCTTATCATAAAATTAGCGTCACTAACATGAATTCTAACATGAATGCGTCAGCAAAACTGCTATAGTAATGAAACTTATTTCGCACAAAATGCAATTCCTTCATGGATCTGAAATCTACATGTACACGCCCATCGCATATTTGCCTTCAGTAAAAGTACATGATTGACATATTGTCATTAATGCACGAAAGAGCCAATCAGAATCTCAATATAAATAATTTTGAACAAGGACACGCCTACCAAACGGATGGGCGCGTAAAATCGAAAGTTTTTACATTGAAACGGTTGCCGATCGTGCTTTTACCATGACTGGGCTTTACTTCTCAAAAGCAACCATCAGAGGCTTAGAAAGAGAAGCTTCACAAGAGAAGTTGAGCTAGGCAGGACTAAGTGAATCAGTGAGGGACTCTGTAAGAGGTAAGCGTAAAATCGTGATCTATTTATCGCTCCACCACTGATTGCCGTTTTTGATCAGTAAAATTTGGCGCCACTTTGAAATTTTCATGTAAGCGACAAATTCCCTAGTTTTAAGCTGATTTATTTCTGTAAACAGACAAATGTATTAACGGGAATGTGCTTGCAATGATGGAAGAGACTGATGTGCAAGAAGAATTTAAAGAAGACCATGTGGAAACCAGGGTGTGCCTGAGAGCGTTCTTGCGAACATTGGTAAGATCACACCACTTTTTAACCGATAAAATTTAACTCATATTAATGGACAGCAATAAGACCTTAGGGAAGGAAAATTGACTTCAACATCTCAACATTTTCAAGTTCTTGTGGGTCCGCGTTCTTGGGTGTGGCTTACTACCAATAGTTATTTGGTATGAAGGGGGTCATGCTTATAGCCTGGATATAATATATTCAGGCTATAGGTCATGCTATGGTCATGCTATCAAACATATGATAAAAGAAACATATTATAGGCAATAAACAGTAAAGCCAGTTCTCTTTTAATTATTTTATTTTTATTGTGTAGCTATAGAACTGTTTTACATACACTTTCTGATTACCGGTAAAGCTTAAAATTAAACTCAACATCTTAATGACAAGTACTGTACTATAACTCTGATGAAACACAAGACCGTTCAACTGAAAATCAAGATAACCATAACCACCAGGCTCCAGTTGTACAAAAGGTGAATACTGTAGCACTATCCACTGGATAGAAGCAGGGGCGGATCTAGAGAATTAATAATTGTTTCTACATTGTTTTAGAGCACTGTGCGTTTTATGATGGGGAATTGGAAGCTTAATGCCAAGGCATATTGTAACAGAAATAAGCCAAAAAAAACAAAGAAAACTGACACAGTGCAACTTTCCGAAAACGAATATGAAGCAATGACAGTTGACTTGCTAAAGGAGAGTCGCAAGAGAAAACCGAATGAAAGGGCACTTGAAAAAAATGCAGCTCACATTTAAAAAGAGATCTGACACCATTGTGGAGGACGAAATGGATATGTATCGCATTGGCAGTGACTTTCCTTTCCTTAAAAGTGATTTAGTGGTAAGTTGTACTGTAGCTTAAATTTTAATATTATAAGTTCATAGAGTACATGTCATATCTGTGAAACAAAGCCAAAGATGTATTGTCTAATAATATATAGTTGATATCACTGGAGCAGAACAGTGAGAACAAAAGAAAAATACCTCAACACATACGCCTTTGTGGTACATGCCTGAGTGAATTCTTAGTTAGTCTGAATTCTTAGTTAGTGGATAACTAAATAGTTGATTACTATAAACACTGTTACGCTCTAACTAGTTGAATTTATTGTTTCACGGATATATGGTGTGCACTACTTGAATTTCTGTGTCTAATTATTAAAAGTTTATTATTATTATTATAAAAATCTAAAAAAATTAATGATAATTAATTATTATTAAATATATGCAGATTCGAAATGAGCTTCATCTACATGTATGCAAACTACAGAAAGACAAGAGTGCAGATTGTCCAACATTGCAAACCTATGCAAATAATTGGGGAGAAATAATTGGAGGTAAGTACAGGAAATGGCCGCTTAATATGGGTTGGTCCGGGGTTGGTCGGCCCCGCTAATAATAATAGAGGGAGTTTTTTACAGTAAACATATAGTTTTGGTATTAGGGGTTGGACTGTATATATATATAATCAATAGATGGAATTTAAACATATAGTGTTGTTACCCAATTCAACCCCTCTTAAATGTTCGTCATACCGACATTGTATTTCCATTAATTATTATCAAGAAAGCTTTCACTTGGAAATTATATGGAAACATTGTGACCTGATCTTATTCCCAGAAGGTTTGTATTGGGTGTACAACAATGCGTTAGCTGATTTTGTCTATTAATAATAAATATTAGATTACTTAGCTGTACATATAGTATACAATGTGCATACATTTTCTTTGTCTTCCTTAGATGAATTAAGTGGACACATACTTGACAAGATCCATGTGAAGTTCCTCAAGTGTGAACCAATAATTTACTTTCTTGAGGTAGGTAAACAAGACTTTTCATTTAGAAGCTATTAATTGTTCTGTCAGCAAGTCATCATGCTCCAAAACAAAATCTCCAGAAATAAACTAATAATTCATTCTTTAACTTCCATTTGCTTCTGACACTCATCAAATCATTATAGATCGAGTAAGAGTTTAAAGATCAGAGCTCAGGAACCTGGCCTATCTACTTGTAGCTCTTGTATCACATGTCACATTACTATCTGCACAACAGGAATCCCAAAACAGTATGATGGTCTTTGACCAATAATTCTTCTTTTCTATCATAGGATACAAGCATGGATGTCGTAGGATTTTGTAAGCAAATCAAACTGAAAGAATGGCCTTGGTTGCTGTGTTATCAAGAGGACAATGAGTCCTACAGACAAATATTTATTGTTGTAGACAGCAAAATCTTGCTTGAAATACAAGTGGTTGATGGTAATGCTAGTTTTACTACATCACTCCTAACACTCGTAGGAGTGTATTATGCTTTCAATATTGAATACAAGGCAAGCCAGAAGCTCCTCTTCACGTTTTTGGAGGAATTGATCTTGGGAATTAAACCTTGTCGCCAAACTCTAAGATATAGGAAAGCTGTTCAAGCCACAATTGCTTAACTACATGTAGTTTATATAATATTGTACAGTACGTATGATTATTTCTTTCATTCACATCACTACATTTACAAGTTTACTATTACACCTATTTTCAAAATTAGCCTAAAATTAAGAGACCGTGCATAACCAATCTAAATGTCTAAATAAGTGTTTTGACTGCAAAGTGAATTAAATACTGATTGTCCCCGATTAGTGTACCACTTGTGGTATGCTAGAAGTCATGACACGTTAATAAAGTTTATGTTATGTTGTTTGGCACTCACAGGTCATATAATTTTGAAAACTGGTGTACCATATAGATATACAACGTTGAGTTTGAGGAATGTATCTTGGGAATATAAGCCTTGTCGCCAAACCTTTATTAAAGATCTAGGAAAGCTGTCCAAGCCACAATTGCTTAACTAGTTATATAACTAGTAGTTTCTGGTAGAAAGTGAAGTGTAGCTTTCAATGCATACATGTGGCTGTCCCTTGTCAGCAAGGTGCATTAGTGGTAAAATAAAATAATAAAAATGTGGTATAATAATAATAATAACTTTATTACTGTGTCATGTGTTCTAGCTTACAAGAAACCTATTTCCCTCCCATATATCTACTGATTCTCATTCCCACCCTTGTCCCATTGTTCCCATCCCACATCTCCATTGATTCTCATTCCCATCCCGGTCACATTGTTCCATTCCATGTCTCTATTAATTATCATTCCCACCCGAGTTTGGTGTTGCTTAATACAAATGCTAACACTATAATAATCTGGTCATAGACAGACAGCTATAGACATGTACCAGCACTAAAAGCATGCAATACTTTGCACTATAATTTATGTTGCACGCTTGTATAAATAGTTTGTACTCTACTGATATGCAGTAATTAATACAAATATGGATTCAATGAAATAGAGAATTGTGTTTGGTGTATATTATATACAATGTTACTGGCCAGATATCAAGAAAGATGTCGAAGCCTCATAACACACTTGTAGAAGATAAAAGTACATCAGGATGGATCGTATAATTTGATTCAGTAGTTGCCTCAATGCCAATGGCAATGGCATGGGCCGGATTGGTTTGACGAAGACCAATGAGCTCGATCAGGTAGATAGGTCAGCGACAGCATCTGGGATACTAACTGTGTCTTTCAAAAGCATTCAAGTACATGCTGTCTCCTTCGGTCAACTCTGATCGACTGTAGAAGTAACTTAAGTACTTCATTGTGGAACTGGACGTGACTGACACACAACAGCGCTGAAAACTCATAAAAGAACATTGTCTTCCCCTTGAAATGTCACTAAATTGTTCATGACCCCGATGAATGCTTCCAGCAATGAATAAAGTTGCATTTGACATCATGGATTTGTAGAAAACGAACACTTTCCTGGCTTGAATCAGCGAAAAATAAACGATACTCAATATTAAAATCGATTGTACGTGTTGTGAGTGTGCGCTGATCAAAAGTACCGTGGCTCACAAAAATCATCTCCACAAACCCACTCCGTGAAATGCAGTCGAGATTCTCGTTGCATCCACATAAGTGCCCAGATCCCACACGACCAAACATGACACAGGAACTCCGTCAAGATTAGTTTCGCTGCTCGCCTGGCGTCTTCGCAGCAATAATAATAATAGTTTATATAATATTGTACAGTACAGTATGTGGTTCTAATTACCCTATACCACTATGACGTCAAATCAAAACAATCTATTGTTTAAACGCTAAGGATCATGGTCGCTAGAGGGGGACAAAACAGCAACAACACAAAGGATTTCCCAAATTAATGTATTTTACAGACGGTCTGAAAGCGATAAAAGTCACCAAACACAGTAAATATTGTGGGAAAAGCATCGATGAACATAATATCTGGAAACTAGCCAATTTGAAATCTAGCGAACCTCAGCAGAGCAGATTTAGTTCAAATTTCTATTGTTCTTCACGATTCTATCTCCCTCATAAATAAGCTGTTACGTCATAATGGTATAGGGCAATTGTGAACAGTTCTAATTGTGAACACTTTTCAGTAAAAGTGCCGTTTTTATATCGTAAGCTTAAGATCGACAAAAAATATTTCATCCGAGCAAATATTGATTTATTTTCAATCATTGAATGTTATTTTGGGCTTCCTGGCATTTATTCCGCGCAAAATTTCAACTTTAATTCAAGGTAAGCTGACGACTGTTATTTACAAATTCGAATTTTAAGCGCGCCTTTAAGATTCTCAGTGGGGAAAGTTCGCATTTTCTTTCTAAAAACACAAAGTTTGGAGTTTGTTTTTATACGAGCTAAAAGGTAAATAATAACACTTTTCTTTACAATTGTGCGTGTTTTTTCGATGTGCATCTAATTGTAAACACGCATATGCTCACGCATAACTTGGCATTTCATAACATATGTAGTTTTTGAGATATAGAGTAAAATTGCCGCTAATGAACCTGCACTGGTACAATAGCAAATATTGAGAAGGAAATATGCATAAGAAGTCCGCGTTTGTGATACAAATTTGCGCTATTGCGTTGTTAGCAATTGCATGAGCGTGATGAACGGCATGCATAAATGAACATCCGAACACCTCAGCAATTTAGCGTTGCTGTCTGACTTCACTTCGTTTTAACATCTTTCTATCATTCGTATCGAAATAACACGAACATAAATATTGTTTTTAGACAACTTGGAACTTGTACATCGAATTGCAAGGCTTGAAATCGATAATAATACACAATATTAAGCCAAAAGTGTTCACAATTACAAACAACTGTTCACCATTAGAATTACCAACGGACATGATATAATAAAATATATTTAGAAAAGTTCAATAATTAATACAACGAAACTTAATCACATGTTAGCTGAAGTGTAGAGCTAATTTTTGGAAAGGTTCAGGATAATCGTACCATATGTTGACGAGAAATATCATCAAGTGCAAAAAGTGTTCACAATTAGAACCACATACTGTATACAATTATTTCTTTCATTCACATCACTATTTACAAGTGAATTATTTTCATGCGTAACAAATCTAAATGTCTAGATAAGTGCAAAATGATACTGATTGGCACTCAGGTCATGTAGTTTTGAAAACTGCTGTAATATAGATAAATAATTGAGTTTACCAGTAATTTAAAGTAGCAAATATTTGTGCAACAATAAAAATGATGGTGTCTGAATCTCATTAAAATATCTAACATGTTACAAAATGAACTAGAATGTGATCTGTATTGATTTCAAGAAATCTGCATGCTGTCCTGTAATTAAGCATGACTTTTCAAGAAAAAATAACTCCATTCAAGAAGTGTTCTTATCTTAAGAAAATCAATGATTAATATCAGATTTGATTCTCAAATGAAGACAAATTAATAAAAGCAGCTGAAAACTAGTGTTAAGTCTTAAAATTAAGTTGTATATTGTCTTAGTACAAGTGTCTTGAATACAGTACGTCCACTGTTTTTAAGATACTCGTTTGAAATAAGAACTACGTCTGAAAATAAGAACATGCGATGGAAAATAGAACAGAGTCTTAAATTAAGTTGTCTTAAAATAAGACTCTTTTGGTCTCCTCCCAGGACATTATTTTAAGAACAAAGTGTCTTATTTTAAGAAAAAATCAAATCACAGGTATTAGAGTGTGAAGAAGAAGAATTGAACTCTGAAATACAAATACGATTGTTATACACGTAAATCAAGTACATGTACAGGGACGAAGGAGGCGGGATAAGCAGTCAGATGAGATAAGTGTTTATTTAATCGTGGGAATTGAAGATATGCGGCTATGGATAAGAAAAAGACGAATGACAACAACTTTTCGGGAACTTTTATACGCGCGAATGACGACACTTTTAAATCAAATGTCTAAAATGAAAACGTATACAGTATTTGACTTTGTGGTTTCAAACTCTCAGACTCTGTCATGCTGATCATGATTTGAGAAAATAAAAGCTTAGTTAAATATTGCTAGCTTAGCTAAATTTAGTTTATTATTTGATGCTGTCTATTTAGCTTAATGTTGTAGAGTTCATGTTTTTCTCCAGAGTGAACGCTATGAATAAAGGAGTAGCGAGGACGAAAAAGGAGGTCAAGCGCAAATGGCAAGACTTGTGCTGCGAAACAAGGAGAAAAGAAAGTGCGAGGAAGCGAGAGGCAACAGGAATAGGTGGTGGGGAGGCCCCGAAGCCCTTGACAGACGTTCAGGAAAAGGTAAATGGTATTTAAATATTGAGGAAAGTTGCAGAGATGCTGATTAATTAAACCTCTGAAAGATATTACAGACTGAAATCATTCAGTCTATTGAAGAATGATATATTATAACTTTGTTGACAAACAAGTATAATAATGCTGAGAGAGACAACAATAATTCATGCTATTATTTTTGTAACTACCGTTAGGTTCTTACAATGATTTGTTATCGATGGTATCAGTGGTGGTGCTGAATCTTGTGGTATGATTATACACTAGGCAACTATGTATATAAAGCAATATATGTTACTCACTCCCAGTCCCAAAACTATTATTGCATAGCATATATTGGCTACAATAAATGACACAGAATTTTTTTTTTTCAGCATGAAAAATTGTCTTCCTTTCATTGCCAGAGAACAAAGTAAATTATTAATATTGAAGTTTATACCAGTATTGCACAAAATGTGACCAATTTTGTTTTGACAAACAATTGTGTACCATTTGAAATAAATTGTATTTATTGCAGAGAGAATGTATAATATTTGATGTACCCTTATCTAATCACTCTCAGAGAATCACATGTAAGATGTCAGTAAAAACTAATTAATTGCATGTAGTTTATATCCTGTGAGCCTTTTGTACATGTATTATATGAATATTGTATATTACTTATACAAGCATCAAGAGTTCCAGACTTCCGGTATGCGACCAATGCATTATGAGATTATTACAAAGGAAAAGTGAGCACCAATTCTAGACACAGGGAGCCCAAGCTACGTTTTTGCTCACTTTTCCTTTGTAATAATCTCACAATGCATTGCGCGCAAACCGGAAATCTGGAACTCTTGATGCTTGCATGCACAGATGTCTGCCCTCATGTTTAAACTATTATTTTGAAGATGCGAGTCAGTTTGGCCGAGAAAATCCAAGTTAAAGTTTATGATATCAGGATGATTTTGTATCAGACCAGTCTAGTATCAGACATACAAATTATTAAATTCTATTACATGTTTTCTTCATGAATTATTAATGAATATGATAAATGTTTAATCGCATCATGTTTAGCCAATCAGATTGCAGGATTTACTAGTGATTTCAGAATGAATATGATTAGTACATTTATCAGTTTGATAGACCCTATGCATAATTCCGTGCCTTTAAAATAGACAAACTAAAACCTTAACAGTACAAATTGTTTCAGCCACCGGAAAGAGTTTTGTATGTGTTTATCAACCGAGGCCTTTAGAGCCTTGTTTTTATGTTTTTTCACACTATAAAGTACTCGTAACTTCGCAGGAATTTAATATTTCTCCTTCAAACTCACGGACTAACTTTCTTGGAGCATTTGCTATCATTGTGAACCATTTTGCTACTTTAAACATAAATATACAACTATTATGCTAATTAGCAGCAGCCATTTTTACATAGGGTCTATAGAGTTAATTACAACAAATTCAGTTTAATTATAAAACTTATTTGGTGAATCGTAGCTGAATAAGGCTCTCCCTAGCACTTTTGCCATCCTGCTGATCTTCATGCATGGCATTATCTTCTTCCTCCTCAACAACATCTACATTCTCATGTAACGGTAAGTTCGTGTTGGTACACATGTTGTGCAGAATGAAACATACATAAATTACTTTACAACACCTTTCTGGAGTGAATAATAAGCACCCTGTTGACTTGTGCAAGCATCTGTGAAACAAAAAGGGTAACTTAATTGTTTGATTTGATTTACTAAATGCAGACTATATTACAGTTTTATCATTGAATTCATTGAATTATACTGAATAGTGTATATAAAATTTGTATATCTGATATATTACAATGAACTTTAAAATCACCTAAATCTAGACTTCAAGATTCCAAAGGCATGCTCCACTACATTGCGGGTCTTCTTATGTGTGGTGTTGTATCTAATAAATCAATAATGATTTTGTTTTGTATAAGTAATTTATTTACTTTAAGAGATTCATATTAATAATTACAACGAATATAATATATTATAATACAGTAAGTTTATTTATTTAATAGTAACCTTTCTTCACCACTGGTCGATGGGATGCTAACTGGTGTCAGTAACCAGGATTTGAGTGGATATCCACTATCACCTGATAAAAATATTGATTAATATTTCAGCTGTATATTCAAGTATGAGTTGTAATGGCATTCAATTCTTACCTAATAGCCATCCATCTATATCGCCCCTCTCAAAGCTTGCGAATATAGCACTATTCTGTAGGATAAAGCTATCATTCACAGAATCTGGCCATTTGCATACACAGTTGATAAACCTAAAAGTATTTTTAAAATTCAAAATATTGACATTTGGTTGGTTTTATGTTTTTCCACTTCCCACTTTTTACCATGCATTGTAAAATAAATTGGGTTTATAATAATAATAATAATGTTTATTTCTTCAATTGTGCTTACTATATCTAAATCCTAAAGGGGGAGGGACCATACATATGTTCTGTATAAAAATACTACTATTACGTCTACATATGATATGCTACTTAATTAATGAATGAATAAATTAGTAGAGCAATTAATTTTATATTTATATTTCATGCAAATCAAATTAAAATGGCCGTGATATCCATTAGACGTTTCATAACTTACCTTTGTTTATAGTCGACAACAGCCTGAACATTTATTGCGTGGAAGCCCTTTCAGCACACAAATACGTGTTCGTCAATAGAGGGGTTTGAATTGGTATCAGTGTCCCGTCAATACAGCCCACTACATTTGGCATACCAGCGATGCCATAAAAACCACTTTTGATGTCGTCTACATTTGCTGGGTAGATCAACTCGTCTTTGTAAACTTCGTAAAGAGCATTTGTAACTCTATGAATGGCACGGCTAGCCGACGATCTACTAACTCCGTGAATGTCGCCTACTTCCGATAAAAAAAACCTTTTGCATAATACCTCAACGCAACAGAACTTGAAGTTGGGTAGGTACTGCATGGGATCGCTTCGTTGGCGGTTCTAACTTGTCTTTCACCTCATCGATCAAGCGAAATATCATTTTACGATATCGCTCTATTATGGAGAAATTATCTAACGTGTCAAGAACATTTGTCCTGTCTCTAAAAACTCTTTCTCGCCTTATTGCTCTTCTGTTTTGAAATGAAACTACACTGAAAAAAGACGCCATCTTTCACTCAAATCACAAAGAAAAACACAAGAGACATAATTCGTAAGTTACGAGTACCTTTATTGCACCTTTGAGCTTGTGTAAGTTACGTACAGTTTTGATGCTTGTTTACAACCACTTGTAAATTACGATTGCTTCGTGAAACGGGTCAAATTTGCTACGAAGGGTTTACGTACGAGTTTACAACTATTCGTAAGTTACGCTCGCTTTGTGCAATGGCACCCAGGTCTGATGTTATTGACTTCCTTATTGGTGTTAAAACAAATAAAGCGACTAGCATTGACAACATTAGTGCGAGACTGCTCAAGATAGCTGCGCCTAAAATAGCGACATCAATTGCCAAAATAATGAATATTTCCCTAACCTCTGCAGTGTTTCCTTGCATATGGAAGACAGTCAATGTCACCCGATTCTCGTACCCAGAGCTCCTCGGTCGGTCGTTCCTTCTCCCGTCGGAGGCTCTGGTAACAGCCATTTCTAGGGCGATGCTGATTGGTCCAAATGTCCACGCATGCGCGACTTTCATTTGAAAATGCTGAATCGTGATTGGTCAATCTATAACGATGCTCGGAGCTTTTTAGAAGAAAATCCTCTGCGCATAGGTATAACACACACTGACGCTTTTTCTAACGGGCTCAGATGGATTTTCAAAATGGCGGACGGTCTGAATGGTGGTCATTGCTGCTATTTTCTGCTAAGAAACTCCAATGATTTTACTGGTCACAAAGAAAAACACGCAAGTTTGGTTCTGTACTTGTTTTCGCTTCTCTTCTGTCGAGGCAAGTGATTAATTTACGCTATAAATTACCTCCTTCAACAACGGACTACGATACCGTTGATACAGAACAAAATCAGTTGGCTTCGTTTCGGGTTCCTTTGCAAAAAAATAAGCATCCATATAAAATGTCGTGTTTTTGTGAATGTTAAAAGAGTACAGAACAAGATTGGTGGGGTGTATTTTCTTCCCTTCTCAGTAAATGTGCAGATAAAAGTACAATCTTGTAAAGACTACGCACTCGTGCTACGCACTCGTGGTATTCAGCCACTTTCATCAAATTCAAGTGGTATTTTGCATTAATTCTTCTCGAACTGTGGTATTTCCTATACTAATACCCTGTGTATCATTTGCCCTATTTTTCCCCAAGGCAGACTCAGTGAAGTCTCAGCATATTTCGTGTATCAATAGTATTCTACATATTATTATTATTATTATTATTATTATTATATATAATACATATATTTTAACATATTTTATATTTTAGCTTTCTTTCTTTCTTTCCTAATATATTAATTTAGCCTGTTTTGAAGACGTAGAAATGATTAATTAAACCGTTATTATTATTTTACAAATTACAGTGAAAACTTGGAAATCTCTGTACGAGCGCGCGCTAGCCAAAACTGCAGAATTTCACACGCTGATTGGTTAATTTTCATCACACGATTGTGCATGATTGATTGGAAAGCCAGTTTGAAGTAACCACACAAAATACGGTCCCATATTTCGCGTGCTCTCGTGCATATTTCGTGCATTCTTTGACAAAAAAAAACAATAAAGTAAAATATTGAACTTCACCTAGTGGGTACTGATCAGCAATACATGCTTTGTTGTGTTTTGGAGGCTTTTAAGAGAGCATCCGTCATAGGACCAGGCAGGGGTGATACATGCCATCTCTCCGATTTCAATGAAACTCAGCCAAAAGAAAGGCCTCACCTGAAAACTCCTCAAGCCAAAGTAGCTAAGATTTTAGTTCAATTTCGGGGGAGTTAGACCACCCCCCCTCGTTTTTCAGTAATTATTCAAATATTTCCTTGAAAAGTACTATAAAAGTAAGCCTCTTTCCTGCTCACCCAATTCAATAGTTTCTTTTCTTCTTTTATGTGAGTAATTGTATGCCTTTTGTTGATTTATAGCAAAAGCACTGATATATTTGAAGCTCTCCCTGTTGATTGACAGCTGTTAAGAATTAACACTAGGTTATCGAATTTATCCCCGGGTTAGCGTTAACACGCTTTCGAACAACCGGGCCCAGATGTCAAGCTACAGGATATCAATAATTATATAAGTATATATAATGTACAAGAAATACTATTTAAAAATAGTATTACATAGTAGCTGAGTTTAATTATTGAAATCTGTAGGTTTTTTTCTGTAAATGGCTGCAAGAAAAGCAAGAGTGTTACAAGAAATCCAGTGATTATTACTCAACATTCAACAGAATCCTGAGTCATATCATAAATTAATGAAAATATTAGCTTGGTATTACCTTACAAGTAAGTTTTGGCATTAAAAAAATATATAAATCATATTTTTTAGAGTTTTTATTTGGTTTTGCACACATATTACAGGAAATGAAAACAAACTAAGCTAAATGAATGTCACTGTTTTACTATATTAGCAAATATGAAAAGAAAGTGCATAAATTCTATATGTAATTAACTGTAGGGTGTGTACCAGTGGTGGTTAAAGTAGTAACAACATCTACAACTGTAAAAGTATCTATTTACAACCTCCCAGATCTGTGAAGCATGGCTGCATGGTGCAAAACATATAAATTTATGTTTCGATCAACATCTGTCAGAGAGTTCAGAACATCAAATCTCCAATACTGGGTCAATTAAGACTGATTACACTAGGGGTATATCCTTAGTTATAGCCTGCATAGGCAGGCTCTAGGAAAAAGGGTGGTTCAATTAAGCTACCTTAGTTCCAAAAGGTCAGATCTTATTTGTTCCTAAGGTATATAAGCAACCACGAGTGTCTTGAGTCAGAATTATCATCTGATATTATGATGCAAAAATCATCACATGAGCAACATAGCACAATTATCACACAATTTATGTGGTGGTGGCAGTACATAATTTTTACGCCTAAAAGGTACCAACTCTAAAGTGACAAAAGCTACAACTGTCATTCCGGCTGTCATTATCTTATCTCGGGTCATTGATCTTGGGTATCTTATTTACTGACAAACACCCTAAATGGTACCGGCTTAGTCTCTTGTGGTCTTCTTAGATTTGTGTTACCCTAAGAGGGTGGTTCACCTTTTATATGGATCCTTTTGTTCCACACGACCCCAAAAGCTTTAGCTAAAATAAGTAATATCGTGTTTAAATATGTATTGTATTGTACTTTCTGAAGACAAAGGGACTGCTGAAATTAAAATGCTTTAAAATAACTACTCTTCTACATGAGATAGTGTACTAGCTTCTCTCTCAAAAAGAAGATTGTAAACAGCCTAATAATATTTCTCATCAATAGACTTCACTGAGTCTGCCTTGGGGAAAAATAGGGCAAATGATACACAGGGTATTACTCAAATACAACAACATGATACGGCAAGTAATTTATTAGTCTTTACAAGATTGTACTTTTATCTGCATATTTACTGAGAAGGGAAGAAAATGCACCCCACCAATCTTGTTCTGTACTCTTTTAACATTCACAAAAACACGACATTTTATATGGATGCTTATTTTTTTGCAAAGGAACCCGAAACGAAGCCAACTGATTTTGTTCTGTCTCAACGGTATTGTAGTCCGTTGTTGAAGGAGGTAATTTATAGCGTAAATTAATCACTTGCCTCGATAGAAGAGAAGCGAAAACAAGTACAGAACCAAACTTGCGTGTTTTTCTTTGTGACCAGTAAAATCATTGCAGTTTCTTAGCAGAAAATAGTAGCAATGACCATCATTCAGACCGTCCGCCATTTTGAAAATCCATCTGAGCCCGTTAGAAAAAGCGTCAGTGTGTGTTATACCTATGCGCAGAGGATTCTCTTCTAAAAAGCTCCGAGCATCGTTATAGATTGACCAATCACGATTGAGCATTTTCAAATGAAAGTCGCGCATGCGCGGACATTTGGACCAATCAGCATCGGCCTAGAAATGGCTGTTACCAGAGCCTCCGACGGGAGAAGGAACAACCGATCGAGGAGCTCTGGGTACGAGAATGATGTCACCCCACTTTTCAAAGATGGGGATCGTGAAAATATGACAAACTATCGCCCAATCTCAGTATTACCGATTTTATCAAAAACAATAGACCTTTTTACCGATACGGCGGCCATGTTGGATTCTATTGTTTTGGCTAAAACATTATGGGATGCCCATGGTGCAAATGACCCAAAAACTGTAGAGTGGAGTCGCGCCAATATATTATTTTTCTATGTCACTCTAGCCATAGTGTTGTATGACTTAATATCTACATGTGTTGTGTATTGTTGTATAATTTTGTACAAATTCATTGCTTTAGGTTTTCGTAATTTTCCAAGGCCAAATGGTTACTAGCTTGCACCCTGGGCATCCCATAATTTCTCCATAATTCAAGATGGCCGCCGTATCGGTAAAAAGGTCTATTGAAAAGCATGTCCAGAGGAATCTATACTCGTTTCTAAATCAAAATAAACTGTTATATTCTTATTAAGACAATTGACCAGTTGCTGTTTGATTTGGACGATGACCGTGTTACTGAGTGCCGTTTTGCTGGTGGATTACCAAAAAGCGTATGGCCTTGATCAGCAATGTATTGCGTGGATAAAATCGTATCTAGACGAAAGACAGCAGAGAGTTCAAATTTCTGGTGTACAGTCAACCACACAGGTCGATATGTATGCAGATGATACTACCCTGTCTACAGCGGCCAAGTACACTGATACTGGTAATTTAAGAGAGTCCCTGTGTGAGTGGAGTACATTATCAACTAAAGCAGAGCAACGAAAAGGTGATTTGTTTTTAATAATTGCTATCATGACGTGAGAGATGGTCTACAGCTGGGATTGAGCTACTATTAGAAAAGCACGATAAGCCAATGATAGCGCACGAAACCTCAAACTCGTTTCCTGATTGGTTGAAGTCTACATTTAATTGGCTTGCCGTGCTTTGTGTGACAACCAAAACAAAACGACAATGGCTGCTAAAGACTGCTTTTGTCAATGAAAAAAAATACACGAAAAAGTACTAATGGGCTCCTGAAATTTGAGTTTTGATCACCAGTCGAAGGAATAGTGAGGTATGAGAGTGAGAGTTTAGTGAAAGTGAGAGCTACGTGTGAGTTTTTCCTGTCAAAATGGCTGAGGTGAAAAGTTAACTACTTTCCTGTTTTGCCGATAAGGCAGCAAAAAATATTGAAAGTAAGGAAGAACAGGGCTTGCGGTTCCAAGAAGAGAAGGAGAAAATGGAAAATATGTGCAATTGTTTCAACTCAAGTGCGATTTGGCAGAAACATCTCATGGCTGAAGTCACTGCCATTAAAGACGAAGGAGGAACTTTTTATCTGGTATCGCAAAAGTTTTGGCATGAATAGTGCTGTTGCGGTCCTTTCACGCCAATACGTCTGGTTATATCTGCTGCAGGGAAGTTCATTGTCAACCTTGATGATGTAGTTGTGGAGGGGAAGATAGTAGTAAACGAGTCAGCTGTTGAAACTGTTATCACGCTGCCAGCAGAATTGCTGAGCGACGCTCATGTTCTTCTGGACGACCCGAACTACAAAAACCTCGAAAATCAGTTAGGATATTTGCCGAAATATTTGAAAATAAAACAATGGCCAGAAGAAAACATCTACAGCCAAGTATGCGCCATGTGGTTTAAACCCCCAACCAATTTTAGGAAAGTTAATGATAACAATGATATCTGTGCTTCATGTTACAAGCAAAGAGGATACGTAGATTTGCGGTTGCAGAACCGGCACAATCTCACAGTTAAACAACGGCGGAAACGTCAATCGGAAGCAAGTCATCTCCAGATAAATACTTATGCCCAGTGAGTAAGAAGGCAAGGAATCTGAGACGAAAACAAAAAAGAGTTAAGCTATCTAACACAGCTGCAAGATACAGGTGAAAGACAAGTATTCTTCTGACATCCAAACAGAGCAAGGAAATGGCCGAACTGTGCGAGTTAGTGAATGAAGAAAGTCAAGAGCTAGAAATAGTAGCCACAGAAGCAATCGAATTTGGAAATATCAGAGCAAAGGGGAAAATTGTCAAACGTGGCGACCCGTTGAAGGAAATATGGAACCAGGAGAAGCCAGAGCTAATACGAGATCAGCAACAAAATGGTGTCTGTATTAATTTTATTAACATTCTCATTCTAAACATATTCTTAAATGTTGAGAGCTGGCACGTGTAGCAATAGAATGTGTTCAGCCACAGGCTTTGGAAGTTATTTTACTGCGGCGTGTAGCAGGTTTTGTTTCTTGGTTGGTTTTGTGAGAATTACCAACTGTGCGTTCTTGGATATAAAATAGAGAGAGACATTACTATTAATTTTATATAATATTCATATAGAGTAAGTTTTTTAATTAGTAAATAATGATTTTTTTATTGTTAAGCGCCTTAGAGCTTTGGATAAGGCACTATATAAGTAATAAATTATTGATATTATTATTTATTGGTCATATGGTTGACTTCCGCTCGGTGAACGATGTTTTCGTTAGTTAAAGCAGTTTTGCTGGCGTTCATTGTCATAGATAACGATAGTCTGTTCAGTAGCGTTCTATGAACCAGTAAACGATAGCTTTACGTGTCACAGAGTTGACAGTTGTTTCTCTCAGATAATAATGTGATTTATTTAGCCAGAGTTGGAAGCTCAGGTCTGACTTTTGCGTTTGATTTCGGTAAGCAGCATGTACAATGGCTAATACCTCCTTTTGTTATTTTGTTTTTCTTAGACTAATGAGTTGGAAATGTTAAAAAAGCGGACTAAGCTATTGGAAGACAGTAACCAGCCTTCCATGGAGGCGTTTGATTGCAAAGTTAAATGAGAATTCTCTCCGCAAGACAAGATATTTCAATAAATACAGTGCAATCTCTATTCTTGAGGATCTGGTCTCCATGGCGTAACAAAAAATGCATGAGAAGGCGCATTATTATAAAGTCGTCTTGGAGTCTTTGAGAAGCTGCCGCAAGCATTTCGGGCATATTACTAGGCCCTCATGGGGAACCGGGCAAATGGAAAAGTCATGGAAGCGCTCGCCAAAGTAGACAAAGCGGCATCCAAGTTCTCACGGCCAGCAGGCACTTTCCAACCCTCTTTCCGTTTCACTCGTATTCTGTTTTATTGTGGTAATCTGGGCCACGTGGTGTCCCAGTGTCGAAAGGACGCACGCAATGGACAGAAGTCTAGGCCTTTCGCTACTCAGTGTTCCCGGCCTAGCTTTGGAAGCCAGGGTCCACAGTAATTGTAGGATGAAACTTTTTGCTTGCCACATTGCTGGTTGTGGGTGCTTAATTAAGTCTTAATCAAATATTTCAGTCTCCTAGTCGCCTTGTTTCCTCTATTTCCCCCCTATTTTCAGTGGCAGTGCTTGGAGGGGTCTCTAAAGCACCCTCTCGGTTTACCGGGTGACAGGACTGTCACTACCTGGGCTTCATTTTTGTGAGGAAGTCATTATGTTGCCGTCTTTCAGTTTTCCTTTTTTTTAAAGGGTTTTTGCCAGTTCGATCACTCAAAGCGCTTTAAGGCATATCATACCCCACAATGGGAATTGGTTACTCACTTCCATCCTCGAGAGGTGTTTTGTACACAAGGAAATGGGTGTCTTATGACGGCGCTCCTCTCAGCCCAGGATAATGCCCACAATTCATGCAATCGTGTCGATAGTGTCATATCTGGGTGAGTGTTTGGAAACTTTGCCCTAATCCTTTGATCCCGAATCCTTTGTAGCAGGTGGTTTGCAGCGGAACGTCGATGCCCGGAAACGGCTGTTCTCGGGCCCTGAGGATTTTGCCAAGTATTCGGCTGGGTGGAAAACAAAGTTGACGTCTACAAGTATTTTCGTCACTACAAAGGAAGCTATAAAGGAGTCGAGTACGACTTGGACATTCCACCAGAAACAATATTTTACAACCATTATTCACGTAAACTGTTTGCTAGTTTAATTTCTAATGACATTATGAGTAGGCTAGCTTCTGGCGCTATTTCGCGATTGGGAAAGGTTAACCAAGTGAAACCCTTGCATCTTGTTCTGCATCGTGTGCAGCATCTGGATCGACACCGTCTCCTATCGAAGAACATTGCAGGCTGTTTGGTTATCAAACGCCTCAGTCCTAACGATCTTCCTCAAGTGGTGGCAAAGGACGAATAGTGACAAAGAATGCCCAGCGTTTGCCCATTCCGGTCATAAACACGTGGACAAGACTGATTGTCTAAAACACAGGCCAGTGAGTTCCTAACAGCGTCAGAGAAAATAAACTTGAGTTTTGCTGGTCTAGGTGAAAAGAAAGTCGTATTTCAGAAAGGTCGTATTTCGGTAAGGCGAGCCACGCTTTCGATAAGATTGCGGAGGAGGTCCTTCTTGTTGCAGAAGGCAGGTGATTTGAAATACTGCGGACAACTGAGCAGTGCTCTGGAACATTGACTGCACTAGTAGTACCACCTGGAGGCTACATGGTGCCTTTCCTTAAAAAGTATGTTGGGACAGGCGCAAGGATTTATCCTGCCTTCCAGGTTAATGATAATAAATTTGTAGGCCAATCACATAGGACTGAGGGTGAGCCTTTATACACTCTGGTCATTATAATTATTGTTACGCTTCAACAGGCTGATGTTAAATGAATGAGATGCAAAAGTATTTTGAAATTGTCTAAGTTCAGTGCACACAAGTCAAATTGTAGTGCAGAATCTGGGTATGCATAAATTTCAGATTAATTTTAAAACATATCTTGAAATAAATATAAAATATGTGACTTAATAGTGAGGAAGGCATTGTTACTATTATTAATATGCATTTTCATAAGTGAATCCATTTCTTTATATAGTATATATTTGGTATAAACTTCAAGTCAATCCTACAAATATATGTGTGTACTTAACAGCACCAATTGGAACTACCTCTTTATGAAGTTCAAATATTTATTTATTATCGTGGCATTTACTCACCGTGGATACTTCATTTGCTTGTATTGTCCACAACGAGGGAGAGTACTCCCTTTGTCCAAGTGGTAGGGGTGATCGGTGGCCCTTTTAGGGATTCCAACTCAAAATCAGTTACGTAACATGACTCCGTACCTTTGGTCAATTGTTATTTATTTTCTTTATTGAACAAACATGAAAGAACAGAAGAAAGATGTTGTCCAGTCACTGATTATATGATATCAGCACACTCTTTTTTAACCATATATGGTCATACCTTTTAGACATTACTGAAGACATTGCTGAAGATGGGTAGTGGAGACTACCCGAGGTATGTTAGACCTTAGTTGCTCATTTTTCCTGAATTATTAGTAATTAGCATGCTTTTGTATTTAAACGTAGTTTTACGGTATTGAAACCCAAGTCATGCCAACGTCGTTATAAGTTGCCCCGTGGCCACCGTTATGCCAAATCTGTGAGAGACGGTTGAATTATGGCGTGGTGTAAAGGAAAGATTGCCAGACATTTTCCGAGGACAGTGTATTCCAACCCAACCGATTACCCTCAATTCAGAGATGGTCTGAGAGCCGTATATGGAGAAGCATATAAAGAAGGATTCAATTCCTGTATGGTTCCACTCGCTGGTAATAGACTAAAATTATACAAACAAAAAAACAAACAACAACATGCAAGTTAATAAACAAAATTTGTAAACTTTCTCATCTTATAAATGACTTAATTCCCTTTACAGCCAACTTCCACATGGGCAACAGCGCTCACTCTGGATTATTCATCCACTACTATGAGGTTATAGTTCTTCACTTCCACTATACAACTTTCTTCACCATAATGCAATACTCACCAGACCAAACACAAGATTTGGTAGACAAGCCTACTATATTAGCATCTTGAGAGAGGCATGGCTAATTGTCAGAAAATATATTCTTGAAGCAATTTATAAAGAAGAAAACAGGTTAGTAATAATTGACTTTAGCCATTACAGACTGTATTTGCATACTTTTTGCGTCAACATCATCCAAGTGTCATATAGATCAGGGATATGATAAGACAGTGTTGATGATGATTGCATAATGCCTGAAACAAAATTATGCAAATACTTACAATTGGTCATACTTCTGGGAATCATGATGTAAACTAGCATGTACAATGATTTAGAAAGTTAATTGTTTGTATGGTTTACTTAACTTTGTTACCCAATATGCTGAGTAGATAACAATAGCATTTTGTACTCAAATTTAGGTGGAAGCTAGCAAGAGTGTACATGCCTATTTCTTTGAAGAATGTCTAGGTCTATCCCTGGATGTCATTTCCGCATTTGCAGCAAACGAAAAGGATGCCTGGAGAGAGATTCTTACATTAGTTGTAACGCTAGGTGACTAATAAGTCCCATACGTCAAAATAAAATATTCATTGTATTATTATTGTAGGTTGCTATTCACGCCGGGCACGCGCCTTGAGTTGCTCAGATTATGCGTGACATTCTCCATATTGGACGTGTGACATTTCTTGGAGACTGGTAACGAATAGACGAGACACAAAACGACTCGTCGTTCGGAGCTTCGTGTGATAATCGGGTTGATATGACAACTAATCGGAAGAAGGGAAAAAAGACAACGTTGCTTGGCCTCCATTTTGACACCAAACTTGTGGAGGTTTTATCTTGGTGTCCATGGTAAAACGATGTCTTAAATCTGTAAATTAGACGAAAATGCATATTTTAACCATGGTTGTATTTCTTCGACGTCTCATTTTCTCGATCTAAACTATGGATCTCCGATATCTTTAACGATTCAATGAGATCGCCTTCTTTTTATTTTTGCAATTTTTGTTTACTTTCGCGCAAGATTCAGTCTTGAAAAAACAGTTTTCGACTATGAAGCGATTCAAAGTTGGAAATTTTATGAAGAAAACAAAGGAGATGAAGGAGAAGATGATCGCTGGGACCGAAAAAATCAAGGAGTTGGAAAAGGAGATAAGGGAGATCGAAATCAGTTTGGAGAGGAAGAAGGAGATCGAGGCAAAAACTAGAGAGATGAGAGCAAAAGAAGAACAAGTTAGACGGCTACACACGAAGGTACATTGTTTACGTTGTTAATACATACATTGTCATAAATACCTTGTACAGTGTACAATAAGAATTGTTTGATTATCTTTTAGAAATACTTATGTAAAACCTTTTTTGAACATTTTATTTAAACCTACATCGAAATTAATGTCTGTCAGTGGCTGTATTTTTTGTATTAATAGGGACTTTAAGCATCGAGGACGGGGACGTGAGGACGACGGCAGAGAAACAAGAACGCTAATTACAAAATTCAATAACTTCTTGTTGGAATGTATGAAATGAGCTCGATTTGGTCTTACTTCAGGCGTTCTGTGCTGAGCTACAACGTGAAATGCGTATGTTTGGCGTTGCAAAGAGAACGAGAACGTCAGTTCGTTATTTGTGCAGATAGTTGTTTTTAGTCAACCGGACCATAAAAAGACGATGTTACTCATCAAAGAGGGCGCAATTTTAGTGAAAAACACGAAAAAAGAAACAAATATGAAAACAATAGACAACAAAACACTTTATTCGAACTTCGTCGTCCTCACGTCCCCGTCCTCGATGCTTAAAGTCCCTATTATGATATATCATCTCTTTTAATTTGTGTACTCAGTCAGGCCACATTACCGATTACTCGCGGTGAGCCAAATACTCATGAACACTTGCCTTCATAACCACACATGATATAATACTTATGACTTATATGTAATTTTATACATACACATATAGGTTGAACATATCGTAGAGAAAATAGAAAAGCTCAGTGAGATAGAAAAGGAGAGCGGAGAGCCAGTGCAGAAGAAAAGGAGGTTGTTATCAGACAAATATATACAGTTAAGAGCGTGTCCATGAGAGGACCAGGCAGTGGAGATATATGCCATCTCACCGATTTTGATGAAACTGAAAGGGTTAAAGATTAAAGGGTTCACCTAATAACTCAAGAAGCTAAAGTGGTTTGCTTTTTGGGATGTTCAGGGGGGAGGTAGACCACCCCCCCCTTGTTTTTCTAGGCAAAACCTCTAAATGCTGCCAAATCAAGGGAAAAAAGTAAACAGCTCTCAAACTCATGCAACACTTGTATATCCTTTACCAGTTCACAACGTAAGTTTTGACTCGTATAAACAATTCCCTGTCAATCAAAATCAATTAATTATTAACTATGTGACGACGCATTTTCAAAAATGCCAAAATTAGGCATGAGGTCAAATATCTCCAATGGCAATCCTTGTCATCAAAAACGACTAGCATCACAATTCATATCCACCCTTTAACTCTTTATTTCGCAAATAAAATTGTTGGGGTCTCATAAATGTTCAGCACAGGCTTTGTTTGAAATTTGCACCTAGCGTGAAAAAAATCTCACTTTCGATTGTGACTATAATGTTACCAAAAGGCCTAGTGAGTAGCAGGTATAGAATAATTCTTAAAGAAAGGACAACATTTTAAAGTTTGTAAGACATGTTTCGACAGATCTGCTGTCATCTTCAGTTGTGATAATTACAAGCATGGTAAGTGTATAAATAATGTAGGAATTCCCGAAGGGACAATTAATAAGCCAAATAAAGGCAACTAAAATAAGTGGGAAGTTTTAAATTGACAAAGTTTTAAATTGAGTTTTAAATTGACATGCTTAAGAGTGAATGTCACCAAAAACCGAGGATAATCCAAATTTTGTGGCAAAGACTGAAAAATCGATTTCGCTCATATTACAAAGTTAGATAGGCTAGGGTGTTACTAGAATCGCTGTGTAGTTAGTTTAATGAAATAGCGTTGTGTTTTCGAGAAAAAAACGCAAAACTCTGATTTCCGTCGAAAATCGCCTATGAAGAGAACAAATTGTGACTCGAGTTTAATCGTCTCGCATCACAACATAAGCCACGCAATCGCTCTAAAAATACCACCACGTGTTATACGATCTCCAATCTTACTGACTGCGTGATTATCTGGATAATTGCTCAATATTTTGCGTGACAGGAAAATTAATTTGTAGACCTACATTTACGTTGACCGAAAGTATGCTCCAACAAAACAAATATTTTCACCATATGGTAGTGCTCGAAATTGTTTGAGCAACAAATGAATGAAAACTGGAATGTTTTCCTCTCAAATGCTGGAGAGATCTACCTGGGCAAATGAATTAGCGTAACGGGAGAGTGTTTTGAAATCAGTTGAAAATTAGCATTTTCTGACCTTTTGTGATACTTCCGTACTTTGACCACTTTGACCGTTTCAAATAGTTTGTATTAGCTATGAAATTGTATTTTAAAAGTATTCACAAAGGTTGAAGGAAATTCTTACCTCATCTGAAGCGAAAACCTGATCGAGAATCGGAAATGCAATATACAATCACAAGTATATAACTGTCAACACAGGAATTCCTCCATAACTGATGAGATTTTCCACTCATTGAAGACATCAAGGGCATAATAAGTCTCCTTGGTTAATATCAATACCGGTTGTAGAATTTAAAAATGATTTGAGCTCAGAAGACGCCATTAAAGAGTGTTGAAATATGTCTCGGCTGAAATCGAAGGCACTGATGGGTCCGCACTTATGCTAATTATTGCCTGTCAATCATGTCGTTGTACGACGTTTCTATTTTCAGTTTTTGATATATTTTTTGATAAATAATATATATGTTACCCTGGTTTCGGAGGCGCTTTCTATATATTATCAGCTCGCCGCGTAATAATATATATAAAGCACCTCTGGAACCATGGTACTGTTAGCCGGTATACTGACAATTTGTAAAGAAACCAGGTGGAGGACTCGGTGGAAGGGGACTCCCATGTGAAAGGGGCAGGGATGATCGTCGTCTCTTTTTGGGCCGGTGTAAATTATGGTTTTGGTAGCACTTAGAGTTGTTTGACGACGGAACAACAATATTTCAAGCCATCAATGATCGTTAAGGTTGCACGCAAAACATTATAAAAAGACCGTCATACTGTACTGGCGGCTAAAGCTCTTATTTGTCTACATGCTTTATAATGATATCGTTTAGGGGTCAAATACAGCTTATGCCACGCCGAGTGATCTGCTTGAGGTGTTTAATTCAAATTTTTCGACGATCGTCCCAGGTCCTTTCACATGGAAGTACCACCCCCCCCAGGTACCCCCCGGGAAAGAAACATGGATGTGTGTTGTAGTTTTAAATATATTAAATTGTGGTTTTGATAGTAAAGACTGAAAGCAAGTCGCAAATAATTTCATGCAATAAAAATATTGTAAACCAACTGCAAGAATTTCTTTCATGGGTGCTGAATATGAGGTTGATTTCATATTTTGCCGTGCGGAAATTTTCGCGAAACGTGATGATTTGGGTGTGATATAACGACGATATGTCTTCACAAGTGACACGTCCTCACTCTATGCACAAAAGTTGTCAAGATCCAAGTGCCACGCCCTATCTCTAACAAGAACAGTAACAAGCGATAAAAGTACCACGCCCTATCTCTAACAAGAACAGATTTCAAGATATAAGCAACACGTCCCCTATCTATGAAAAAAGTGGTCACGATACAAGTGCCACGCCCTATATCTAACAAGAACAGTTATGAAGATATAAGCAACACGCCATCTCTATGAACAAAAGTGGTCACGATCCCAGGGGCCGGTTGCATAAAACTTACGAGTCTACTTAAGTGTACTCGTAATTTAAGACTGTTGCAAAGAATGAGTTAATTGCTCACTTAAGAGTTTCACTTAAGTATTGGATCTTACGAGTATCGTAAGTGACCACTTAAGTGCTGTTTATGCAACGAAATATACGGGTATTGCACAAACGCTTTGCACCCATTTCTAAGTGCAAAAGTCGCCCGTAAATTTACGGGAGCCCTAGAGGTCCCGTAAAACTAAGTGCGTCATGGAAAATTTTACTTTCAGTTTAAAATTTCCTTCAATATTTTTAATTTATAAACATATCATAGGCTTGTATTGTAAGTGTGTTTATTTGGACTAATTTTGATATATATTTTCAGGAAAGAGTATTGTGCTATTTAGCGCTATTTTGCAGCATACATCTATGCACATTTTATGTAAAGAAGATTCGACAAGCAAAGTTTGTCATTTATAGGTTTTATTTTTCCTGGCGCTAGAATAGTTTAGATGGAGAACAGTCAGATGGTCATGAAGCCTTAGAAACGACGAGTGAGCAGTTCAACTCAGAGCAAGACATTAGTTGGGAGGACAATGTGCCACAACAACCAAAGAAAGAAGAAAAGAAAAGTCCACATGTGAGAGCAGGCGACACCACAATCATAAGTAATCTGTACGAACAACAGTTAAAAGAGGAACATGAGATTAAAATGCGAGTATTAAGAAAGAAAGAACAATTGCTAGACCTACAAATTACAATTGCAAAAGACGAACTCGCACAAATAACTGAATAGATATATATATAAATGTGCTCATTTTACTTTCCTTCATTTCATCAAGTAATCCGTTTACATTTTTGAACAATCGATGTTATTCATTTTTGAAAGCTTTTTGATTTATTAGCTTCTATAGGTTTTGTTAATTATACATTTCTGTAATCAAATTCTATGCGTTCTACGAATTAAAAATATTTATGCTTAACCAAGCACTTAAGTGTCCCCGTAAATTCACTCTTAAGTAATTTACTTACGAAAGTGTTCCGTAAGCTTCTTGCAACACGCTTTAGGAAACCCGTAGCACAATCTTAAGTGCCTCACTTAAGTTAACACTTAAGTACAGGTTTTATGCAACCGGCCCCAGGGCCACGTTCCATCTCTAACAAGAACAGTTTACAAGATAAAAGTACCACGCCCTATTTCTAACAAGAACAGATTTCAAGATATAAGCAACACGTACCCTAGTATGAAAAAAGTGGCCACGTTACAAGTGCCGCGCCCTATCTCTAGCAAGAACAGTTATCAAGATATAAGCAACACGTCATCTCTCTATGGTCACGATCCCAGTGCACGTTCTATCACTAACAAGAACAGTTTACAAGATACAAGTGCTGCGCTCTATCTAAGAACAGCTTTCAAGATATAGGACACGTATTCTCTATTTCAAGAAATAAAAGTTATGAAGCCAGTACAAGGCCGTGTTTGTTCTGTCAGTATACTGACAGCAGCATAAATACCACGTCGTTTCTTCTATATGAACTCTATGCACCGGCAAAATTTAAGTGTAAACTACCTTCCCCTTATGGAGCCCAATTGGTGATACTGCTTGATACTGGCAATTCGTAATGAATATTTCTATACAATAATTAGCCAGCACACGGCCTTTTTTTTATCGTGCAACCCTAAATGATACATTGGATGGCTAAAAATATTGTCGTTCCATCGTGACCAAGTGATACCAACATCCATATTTTGTACCCATAAAAGAGACGACGATCATCTCCGCCCCTTTCACATGGCAAGTCTCCGAGTCAATCCCCCCTCCCTCGTGTCGTCCATCATTATTACAAACTGTAGTATACATTAACAGCCCCTTGGATCCAGAGGCGCTAAGCCGATAATAAAGCACCTCTGGGGTAACACTAAGGAGTATATCAAAAACTGCATGAGATTTGCTTGATGAATTTAGAAATAGAAACGTCGTATAACGACATGATTGACAGGCAATAATTAGCATAAGTGCCTTCGATTTCAGCTGAGACATATTTCAACACTCTTTAATTAATATGGCGTCTTCTGAGCTCAAATCAGTCTTAAAATTCTACAACCGGTATTGATATTAACCAAGGAGATTTGTTATGCCCTTGATGTCTTCAATGAGTGGAACATCTCATGAGTTATGAGGAATTCCTGTGTTGACAGTTATATACTTGTGATTGTAAGATGGCCATATATTGCATTTCCGAGTCTCGATCAGGTTTTCGCTTCATATGAGGTAAGAATTTCCTTCAACCTTAGTGAAGACTTTTAAAATACAATGTCATAGCTAATACAAACTATTTGAAACGGTCAAAGTACGGAAGAATCACAAGAGCGAAGCGTGAGTGATGACCTCAAAGGTCAGAAAATGCTAATTTTCAACTGATTTCAAAACACTCTCCCGTTACGCTAATTCATTTGCCCAGGTAGATCTCTCCAGCATTTGAGAGGAAAACATTCCAGTTTTCATTCATTTGTTGCTCAAGCAATTTCGAGCACTACCACATGGTGAAAATATTTTTTTTATTGGAGCATACTTTCGGTCAACGTAAATGTAGGTCTACAAAATAATTTTCCTGTCACGCAAAATATTGAGCAATTATCCAGATAATCACACAGTCAGTAAGATTAGAGATCGTATAACACGTGGTGGTATCTTTAGAGCGATTGCGTGGCTCATGTTGTGATGCGAGACGATTAAACTCGAGTCACAATTTGTTCTCTTCACAGGCGATTTTCGACGGGAATCAAGGTTTTGCGTTTTTCTCGAAAACACAACGCTATTTCATTAAACTAACTACACAGCGATTCTAGTAACACCCTAGCCTATCTAACTTTGTAATATGAGCGAAATCGATTTTTCGACTTTTGCCGCGATATTCTAAATTTTTCCTGACTTCCGTTCTTAAGTTGTTGGTTTAAGCCAGGTTTCTCCCAAAGTATGTGCAGTGCTTCCTTTCTTTAAAGTTGGAATTGAGATTCCGCACAATCCAAAATGGAAAACGATTCTTCAGAGGAAGCATCGCGACAAGCCTGAGACTTCTGTAGATGTTTGTAAATTAGTGAAGCCTTATCCAAGAAAATATGTTCGCGAATACGCGTGGAAAGATGTCTGGTCGTCTCACCGACATAGCAAGCATTACAGCTTGAACTCATAAATGTGTAGATGAAACGCGAACGCAATCCCTTGGGTACAAGGTCCTTCCTTCACATTAAACAAACTACTAATTTTGAATGATAAAAATGCTAGCTTGATATTTACATTCTTACAATAACGATTGATAAGATAGCGTAACCTTTTCTGTGCTATACTGGAAAAGGGGCCCACATACGGCAACTTGAAATAAAATAGATATTGCATTACAAGGAGCTATGCCTGAACCAGTTACGCTCTGTGTTTTAGTAATGTAGTGATTGATCACTTTCTCGATGGTATGTTTAGGAAACAAATTATTTTGTAAAATATATAATAGCTTCTTGATATCATCATGGAACCCCGCCCAAGTGTTGTTAATCCTACAAGCTCTGTCGACTAGCGTTCTAATAAGTGCGATTTTATAGGCATAAGCGGTAAAACTGAAAAAGTTGGTTAATATGCCCGTAAATGTCTTCTTACGGTGAATTATGGTAATATATTGGGATGTCTCAAGTTGATATAGTCGAAGAACAAAAGAGCATCATGTTGAGTTTCAAATAAACAAAACGTGTAATCAACATAGCGGCGATAGAAGAATATCTTAGAGCTCTTAAAGGTTTCCAACCATATCGTCTCGTGATGCCCATGAAAAGATTGGCGAGTACGGGGGCAAGTGGGGACCCCATGGCCACGCCATCAATTTGGTCATACAAGGAACCATTAAACGAAAAATGGGTCTGGGCTGTGGCAAATGTAAAAAGATTCTTAAGCTCGTCACCAGTTAGTTTGTGATCAGGGTTGTCAGCCAAAATATACTTGACTGCTAGGTCAATGCATTCCCTAAGGGGTATATTATATTGACTATAATGTTCATTATAAGCTTATAATTTAATGCTTCTGTATAATTCGAATAATGCGATAATTCGAATGTTTTGACAGATAGGTGGAAAATTGAATCAATTTACTTACATCAAACAGAGCTGGGAAATATATTTAACAAATAGAAAACGTTTCCAGTGTTTACATAGACTGATATAACGTTTTCTATTTGTTTTGTAAAATAACGAGACGCTAAATTATATTAAAGGTGAAATAAATCAAATTTATTAGCCGAACCAAACGCTAAATTCTCTTAAGGTATCAGGGTACCCCAAAAACCTATCAAAAGACCGGTTTTGATTTTTTGACAATCAAATCTAATTGAATATTATCTATCATTTCCAACAATCAGAATCTAAAAATATTTTTTCCCTAAAAAGTTAGAATCAAAAAACGAATTTTGGATTTCATTTGATGCAAAAAGATGTTGACAAGCAAGCTGTCAACAGCACTCACGCAACAGACTTTCCAAAGATTCAGATGCGAAGAAAGTATCCAAAAATCGTAACTGTTCACTCAAAATATCCTTGAATAACGATGCCAAACCTCTCACGGTCAATGCTCGTATTTCCCGCCAGCAGTAACTTTGTTTTCCTGCCATGTTGTGTTAGGTACTGTAAGGCGATCTTCTTTTGAATGCCATTCATATGTCATCAGGTATTGGATCACATATTTGTGGTGGATTATAGTCGCTTGTGCAAACAAAGCCGCCACTTGACTTAAAAAACAGTTTGGGCTTTTTCTCATAGAGCAAATTAACGAAAATACGGGTGTTATTTTGAGCTCCTAAACAAACGGGTTTTATTCGATTCAGCTGAGATTTTTAGGACTTCATCTCTGATTATCATTCTTCAAAACTGTGTCTCCGATTTTTGATATTTGAATGATTTCATGAGTTATTAACTGATTAGTATAAAACAATGTATTTTTAGCGTACCGAAAGTTTCGCGGCAGCCGAAAAAAGCAACGGGGAAACGTATCGACAAACGGAGACACGGTTTTGATAATTGATATCTCTAGAGTGCATAAAGATAATGATCTTGAATTTCCGATAAAATGCGGTTGTCTGGGACCTCACCGTATAACGCTATATGAAAATTCGTTGATCTCGACTTATATTTAAAACGCGTATGTACTTTTTGTTAATAGACCATTAGTTGGAATCTCCATTTATTTAGCTTTCAGAAAATGTATACTTTATTGGGGTTTTAATGGACGGATTCTGTGTTAAAGCGACTTGAATGCATACCGGTCGGTAGGGGTACCCTGATACCTTAACATCAAAAATGGATTGAACAGCCAATCAGCGTTCGTTTTATATGAACCGAACTCGAGCTTCTTGTGATCAAGTAAAACACGTCAAAGCGTCAGTTCAGGTATTCTCTAAAACAATCTTGAAATAAAATGTTACTTCAACTCTGGTGTTAAACTGAAACTGAAACTGAAACTATGGATTTTTTATTAAAAAAGAACAATAATGGTGACAAACATGGCAAGAATGTTGAAGATTTTGTTGTGTTTTTGATTAAAATTTCAGTTGAAGTGCGCGCGCTTCAGACGACAATTGAGCGCGTGCTGGGTTTGTTTTCTTCAGCCGTGTTTACATAGCCTCATGTAAACATAGTAGCTAACCAATCAGAGCGCGCGTTATAATTGTGTTATTTTACAAATCAAAATCGAACATTTCTCTGCAAAACGACCCGAAATAAGCTGAAGATCTACAACACAGAAAGTAAAACTTTTTCTATTAACCCTCGTAATCACATAATTAAAGAGTTATTATCGTGTTGACATGCGAGAGAAACGTGACAGCGGGAAGTTGCTTCGATAAGAATCTACAAATGCTCCAATTTCCCAACTTTGAGTAACAAAAATTGACACAGAAGATTGAGAACTGAGACTTAATGCCAACTCAACTCTCGGGAGAAATCGTGGCAGCGATTCAACGGACAGTCGACAACGTCTTTGCTGCTAAAGGCCAAATGCTGCCTCCTTCATGGCTTACGAGTACATCTATCATGTCTCAAGCCATCTCATTGCTGTCTGTGGGGACTTCCACAGTTCAAAGTCAATTAGGTGCTGTCGGAGGTAAGTCCATCGTTCATGAACACGTTTTCGACGGCTAATGTTCTGACAGCTTTGCCAGCCAAGTTGAATGCGAGCTCAAATGTCACAGGCTCGCTGTCAACATCCAATATCTCGGCGATTCCTAGTGTGTTCTCCATCATGCCTACACTGTACCAACCATTTGTGGTGGGTCCGGGCTACTCGCCTATTCCTGCAAAGCTTGTTGGCCAAATCGTGACGGGAAATTCATCGATCTCAATGATTTGTTGGCGGCGAATTTAACGCCAGTCGCCGATTCCGAACCTCAACTAATGCTGTATGGGCAGTTAGTGTTGACAAGTGTCGCTGAGAAGATAGTGTAAGCTGGACGTTTTGCGGTATATCCCTCAACGTTGGAGGGATATACTTCTGTACAAGCAGCTAATAATTAATACGCACATACCGGCTGTTTAGTAGAAGGGCCTGGTTAGCCTACGATCAGGCTTTCCGCGAACATGCTGCGGCTGCGCAAGTTGTCGATTTGTTTTATTAATTAAGATTAATAAAAAAATTAATAAAAAATGATTGGTCCCAGATCAACTGTAATTTCCATACTGCTGGTGCTTCCCCTAGATCTTCATCGTCAACAGTGTGCATCTCATTGAACCGGGACCATTGCTCGTCGCCGTATTCCCCATGTCGGTTCCATACTTATTCGCTCATCGGTGCTTAAAGTGCTCTGGCTCGCACAAGGAGCTGGATTGTTCTGAAAGCCAGTCGTCAAAAAAAGCAAATAGGTCATTGAACTTCGCCTGGCGTTTCCCATGGTATATACCGCAAGTATTGATATCGTGCTTCATGGATTGACACTCGTTGCGTGTCGGTTTATGCATGTCGTGTAACACTTAGAGAGATGTATTATTTTAACGCTTAGTGATTTTGTTTCTTATTGGTTGGTTTGTTAATTTTGTGCTCGTTGCCTGGTGGTTTTATGATATACTATTAAACCGTGATTCAGTTATTGTGGTTTGTAGCGTAGACTGTACGTAATTTCAGGTGGGTAATCATTGTCGCTTGAGCTATGGGATCGCTCGGAGTAGCGTGTGGGGAATTGGGTGTCTGTCATACTCGTTTGCTACGACACTCGTTGCCTGTCATACACGTTAAGCGTTTGCTACAACACTCATTGCCTGTCGTACTATGTTAAACCGTAAGTCCTGTCCCTCAACCCTAATCTAACCTGTTCAGGACATTAAAAGAACCTGTTGAACTATTCGTAAGAGTAGGGGATTGTAACCCGGTTCAACAGCCTACTTCAAATTGGAGGCATAACATACTAATGTACTAACTCCTCATGATTGGGCTGCCGTTAAAACGCGGGGTACGGACTGCGGATTGCAGATATATTTTTTGCGGATTGCGGATACATTTTGGCGGACTGCGAATATATTTTTGCGGACAGTCTCCAAAAAATAAACTTAATACACGAATGTGTTATTAAGTTAAAAATAACAATTATTATTAAATAAACAAAAGCAAAAAGAAATTGGTTCTGATTTATTATCTGCTTTATAATCTGTCATCATGACTCAATAAAGAGTTTGTGTGGCCGTTCCAAGAAGTGACATGGGACATATCATTCGTCTGTCGACGGTTTGTGTATTAAAAATTATTGAACAATTTGTTTTAAAATCTTTTGGTCATTTTGGAATAATGAATAATATAACCTCCAACTTCATAACCTCGACTAAAAACATTGACGTTTATCTTCACATTCCATTGCGGTTTTCACCGGCGTGGGAAAAACAGTCAAAGGCACCCACTGGTGAACTCGTGGATTTTCGGTATGTAACTGACGAGGAACACCTTGAAAAAGACATTACGGCATGTTTGAGCATGGAACCAGCACATATCTTTGCAGTTATCATTCGTGATCAATGCCGAATGTTTTATATTCCGCTCTTAGAGTGAAAATATTTCTAGTAGAACACATAGAGTCCAGCTATTCGTGTGCTTATCTTCTAGGACGATTTCCACTTGTTAGATTTCAACTGAATGGAGTATGCTATACTAAATTGGTTGTTGGATTTGAGGATGAGAAAGCAGCTGATGCTGGAGGCGTAACACGAGAGCTATTCTCGTGTTTCTGGACGGAAGCGTACCAGCACTACTTTAACGGAGAAATTCTTAAAGTACCGTTCATTCCTCCAAGTCGACTGTGTGAAGACCAGTCTGTCTTCATGGTCTTGGGACGTATTTTTAGTCATGGTTACTTGTTGACAGGTAGAATACCGATCAGAGTTTGTTAAGCATCACTAATGAGTCTGCTATTAGGCCCCAAGAAAGTACCAGAAAATGTTCCCCTTCAATCATATGTAACTCCCTGGGAAAAGCAGATGATCGAGAAAGGTATGGAAGGATTATCACCAGATAAAGAAGACGAAGTGATGGGCTTGTTCAGCAGGATGGGAATGTGTTGTACTCCAGCTAAACGCGGAGATGAATGCCGAAAACAAGTCGTGCACATGGCTAAATCAGAATTGATCTACAAGCCTTCCATGGCACTAACGTGGATGAAACAAGGAATCCAGGATTCAGTTTGAAAAGATTTGGCAAAATTTCAACCCGGAGAAATTCTCAGATCTATTTCAAGCCCTTATCCCAACCACTGAAAAGGTCGTCAAGAAGATTATCCAAGATAAATGGGGCCCACTAACCAACGATGAAGAGCATATGTTGTATGTGGTGAAAACCTCTGTTAGGGAATTCAATCCTGACCAGCTCGAGAAATTCCTGCACTTTGTCACAGGATCATCTACTGCACCTTTAAATCCTATTAGAGTAAGTTTGCATGCTGCATGAGGGTTGACACTAGCATCTTCCTCTTCGACCTGTGCAAGTGTCCTGTATGTTTCAACGAGCTACGACTCGCTGCATGAGTTCAAGAGAGAATTGTGTCAAGTGATTGAAAGTGATGAGGCTTACATTATGTCTGAATGTTTGAAAGGCAAAAAGACAATAGATTAATTTGCTTTTTTTTGAAGGACTCCCATTGGCTGTTGCCATTATGTTATTAAACTATTTGAGTTAGTTACAAATGTTAGAAAAAAACTGAAATACAGATAGAAAACGGATGCGATATCAGGACTGTTACCAATTAATTACAACTGCAAGCTGATAGTTGTATGGACGAAATCCGGCAACCTAAAGTTGTAACAGCTGTTTGATTTCTACTTGTCTAAAACTAAAACACTAATAGCGTGCAACAGTACTAACTAAATAGCGATAATTAAACGATACAGAGCGCAGTCATTATACCCGTGAAACAAAATCAAATTAGTTAGAACTTAACAACACCAAAAATATCAGCTAAATAGATGCAAACTTAGTAAATAGATGAAAAATAACAATAGGCTGATTAGGAATTCACGATTGGATATTTAGGTGTACATCCTGTGAATACCGCGGTAATTTTTGAAAAAGTATCCTGCGCACGACAGTGACGCCAAAAGTACCTACAAGAAAGTTCTGTAATTTTCTTGTGTTAGTTGCTTAGATTTCGTGTAATGCTGTTTTAAATCAAGGTAAATTAGGATGTAGGTTTATAAGCCATTTATCGCATTCGCATCCGTGTTGTATCGGAGATGTAGATATCTACCGTTACAATACGGCCGCTCATGCAGTAAATATCACTTAAAATAACTCTTGACAAGTAAGTATTGATTTACTTCATTGGGATCGATTCTTAGTATTTTGCACAGTTTCTTTGTTTGCTTAGCCTCAAGGTCACATTGTAATTATGGGCTCTTTTCATGTTCTCAGTTCCAAAGAATGGAGTGCGGTAAACGCGAACTATTAGTACAAAGACTGGACAAGGAAGAGTATCTATCCAGCAGTATTAGGCCCCACAGATTGATCCTATATATATACATTGACTCTATACTTATGCTGCTACCGTATCCTCAGATTGAGTAATTGCGGAACTTGATATTATTGAACTGAACTAAATATCTTAAAATACAGCAGAACCTCTCTAATGGCCACCTCCCCACAACGGCCACCTGTCACAAAATTAGGAATAAGTTCCACTTATGTTTACTTTTCTGTAGTTACTCCTTAGAGAATAATTAATTAGTCTATTTGTACATAATTTATTTAAATAATGTTTAAAGTCATATCATTGTTTGAATAGTTACGTCATTGCTTTGTTTGATTACATCACCGTATTGTTACAGCCTCAGTTATTTAAGAGTAGAACCGAATAATTTAACGTGTGTAGTTTTGAGCCGCAGAAGAGTCTTGCCGGATACACTGGAACTCATCCAGACCGAGCAAATACCCTGGAACTCATCCAGAAGAGAGAGAAGAAAGATTCCGCAGTAGACTGACGAAGAACTCTACAGTATAAACTACAAACAGCGAAAAACAAACTGACGTACATGTAAAGGCACAGAAAGACAGAGAAAATATGATCAACTGAAGATAAAATAGCTTAACGAGAGCCGCCGGAATCGAAGATCGTTGGAGCTCTAAAGTATCAGAACAGCAGAAGCAAAAGACTCTGAGTACCCCACTAAACAGACTAAAAAGAAGTAAAAGTCATCACAACCGAGCTAAGTATAAAGAAAAATCTGAACTCAACTGAACTCTGAACATTGATTAAGCACTTTAGTAGAACATCTTATTTCAAGTATAAAGTTAATGTTAAGTAAGATTACCAAGTCATTTAGTTGTTTAGTTTCGTTTTTCCATTTTGCACTGTTTCGTATTTATAGTATAACTTTAGTCGTACATAGTAATAACTCGTCGTATATAGTAATAAAATATTTCTGTGTTCATGTGTGTGTTTATTGTTTTATCAGTTGATCTCACTGACAATAAATCGTTCTTCTCACATGCACACACTCTGCTAAACGACTCTCGAACATGGCCGAAAGCTCTTCATCTTCTGACGAGAACACTGTTGCACAATATGTTGCTATGGCGAACACGTGCAAGAAACAATTCGTATTTCTGAAATCGAAAGTTAAAAGTGTGCCTTGGGGTAGTCTATGGAAGGAACATGAAAACGAATGTACAGTTAGAGAAGTTCCGGTGTCTCCCTCTTCTACGTCGACTCACTTGGCCGTACAATTGAAGGCGAACATCCCCTGTTTAGCAGATGTCGACATGACATGATAAAGATATTATTTAAGCTGTGATATTGCCATCATTTATATGCAACACTGAGCTTAAATATTCCTGTCGTACAATCAGAGTGAGAATATACAGTTCAACAAGCCGTGGGAGTTCCATGCAGAGAGTGGTCGACTTACTCCCCGATGGCAAAGAACTACATCAACTCTTTAAGGGGACAAAGTCAAAACAAATTTTTTATGCCAAAGCAGCCATCGGAATAGGCGTGGTAATTGCAAGGTATCAGTTTTAAAATCCCTAATTTCAGGAGTGGAAATGTTTGTCCCATCTATAAATTAAAGATGGTGATGAAGTATTAGGCAGCCGACAAAGATCAAGATCTCGCTCTCCCTCACTTCACAGTGCATCTCCACGTGATAAGTAAACTTGTATACTTTAAGTTATTTATAGAATATGGACTGAGATAAGATAGTTCAGTCATGATATTCTTAGCAATGAGAACCTAAAAAGTGAAATCCGTGTCGAGACTCAACTACGAAAAAGGAACACCATAAGTTTAGCGATAGTACATATGCCAATATTTTGTATTTGAATTCCAGCAAATTGATTTCGAGTGTTATTATGATACGTTTCAGATGAAGATGACATATCCAATCCAATGATCGACCGTCCAGCAAGTAAATGTTTTTAAACTGCTTATTGTTCCTAGAACCATTACATTCTACGTACATGGTATTGACATGTGACAATTTTCCCACGCATTAATATCCCGCTATTATCAAGTACCGCAGGCTCTTGACAAGATGCAACATGGCGGACACGAACAAAATTATATAATAATAATCCCAAACAGTTTTGGACTAGCATAATAAAATTACACCAAGTTTGTGGATTGTTATGGCTCCTTTATTAGAGACAATGGATTTAAGCTTAAATTCCTTATTTAGTAATTTTAATCTTAATATTCTACTTCTGATAACATTTAACTTGATATGATTATAGATTCAACTTCAAGAACAAGAACAACAAGAACAACATCAGCCACTACAACATCAATGACGGCAATTGCTACGGCAGTAGCGAATGTTTCCTTACCATCCAGTAAGGTACAGTAAAATAGCGCTATTTCTTTGAATTTCTCTAAAAGTTTTTATGGCTTGAATGTTTGTATATGATTTCAGAGCTAAAAGTAAAATAAATTACGACAGATCTGTGATTTTATTTACAAAATTGTGCATTCTGCGGAGCCTGATCTACCAAAAACATTTATCTCGCACAACAAGATTTTTGTCCTTTTAATAGGGACATGCAAAATACTTTTCAAAGTACAATTAACCAATTCACCGATTGGCCCCTAGAGCTCACGTGGTGTACTTCATGTTACTGTCACCAAAAAGATCGGACATTGCCGTGAATTGCCGTACAAACGCATTAACTTTTGTACAGTTTATCGACTCGATTTAGTTGTTCAATTCTCTAAATATGAACAAAATCTCGTTTATCAACCTTATTTAAAATAGTTTTGCTAATATTTAGAGAATCGAACAACTAAATCGAGTTAGTGCGTTTGTACGGCAATTCAAGGAAAATGTACGAACATTTTGGTGACAGTAACATGAAGTACACCACGTGAGCGCTAGGGGCCAATCGGTGAATTAATCAATCTTAACTTGTTATAATTTTTGTGGCTACTCTCCTTCGTAAGAAGAGGAGCCACTATGTCATCGAGTATGTAAGTAAGTCCGTAACTAATATTCGGATAGCCTTCGGAACCGATTGTTATCAATCGAACACTGGGCGACGAACAGCGACGAAGTCATCGACATTATAGCCGACGTTCGCCGACGTTTCTCCAGTGGTCTCCAATATATTTTCGTAGGATTTTCGTAGGATTTTCGTGACTATCAGCTCTTTCGGCAGCTTTCGGCAAGTTATCTGCTATTTTCGTGATCTCTCGTGTGGTTGTCGACGTTTTATCGATTCAAAACGTCTGTAGGACGTTTTTCACGCGTTGGTTTAATTTTTCATGTGCTTTCGCTTCGTGAACGCGTTGTTTAGAAGGGTAAGTTTATACCTCTAAATATACTATTATTCTATGCTATTTTGCACCATAAACAAGACACACTCGTACAAAGTGTCAAGTGTTTGTTCATAAAGATGTTTTCAAGTTTTTCAGTGATATAGTGACAGTTTGTTGAGATTATTTTCCAGCCGTGAATATCGATTGTGTTTGTTCGGTCTTTTATAAATAGCTGTGGACTGATCGACTGGCCAGTTGTGCAGTCGAGCACTTCCACGTGAACCTGTTTAAAGTGTCAAGTTATTACTATAAGTAATTCTCTTCGAGGAACAAATGTCTTTATACGAGACACAAACAAACACTTCGAATTCGATTCAGATAGATTCGGCTCTCGTTTAGTCTTAGTCCCAAAACTCTCAAATCCCGTTCTAATCGCTAAATAAATCACATACAGGACTCAAGTAGATATTAATCTTTATTTAGAAAGCAGTTTTAGAAATTCAAGATCTCAAAAGGACAGTGATTTACCGGCCATAATGATATCTGCATGCTTTTCTTGATCAAATAAGACACAGGAAGCCCAATACACAAACACAGGGTGGTGAGCCTGTGGAACCTGAAAAAATATTTACACACGAGAGATATGTGTCTGGTTTCTGGTGCAAAATAGCATAAAATCATAGTACATGTATACATTAGAGTGTAAATTTATCTTCAAATTAGAGTTACTATTTTAATATTACAATGTGTGTGTACTATTTATTACAATGTATATTCAATGTTTTCATATATTTAGGCGAAGTCAAATAAATAAATAAACATCAAAGTTGAGTTCAACGATCTTATATACAGAACATTGTTAAATTAATATTCAATCACTAATGATATATCAATGCTGTTCATATGTGAAGATAAAGTTTATAAAAAAAATTCTTGAGTAGCAAATATATAAATATTTGAAAAACTCAAGCTTACAATATCGATTGTTGATAATAACTGTTATTGTTCAATTATTTGTACACAATTGTTAAATTCCATTAAACTTTGTATTAAAATACATAGATAGTTCAAGCATACTAGTTCAACAGAGGAATCAATCCAACTACATATTGCTTCTACATTTCAAAACCGCAGTAACTACATGCAGTTATAGACTATCTTTTTTGTTTATTTCTTTTTTTGTTTATTATTCTTATTATTCTTATTCCCAGGTTTATTTACAGTAGCCACATTGACTGCCTATCGTTGATGAATATATTCAAGACCAACAACAACGCCAGCCAATGTCACAACAACATCTTCATCCACTACGACTGACATTGTCCTACCATCCAGTAAGTTTACTTATTATTTAGTAGATCAGATGGCGAGTTGACAAGAGGAGTCAAATTCTACAATAATAAATACCAACTCTTGGTTATAAAATATTAAGCCGATATAGTTCTGATAGAGGAAGGTATCTAAATAACGGACCTCTATTTTGATATTTTATATATAAATTATTATAGATTCAACACAACAACAATAACACCATTAAAGATCCACAAATCCAATATCATCCAGTAAGCTATCATAATATTTGTAGATATTAAACTGATATAAACAAATGCTTTTTAATTAATGAAAAGCAATAGTTTCTGCAATATATATTTATCATGAATTATAAATGAATATGATTATAGATTATAGATTCAACAACAACAGCCACGACACCAACCACAAATGTCATGACAAAAGTGGACCTTCATGACAGTGAAGCTCAGATGGAGAAAGATAGCGATGACGATAACAGCAGTCTGCGGACACCAGTAAGCTGGCTTCAAAAAGATCGGAAGGCTGGGTAAGTACAGATGGTATTGATAATGAAAACAATCTGATATTTTGCTGTTATTTAATAAAATTCCATCTTAAAGGGCAAGAACAACAATTTTCTTGCCCTTCAAGTAGGCCACCATGAAAAAAACTTCAAAAGCATTCAGAGCAAGTCGGTCACATGCTAATTTCAACCAATCATAGCTCGTCAACTTTGTCTCACTTCAAACAGGAAAAAGTTTCATGTTTTCGTTTGTACCACTCACAAAAGAAAACATCAAGAAAAAATAACGTTTTCACCTCATACATAATCAAATTCTCAATCATGATGAATCATGTATGAAAAGGGTCAGTAATATATTCAAATATTTTTATCGTCTTTTAAGGTAGACATATTAAATTCGCTGGTTCACGCTGGGGCAAACCTCGCTTCAAATCGGACACATTATTCTGCCAAAGATGGCGACTGAATCGGTGCGCAGAGCATCCTGGGTATAATTAGCATAATGTTTTCGGAATCCAAGGCACTCCGATTAAAAAAATGTTATCAGCTGACGGGATTCCGATCGATCCGATTGACTGCCGAAAGTCAAAGACTTGTCAAATGACAATGGAATCATCGGAAAGGTAAGATTGAGTACACGTTGTTTGTTTTTGTTTTATTTTTAAACTGAGAAGAAAACAAAAATTCTGAAACGATACGATTGCTGGCAATGAACTAAGGATTGGAATTGTGCAGTCAACGATCGCCGAAATGATGTTTTGAATTTTTTCAACCAAGCGGTTTATTGATGAATTACAGCTTCCTTCTGTAAGTTCGAAAATACGAATGAACTGATACGTTTCTCTTTATCTTGTGTTTCAACGATACTACTCCGTACTCGGATGTGATTCCGGCCAACCTGATCGATCGTGGGAGTAAATGACTAATAACGTAATATATTTACTTAAGACATAATTCAATGTCCCATAAAGTTTATATTCCCTCAAAAACTATCATTTTAGGGTTTTCTATGTTGATTTTCGTGGCGGTTGTAAAGTAAACATGTTAACTTTTAGCGCGCGTAGCGACTAGAAAGTTGAACAAATCACAGAAATATTAGCTAGTCATGTAAGCTTATACTCAGACGTTTCAGGCATAATCATTATTCAGTCTGTAGCCATTGTATGCTTCATTCAAGACCAAAACGTGTGTGCTTGAAATATATTGACATTAAACCATGATTTAAAACTCATAAGCTTAACTTTGTTTTTGTTTTTTTCAGTGCATAAAACTTACCATTTACAAATTATGTCTTGCTTGACCTTGCTATGATAATAATAATGATTAAGTTCATTGATTCATATTGCTGTCTTTCTAAGCAGGGATCAAATCAATAAAACATTTACAAATTACTGTAATTTACAAGTGTACCTATTGTTTTATAGCTGCCAAGAACAATAGCGTCACTGTCTTGTAAATTACATTAGTTAATGTTTTATTGAATTGACCCCAGCCCTACACTTAGCTTGTGCATGATTATTTATAAAGTACTTATATCAAATTTATTATCTATTTAGTAACATGAACCGGCATAAGCGTTTCCCAATAGGGCAGTTTACAAAGGATTTGTCAAGTCAGAGAAAGGAATTAGCAGAGAAGGCAGTGGCAGATAAGATTTAACTTGATCAAACGAATATTCAAGCAAAAGCCTTAGCCCAGAGGCTAAGATATAGAAAAAGAAAGGTGCAAGTACTGATATGAGTATTTGTTGATCCAGTCCCTTGCATAATGCCCGACTGGAATAGGTTTGATCAATTGTTTGCAATGTTGCCGGACTGGGATTTGTCACTATAATTTAACCAGTCCCTTGCAATGTTGCCGGACTGGAATTTGTGACTGTAATTCCACCAGTCCCTTGCTATGTTGCCGGACTGGAATTTTTCACTGTAACTCGACCAGTCCCTTGCAGTGTTGCCGGACTGGAATAGCATTTGAAAGCATCTATTAAATATTTATTTATACATTTATTTAATACTTGCAGCTAGCAGAGCTAGAGATCGGTAGCACTGAAGTGTTAGACAGACCAATTAAAAAGAAGGCACCATCAACTTCTAGTGAAATATTACCCAGTAATAGTGAACGTCTAAACCTCTCTGTCAGGCAAACTAGGAGACGAGGGCAGAAATCAATAGATTCTTTGAAAAAAATTCATTGTTCAAGCTTAGAAAAAGACCAAAGTGGCACTGTAAATGATGGCATGTGGGTTACTCTGATTAACAGTAGCACAGTCCCCCAAATGAAATAATACCTTTCAAATTCTGAGATATGCATGACCAAAGTTATCCCAGAAATTATCAAAAGAAATCTTCAATCTTACAAAAGGGATGAGTCAAATAAGATCAGAAGTTTGGAGGTATTATACAATGGAGGTATGATCAGTAAAAGAAAGTACTATAGCATAAGAAATGCATTTAGCTTTTCGCTAATCAAAGGCTGTGAAATCCCAAAGTTAATGCCTTACAAAGCTCTGGTATCATTCATAAACACTAGCATTGATATGGGTGACTTATACAGCCTTCAAGACTTTGCTAATTCAGTGAATTTACCTTCCTCACCTGGAGTGTACAGAGCATTAGAACCCTTCATTTTGAGGCTAGCTAAGTTTTATCTCACTATCCACAGTGGAAGCCCAATACTACACTGGTTTAATGGAAGAGAATATGAATTTCTGGTAACCATTGGTGCAGACGGAGCACCATTTGGAAAGGATGAGTGTGCAACTGCCTACCATGTCAGTTTTTTAAATTTGTTAAAAAAGGTCAACAGTTGTGATGACAATCACCTTTTAATGGGAGCCAGCTGCAGTGAAGATGATGCCCTACTCATACAGTATACCAAGCAGCTTGTTAAAGAAATGGGAGATGTCGAGGGAAAGGTGTATGATGTTGAAGTGAATGGGTCAAAGCATACATGTAAGTTTATTTTCAAACTAATTCCTAGTGACATGAAATGGATTGCATCTATGTCTGGTGAACTCAATAATGCTGCCACTTACTTTTCATCCTTTGCTAATGTCAGCAAAGCAAACATGGATACTAGAAGTGGTAGCATTGGGACAGACCCAAATACATCCACCTGGCAACCATGGACCTATCAACAAAGACTCCAAATTGCAAAGAAAGTCGAGGAACAGAAGTCTAACCTTTCAGCAAAAGAACTGAAAGCTAGGACAAAAGTGACACAATTCATAGCTAGATGTAAGTCACGCCAAGAATTTGTGCCTATTCTTGGTAAATATGTAGATTGCTGCAAATCAGAACCACTCCACAACTGTAATAATGCATGGCAACAGTGGTTTAGCATTTTACTAACCTTAGCATTGAGCCTTATACCAGAAAGCTCAATGAAAAGCTACCTGTCAGTCAGTGAGCTACCAAAGGAAAGTGCTTTTGTTAAGTTTATGTCCACTCTTAAGGAGGTAGTCAAATGTGCTCGTCTATGGAAGAGTATCTGTATATGGTTTTTAGAAGGAAGAAAGAAGAACCAGCCTCTATCGTACAGGTTTACAGGAAAAGAATCCAAGCTTTGTTCCTGGGGCTTTGCAGAGCTTATTAAAGTCATTGTAGCCTTTGCATCTGATGACAAAACCAAGTTGAAATTGCATGTGTTGTTCTTTATTGCTTTAAAGTTGAGAGACAGTGTCTCTATTTTTAGCAGAGTTGAGATGAGTGTTGCAGATGTTAGAAGGCTGGAGGTACTTTGCAAAAAATACTTCTATATACATATGTTGATATGATTGGACATGACATAAATTTTTGCAAAGGGATATATGTTGTGGTTTAATTTTTCCCATGGTTTAAATTTAAGGTTAGGTTTAGGGTTTTATGGTGGGTAAGTTATGTGTTTAGGTTAGTTGTAAAGGATTAATATTAAGAAACCAAAACAATGGATTAAAAAATTTAAACCAGTGGAAAATTTTATTTATTATCAAGCGAAATAAATTCATGTTTCACCTGACAGAAGCCACGTGTCGCCAATTTGAAGCACAGGAAGCCCAATCATATAAGTGAACTTTAATTAAATATCTAGTCAGAAACGACTAGTTTTTATTATTATTTACCTAATAATTATTAATTCCTATCAACAGGATGAGTCCACTTTTGGAACAGTTACAGAACAAGCTCCATTCACCCAGATTCTGCAGAATTATTCTAGTTTGATGATAGACCAGGAAAGACCAATATTTCTGGAAGTTGAGAGAACGGCAATATGGAGAAGAGCCCTGGCATTCTACAAGCAGGCTATGTGAACACCAAACAAGTTAAAGCAAAGGCTAATAATTGAGTTTATTGGAGAAGAAGGCATTGATGCTGGTGCCTTAAGAGGGGAATTCTTCAGTGAACTTTTAAAGGAGATGGACAAACGATTATTTGAAGGAGCTGAAGATTGCCGTGTTCCAAAGAAAACATTCCATGGTGGAACCAGTCATGCTATTGCCGGGATGATGATAGGTCATTCACTGCTACAAAATGGTCCAGGATTTCCCTGCATGGCAAAAGCAATGTATTCATACATAGTAACTGAATGCATTGAAACAGCACTTAACCAACTGCCAACTGTAACTGATATTCCCCTTGATGCCAGTACCTCAAACCTGCATGAATTTATTAATAAGGCATGTGAATTTTGTATTGTTATATACCAATATCAGTTCAATCTACAGGGCTATACATATAAGCTGAGGGAAATAATTTACTGGTAGACCAGTTGTTTGGACAATACATACAAAATATATCACCATTGGAAAATAAAGCAAATTGATTTTTTTTCGTGGGAAATGCAGCCATTCTTAATTTTTTTAAATAGAAAAAAAATAGTGGAAAAATGAAAGGAAACGGGCAACAATGATATTTTTATCGTCGATTTTCGAAAACAGCGACTGTTTTATTATGAGATAAATTTTAATGTCTTCCCCACTGGAGAGTCCCTTTAAAGATAACCAGCTTTTGAAAACGGCGAATATAGCTAGAATGAGATGGCAATGCCAAACTACGTTTGACTGAAATTCGGTGAAAAATGGAAAATGCCCTCGTAAGTACGTTTTCAACGTTTCATTTTTAACTCGTGGATTGAAAATCCTCGAGTTATTGGTGTGGGTCTGAATATGCTAATGTGTCACTCACTAGAGTAACGTTGTAAACTTCTGAGCCTTAGAATTCTTGACCAGCGTAAGTAAGTGCCGGGGAGATTGAGGCGAGTGGAATGGGAGAGGGTTGGGGATAGCTTAGGGGGAGGTCAAGGGGAGAAAGGATTGGAACGCTGAGTACCTATAAATTGTGTACGTCTTTGTACCATTTATATACAAAAAGTTATCTTTCTCCCAATCGATGTGGAACATTGTCAAATCCAAAACACTACGCATGACCACTAATTATTTGCACAATCGTCAGATTATAGAGCGAATGGGATGTACAGGCCCTCTGATATTACGCGATGGTGCGATTACCGTTATCCGCATAATTGATGAAAAATAGCACAATATGAACAAATCCAAAGCAAATATTCGCTTTATTTAAACTTTCATTAACAGCTAATCGTTATTTCAGAGTGATTTTCCTTTGAAAACACCTTAGAAACCTCTACAACACGTTCGAGATGTGATGTGTATGAACCAAACAACGTACGTACACCAGGCGTTCTATGCGTAGATTGTCTTAGAGGCCTGGCACTAGTTATTTGGGCTTCCTGTGGAATTACCGATTTCCGTAATAAATTGTCCGGGAAAAAGGCCGATTTTTTTTGACTGAATCATAAATATGCTTAAAAAGAAAGAGCAATTTATAATAAACAAATTAATATTACATTCCTTTATAAAAAGGTGAAATTAACCATCGCATAATTTTCCGCATAATTTCCCTTTTTTTTCCGCAGAATTTCCTTCTTTTTTCCCCGCACCATATCAGAGGATGTAGTTACAAAATGATATTATCAAACCTGGTGTGTGTCTGTTTAGCGGGGTTTTGTACGGCCGAATATATTTCCAAAAAGTACGATACATCAGAAAGTGAATTTTTCATGAGGGGGGCTCCCGCGATTACCGATCGATTGCTGCTCTGATTACAAAGGAAAACAATCCACGAGTTAGCCATAGGGCGCCTTTGATTAGTTTAGTTTTAGTTCGGGCTAACCTTAAGGTAGCACACAATATAATTTAAAATATGTTAATTACCAACCAATATTGCTTGAAATGAACATACATATATTCAGGGGATACCATGCAGGGTCACGAAGGTAAAGGTTAATAGAAGTACCACTGTGCATTTATTGTATGCAAAATAAAAACTTGAATTATGTCACTTTTAACGACCACATGCACAGTTAAAAACGTGGACAATTTTATTGAGCTGTTTCCAATTAATCATGTTTTAAAACAACGTTGGAATTTAACGACATCCATTTGCGAAAGTGATTGTTGTACTACTTCTTTCTTTGAAGTATTTGTATGGTGTCCTATTAATCTGACTGACACTGGGAAGTTTCACTGATGATGTTCTCAAAAATGATCCAGATATCAGAAGAAATGTTCTACTCATACAGCATACAGCATACTTACCTTAGCCTCCTCCGCAGGCAACTCTTTTTAACTTTGGGGTTACTGTGTAGAAGAGAGAGACTGGGGAAAAGAAACAATGGACAGAGTAGGGCAGAGGAGAAGAGGAGAAGTTGCCTGTGGACTACTAGGGAGTTTAAGCATCGGACGACGACGACCGTGATTTGTATGACCGGAAGTAAAATGTCACTATATGCATCAACTGTCAACGACGGGAAATTCCGATTCAGAAGTCGTCGTAGAAAGGTAAGCGTTTACATCAAATGTTAATGCTTTAAATTGATCGTTTTGATTGAAACTACGTCTGAGTGATTATAAGGTTGTCTTGAAGCAGAGGGTTGACTTTTTTAAAGAAATTGAAGCAATTGCTAACTTGATTTTCAGATAAAAAAAGATTCCTGTCTTGGCATCGTGTACTAGCTGCACAAAGTCAAAGATGGCTTTGAACTCCAAGACAAAGTAAGTTAAATCAATTTCCTTTGCTCCTTCTTTTGACCTTTAACGTTAATGATTATGTTTTGTGATTTTTCCCAGATGAATATTCATCTTTTAGATGTAAATTAGCGAGAGATTTTAACCGTTCTCTACTATACTCTAGCTCAGTTAGCTTCAGCCATGTGTAGCTGATCTAGGCTTTTATGTTTTGCCTTTTTAGTGATATTCAAGTGTTCAAATGGTCAAGAGATCACGACATATTGCTGGCTAGAGAAATGTTGCTTTTTGAACCATTCAAATTCAGGTCAAGAAGTAGGGAAAGCGGACAAGCATGGGATGCTATTGCAAAAAACCTCAACACTATTGAAGTGCCAAGGTTTAGAGTAAAACGTCTCCTCAAAAACTATGCATTTAAAATGAGAGAAGAGGAAAAAGCCACAGGTATTTAGTTATATGTTTGGGTATCCCCAGTGATTTTATTTAACCCATGAAATATAATTAGTCGAATTAATTAAAAGTATTATTAGTAGACCCTAATAGCATTGTTTTCCTTTGTTTACATTTAACAATTCGATAATAATAATAATGTGTTATTATTATTTGCTTTTAGAGTGGTTTTACTTAATAAATTATATTATTTTTAGGTATTGAGGTGCCTGAGCAATCAGAGCTTGATATAGCATTAGAAGATATTCTAGAAAAGGAAAAAGAAACAAAATTGGGAATGGATTCTCTTGAAAAAAAAACAAGCAAAAGGAAGAGTCCAATGCTGAGGAAATGTGCTTCAGACACGTTGGAGTTTATGAGAGAGAAAATGGAAAGAGATTTCATACTTAAACGAGAAGAGATGAGGACAAAAAGACAGAAAGGGCAGCACAGAGAGAAGACCAGCAAAAGTATGTAGAAATGCAAAACAACATGTTTCAACAAATGCAGGTGCAACAACAGGCTCAGAAGCAACAAACACAAGATATGATGGCTATGTTTATTCAACAGGGTCAGCAGCAAAACCAAACAGTTCTGGCAATTCTTCAAAAAATGGCCACAAAGTAGAACAATATTACTAGTCATACTACATTGTAGTTCTTTATATATTATGGCTTACAAAAATGTAGGTTATGAAAAATGTCAACAGGCCACTTAAAAGTTACAAAAACTTGTTGTTGAAGAATTACATTTGTTTGTTCTATACTGGGTCATATACACTCAATTGCAGAAAGGTTGTAGTACACATTTATACACATATCTAATGAGATACAAGATATCTAATGAGATACAATGTGCGAAACATCGCTTATTTTCTTCTAATATATCAGAATCATCAATTTTAGATTAGTATCGCATCCAACAAGGACAACACAATAATTTTCAGCACTATTTTGTGCTTAAACAGTTGTATTATAGCACGTTTAACATTTTGCATCTCATTAGATATTTGTATAAATGTATACTACAACGTTTCTGCAATTGAGTGTATCTTGTTCAAGACACATATACATTTCAAAAGGTTGCTGTTAAAATCTTTTATGACTAACTTGTTTGACAATGATTACTTTTACATTGCTGCAAGCTTGAGGAGACAAGTAACAAAGGCATTGTATTGTTGTTATTATTAAAAGTTCTTTATAATTATTTTATCATGCATGTGTTATATTACAAACAATAAAAGCATGAAATAGTACTGACAAATTAGTACTAAATAGGATTTGTGAAACATTAGAAAACAAAGGATTTTTCACTATTTAGTTCCATGCAGAGTGGCCGACTCACTTCCCGATGGCAAATAACTACATCAACTCTTTAAGGGAACAAAGTCTAAAATGTTTTTTTTTATACCAAAGCAGCCGTCGGAACAGGCGTCATAAAACCCCTAATTTCAGGAGTGGAAATCAGTTCTACATATTTTTCCCATTTATAAATTAAAGATGGTGATGAAGTATCAGGCAGCCGAGCGAGATCAGGATCTCGCTCTCCCTCACTTCACAGTGCATCTCCACGTGATAAGTAAACTTGTATACTTTAAAGTGCCTATGAAACGAAAATGTCGATCCTTGTTTTATTGTACATTATTGTTGTTTGGTCTTTCTCTGAACATTTGCTGTATTTAAACATCGACTTTGAGCGTGCGAACATTTTCTTTTCGCGGTTCGAAAATTGTCATTTTCAACCAAAATGTGCGACAAGAGACTGGGCCCTTGACAAAGTGTTTTTTTTTTCGTGAAAAATGCAGCCAATCTTTATTTTTTTTAAATATATAAAAAATAGTTAAAAAATGAAAGAAAACGGCAACAAGAGAAAATAGATGTCACCGTGGCCGATAGTACAGGTCACAATACCTTGGTTCTCTGGAGGGAGAGGGTGAAAAACATGAAGTTCGAGGTTGGTGATGTGATAAACATGGATAATGCAGTGGTGTCCAGTTTCCAGAAGGTGTTGAACTTGACAACCAGTTTCGAAACGTCGATAAGCAAGATAGATGAGGAATTGGAAGTTGCGGATGTGTCAACAACGGTAACCAAACCGAAATATACTGTGCGTGCATTGGTGGAACAGATAGCGACGTTCAAACATTTCAAGTGCCTTATCAAGTGTGCGAGTTGTCATATGGAGACAGAACTCACAGAAACAGACAAGGGTTATAAAGCTACCGCTGCTGGTTACATTGTGAAATGTTCAACGGTATTCATAGGAAAACCATCTGCTGCTGTGAACGAATGCAAATTTCTCATTTCTGATAAGTGGTATATTGGTAGAAAGGGGTGAGTATTGTATTTAAATATAATTTTAGACTTGAATAGAGAGTTTCGAGCGCTCTGATTGGTCGACCGTCGCAGTGATTATGAGACGATAATGAGACGATAATCACTGGTCCAGCGGTGATTATGAGGTTTGCGTTCTAAAATGGCAGTTATTTTGGCTGCTATCGCGTAAATAAGCAATTGAAATGAAACAAAATTATATTTTGGAATAAAAACAAATAATTCTACAAAGACAGTTTCTTCAGGTTTCATTGTTTAGCTAAAATTCAAAAGAAGTTGTACGGCGATAAATTGATGAATGATAACTGGAGCACGAAGTATAGCAAAGTCGAGCAAAATTTAATGCAGTTCTTGTCGTATTTTTGTACGGTTTCTTCGCTTTTTTTTTGCCTAGAATGTCAAAGATGGACTTTCCAGAGATACCAGAAACTAGTGTTTCCTCTTTAACACTTTTCTTGCTGGAGAAAGAGGTAAAACGTTTCTAGACAGTTGGACATTATTCGCACATGGCCGTGAATGTTTTAAATTTGTAGTTTGTACATAGCTACAAGAAACGCTTCGTTAGAGTGCTGCACAGTTCCTCAGTTGATCTCATTATTAGTCCTACATTTCAACAAAGGATTTTACCCATATAGATCTCAGAACGATTGAGTATGTGTTTGATAAAACAGTTCAATAATATATTTGTTAATTGTTTTTTGTTAATCGTACACCACCTTGCCGCCATGTTTTGCTTCTTGATGATATTGAGTTTGAAAACTGACAGCAAAAACGCAAGTTGGTAACACTTAAACGAGAAATAACAAGAAAAGCTACGACTCTAAGGTCTGTGTTAAAATTGTGTTTAGCAAATTAAATTATTTTTTACCAACAAACAGACTGCTATTTAACTCAAAGTTTGATGTTGTTCAAATCCACTCTATCGCTCTTTGACACTGTTTACTTTATTCGCTGAGCTGTAAAATGACATTTATCGACAAATAGACTAGTTTTCCGTATAATTTGAGAGCATGCAAATTCAGGAGATTCATTTTTCATCTTCTAATGAAGTCCACATGTTGATTCTCATAAGCAATTTTACTAGTTTGACTATTTTCGATTCACCTATCGCCCTGTGTCGGTATGTATCAGTCGCTACGTGCGTATTTTAAAAAAAACAGAAAGTAAATAAAATATCGAAAAAGGAATTAAAAATATCAGTTTTCTCTGATATTTAAGTCTAAAATTATACTAAACCAATTGCCCTATACCACTATAAAGTCAAATCAAAACAATTTATTGTTTAAACGCTAAGGATCATGGTCGCTAGAGGGGGACAAAACAGCAACAACACAAAGGATTTCCCAAATAAATGTATTTTACAGACGGTCTGAAAGCGATAAAAGACACCAAACACAGTAAATATTGTGGGAAAAGTATCGATGAACATAATATCTGGATACTAGCCAATTTGAAATCAAGCGAACCTCAGCAGAGCAGATTTAGTTCAAAATTCTATTGTTCTTCACGATTCTGTCCCCCTCATAAACAAGCCGTTACGTCATAATGGTATAGGGCAATTAATCAGTTGTAAACATTATACGCGATTTAAAGTATAGGCAGACATGGATGCATTGATCCCGGAAGTGTGATTATAAATAAGAACGGATTTGCAAAGAAAGGGACTCCTTTCGGGTAGAGCCTATATAATTTTCGTATGGGCCAGGCCACTATATAGTGTAGTGAGTACCGCTCCCCCTCCCCCAGGACACAGACAACATTATTCTGAAGGTATGCACATTTTAATTTCTGTTTTAATAATTTAACATTTCAGGTGGTTCAACAGCTTTTTGGAAAATCTATCCTTTTCATTAGATATTTAACATTTCAGGTGGTTCCACACCTTTTTGGAAAATCTATCCTTTTCATTAGATAGAGAATCAAATATTTTGAATCCGCGATCACCAACACTAATGCGTTGAACTCCTATGGCGATGGAGGCGTTAGATAAGTTTACAACAGCATCATTCACTTTATTTTCAGCAACTTGACAATTGTGTAATCTTGATTCAATTCTTGTTGCTTGTTATATCGAGGTATGGTAGTAGTAAAGGGGACACTTTGGAGGGTCTCTTTCAAACACGTTTTGTCCCTTTCGCAGGAATGTGTCCATTTCGCGCAGAAATAAATTCCTCGCGCAGTTTGGCGTTTGTCGTGAGAGTGAAAGTGTCAAGCTAAAATAAACTAAACTAAAATAAAATGAAATAAAAAAATAAAAAATAAAAAAAAATAAAAAAAAATAAAATGAAATAAAATAAATAAAATAAAATAAAATACAACCGTGTCCATTTCGCGCAGAAATAAATTCCTCGCGCAGTTTGGCGTTTGTCGTGAGAGTGAAAGTGTCAAGCTAAAATAAACTAAACTAAACTAAAATGAAATAAAAAATAAAAAAAAAAAAAAAAATAAAAAAAAAAAAAAAAATATATATAATGAAAAAAATTAAAACAAATAAAAAATAAAAAATAAATAAAAAAAAACCCAACCGTGTCCATTTCGCACAGAAATAAATTCCTCGCGCAGTTTGGCGTTTGTCGTGAGAGTGAAAGTGTCAAGCTAAAATAAACTAAAATGAAATAAAATGAAATAACAAAATAATAAAAAAAATAAATAAATAAATAAATAAATAAAATAAAAAATGAAATAAAAAAAAAAAAATTAAATAAAATACAACCGTGTCCATTTCGCGCAGAAATAAATTCCTCGCGCAGTTTGGCGTCTGGGGTGAAAGTAAGGTCAAACTTTATAAAATAAAGAAAATCAAAAGAAAATTCAATCATGAGCGAACACCACTTCAGAGTCAAATTTGAAAGATATTCAGGAAGCGGACGAATTCGATTATGGCAATTTTGTTTAGAACTTTTGGTGAAGGAGAGTGAAGGTGTGGAGTGGACAAGGAAAGAGTTATCGGAGTTCAAGATAACACAACCAATGTTGGTGGCTCAAAAATGGGGAGAGGTGAAAAACAACAGATACAGGACGTACAAGGCTTTGTTCGGGCGTGCATTAAAAACTCATATTGAAGCGAAGTTTATAACAGAAGTAGAAGGAGAGGAGATGACGTTCCGCTTCGGTTGTAACATTGAAACAATAATAGCGAAACCAACGGTGGACAAACCTATAAGGAAAACAAAAAAATTAGAGAGGTATTCTGGATGGGGCATCATACAATTGTGGCAGTTCGTATTAGAACTTCTACTGGATAAGAGCGAAGTGGTAAAATGGACGGGGAAAGAAAACTTTGAGTTCAAGGTGACTCAACCTGAGGCGTTAGTTCTAAAATGGGGAGAGACGAAAAATGCTAACACCATGACTTCGCACAAGTTCCTCTGCCATTTTGTTGATCTAGTTGAACGTCAATACATCTCGAGAGTAAAAGAAGAAAATATGACCTACCGCTTCGATTGTAACATTGAAGAGTTGAAACTTCGATTTGATAGTAGGACTTCTATCCAGCTATGTCAATTTATATTGGAATTGGTGGAGGAGGGTGAAGTAGTAGAGTGGAGTAAGAAAGAAAACTACGAGTTCAAGGTGACACAAGTAGATTTGATGGCGTGGAAGTGGGGAGAGAATAGAAAGGAAGAGAAAAACAATCTCCTGGCAGTGGATAGCCTCCTCCGTGCAATCGGTAGCAACAAAAACAACACAAATAACCCGATCTCGAAAGTTGAAGGAGAAAAGAGGGTGTACCGCTTTGGATGTGACATCGAAGAGCTGGTGGGGTTTAATCCGTGTAACCTATCTGTGTTTGAAGAAAATTTGGATGATGCAGAGAAATTATTTGGGTTTGAATCGGAGTAATCAAGTACCTTGGGGTTAGGTTTAGGGTTAGTATTTGGGAAGGCTAAGTAATCAAGTACCTTGGGGTTAGGTTTAGGGATAGTATTGGGGAAGGCTATAGTAATCAAGTACCTTGGGGTTAGGTTTAGGGTTAGTATTTGGGAAGGCTAAGTAATCAAGTACCTTGGGGTTAGGTTTAGGGATAGTATTGGGGAAGGCTATAGTAACCAAGTACCTTGGGGTTAGGTTTTGGGTTAAGTATTGGGGAAGGCTATAGTAATCAAGTACCTTGGGGTTAGGTTTAGGGTTAGTATTGGGGAAGGCTATAGTAATCAAGTACCTTGGGGTTAGGTTTAGGGTTAGTATTAGGGAAGGCTATAGTAATCAAGTACCTTGGGGTTAGGTTTAGGGTTAGGATTGGGGTAGAACACTAGTATGCGCTGCATCAGTGTATAATGATGATATATTCAATGGTTAAAGGAAGTCTATAACACCGTGAAAAAGAGTACTTAACTTACATGGAAACTAGCAAGTACACTAGTACGGGCTGCGTATGTGTCTTCTATTATAAATGAAATTCAATGGTTAAAGGAAGTCTATAACACCGTGAAAAAGAGTACTAACTTACATGGAAACTAGCAAGTACACTAGTATGGGCTGCGTCTGTGTCTTCTATTATAAGTAAAATTCAATGGTTAAAGGAAATCTATAACACCGTGAAAAAGAGTACTTAACTTACATGGAAACTAGCAAGTACACTAGTATGGGCTGCGTCTGTGTCTTCTATTATAAGTAAAATTCAATGGTTAAAGGAAATCTATAACACTGTGAAAAAGAGTACTTAACTTACATGGAAACTAGCAAGTACACTAGTATGGGCTGTGTCTGTGTATTCCATTATAAGTAAAATTCAATGGTTAAAGGAATTCTATAACACTGTGAAAAAGAGTACTTTACTTTACTCATGTAAGTACAATACATGGCCTGTCTTACACACAACAAGCAAAACAGAAAAGCCTTCTACAACTTTGTTTATATTCGTAAATCAAGTTCCAGCTGATCAACAAGGGTTGATAAATACTGGAACAATACTGAAACTGTTACTGTGTAAAAGGTAACATAATAATAATAATAATAATAATAATATTAATGATACAGTCAATCCAAAAAAAGTTGTCCAGAATATATACACATATATACATGTACACATACAGTCATTCTCAAAAAGGTTGTCCAGATGAAATGACTACAATACTACAATAAAGTCACGTGATTCATTATGTTTACAATTTCTGCACGCGGAACTGCGAGTTGATACTAGCGCCATTACATTCAGTTCTCACAATGCAGTGTACTTTTGCATCTCAAATTGAAATTCCACGCGAAAAAATCGAATGCATAATGAATCACGTGACTTTATTGTAGTATTGTAGTCTTTTCATCTGGACAACCGTTTTGAGAATGACTATCACGTGACCGTACATGTATATACAGAACACATCAAAAAGGTTAAAAAGGTCTTAAAGTGTTGATTTTATATACTGAATAATGTAGCCAAAAGCTGATTACTAATAAGGGAACCTGGAGTTAATGTATTCCGTATATACTGTCACGTGATAGTTATATGTGTATATGTGTATATCTTCTGGACAACCTTTTTGGGATTGACTGTATATAATAATAATAATAAACTAAACCAAAATGGAATAAGATTATTTTGGTAAGCTGAAATGAGACTGAACCTCATTTGGTAGTGCAATATATTGGAGCAATGTAAAGATCCATGTGTTTTCAACCAGTCAGAGAAAACCGTTCTGTTATTGTCTAATTGACATTATAGTGTTTGCACTCTACATGTATTTGATATTTCTTTTTTTTAGAGTGATTTCAATAAACATGTGCATTACTAACTCCACCAATACAGTTACATTGTATCAGACACTCACTGTTTTGTTTTCTTTTGTTTCTTTGCATCTAATAAACACTGACAACTAATTAGTAGTTCCCATGTTTATTGGAATCACTCTATAATGTGATAACAATGCATAGTGTTAAAGTACATATGTATATATAATATACACATTAGGCTGCTTACATTGTGGTATGTGTAGTTTTCACCTGGAATTGCATAATCATTATTAGTTCATGAGCTTTATCCATGGAATGGTTGAAACCGTAACATGGAAATGTAAAGATAAAAGAAAAATAAAGTTTCTGTCACAATATGTGCACAACAGATTGCATTGACACTTCTTTGTTATTTTAGTGTTAATTTTCAACTATCCCCAATAAAGGTCTCTCAAGGTTCGAGAATGACATACTTATACATACAAAATACTGTAATATATCCATTGAGGAAAAATATTTACAATTATTATTTACAAATAAAATGGCTTCAAAAGTAAAACACAACACTTATGAGTTTTAACATAATCTTAGTAAATCAGAGGTTTTCCGCAAAGCTTGTTCTGCATTGTCTTTTAGTATAATCGATCAGGCCATGTCCAAATTTAGCCCGGGGGGTACTCCCGGGGGGTAGTCCAAGTGGAAGGAGTGATCGGCAGTCGGTTTTGAAAACGAACCCTAAAAGGCACGCATAAATTAAAGGAGCTGTTGAAGCCATGTTCATTTCGACCCCTAAAAGGTATGACCATATATGGCGAAAAAGTGATTGTGTTGATATCGTTTATCGTTTAATCAGTGACTGGACAACATCTTTCTTCTGTTCTTTCATGTTTGTTCAAAAAAGAAAATAAATAACAATTGACCCTGAAATGTATGGAGTGATGTTACGTAACTGACTTTTGAGTCGGAACCCTAAAAGGTACACACAGGAAATATTTTCAACCCTAAAAGGACCGCCAATCACCCCTACCACTAGGCTAAGTGTGCTTCCAACGTAGGCTTGTCTGCAAATTGGCTGTTACATGTATTGCAAACTAAAGGCTTCAGAATGTCCAAAACAGATTTCGTCAGCTGCTTAATTTGTGCACATGTAATAACATCCATGCTGTCTAGGCAGGTTTTACAGCAGTCTGCCTGTTCTTCTTTTTGCCTACCACAATTACAATAGCACTGAAAGCTGCAGTGGGGTGGGACACGGGATTTGAAATGTGAGCTGTATGAACTGGGCATGGGATGATACTCTGGAAGGTAAAAACTGCGGATGTAGTTCGCCCTCATCACCTGCCACCATTTCCCAGTTTCATCTGCTTTATTTGATCTGTTACTTAAATCTAGGTCTGACTTTATCCCTGAGTGCTTTGCCTCTTTCGCCTGCAAAGACAAGATCCCATATCCAATTTTGTACTTGTCATATAGCTTCATTGCATGATAGGGGATGGCATATGCAACAGTCCAAACAGTAACATTCACATAATTGGGAAAAAATAAGCAATACAAATTGAAGTAAAGCTCACATGATTCTTTGAGCTCGATCAATTCAGCTTGGGTTACTGACACTTTGTTAAAAATAGGCAGTCAAGGACTGCATGTGGCTACTATAAATAAACAAAAACAGGTAGTCTATAACTACATGTAGGTACTGCGGTTTTGAAATATAGAAGCAATGTGTAGTTGGATTGATTCCTCTGTTGAACTACATGTAGTATAATAAGTAAATGCTTGTTTCATCGACCTTGAATTTATTTTTGAAATATAAACCGAGCTTTCGAGCTACGCGCTCATCTTCAGGGTTACAATGTGTAATGACGCCTACATACACAATGCAACCCTGAAGATGAGCGCATAGCTCGAAAGCTCGGTTTATATTTCAAAAATAAATTCAAGGTCGATGAAACAAGCATTTACTTATTATGAATTACAACACGACCTACAAACAACTATTGGATACATGTAGTATGTTTGAACTATCTGCTGGAACTTGTTCTTTGGTTCTATATACACGCCGGGTCAGCTGTCACGGAAAATCCGACATTTAACGACCGCGATACTTGGTAGCCGCACAGCGGTTTCCCACCAAAACACAATATAAAATGGCCGCTAAGATAGTCCATAGGGGAAGTTATTGAGCTTGAATTTTTCATGAAAGTGACGATAATGAAGCCAATAAAACAGTACCTACTCTTTCTGAAGTTGGGGAACGCTCTATCAAGGAATGTCGAGTGCTCACGAGGTTACTAGACGTCTTTTCTGCATTTCGTGAGGATGCTAATGCCATGTTGGTTGACGTGTATAGAAGACACCAACTACCAACTTATTAAACCATTTCACAGCAAGGGAACGAGTCGTATATCAGGTAGTTAATTGCTTGAACCTGAAGTAATGAATTGGCTCAAAACATTGAGGAGGCCGAATGACACCTTCACCAATGCCTCATTGAATTCCAACATGGACTACACGAAGGATATTTTTGATCCTTTTAGTTTGTCCACAGATGATAAGAGGATGGATGTTCACCTCAAATTACATTACGGTTACTGGAATTAGTTTGGTTATGGATTTCACGAGTTGTCTGTTATTTATATTACTTATAATTTATTATTACATACAATCCGATTTAGTTGTGTACATGTATAAGTATTAAGTCAAACTTGTTGATCATGATTGCACTAATTTTACATTAGCATTAAATATTATTGCTGATCTGAACATTTTAAGCTAGACTCAGAACATATACATGCCATAGACTATATCCACAAAACAACAATACTGACTATTTAGTGAATAATATTATTTAGTTATCAACTAAATAAGTAGTTTAACTTGATAGACTAAACTGTGAAATCAAGAATACATGTCCAAGAATAGCAAGTATGATATGGGTATACACAATGATATATTGGTTGTTTACACAATTAGTTATTATCCTTTTTATTCAAGGATATAGGGCCAGGCTGCACTCTATACTATAGTAATATATATTTCATATTCACTGGGCATTCTTAATTAGAGTGTTTCTAATAAAGCTGGGCACTACTAATTAGATGTCAGTGTTTATTAGATGCAAGAAACAAAAGAAAACAAAAGAGTGAGTGTCTAATAGTGTATATTGGTGCAGTTTGTATTGCCCAGGTTTATTGGAATCACGTACTCTATATATAGAACAATTGATAATAATTACTGTTAATTACTGTTACTGTTGATTCTGTTCCACTAATAAAATATATTGCTTCTGAACTAATATTATTGTACTCTCTTTGTTTTTGGCTTAATTATAGATATTCATCTTAGTTTTATTAGCTGTTTTTTTCCCTCTCGTGACCAAACTATTTTGATTTGTGAAATTACATCATGACGAGCTGCAAGCCCAGTTTTAAGGACACCACATGGTGCCTATGCATGGTACATTTCCATCTGATAAGACTTTTAGAGTATATATCCATTGATGATCTGTTAAATCTCAAGGTCGCCGTCAGCAAGCAATGAATGCTCGCACGGACTGCTTGATAAGCACCTTGAAAGGAAGGCGCATCAGCTTAACCTCGATATAACAGATCTATATAAAAGTACCATACTGTGAAAATTAATATGACGACAAATCAAACCCATATATTCCTTATTCGATGTATTCTCTACCTACATGTATACCAGTATCTAAGGCGTGCAGCTCATCATGTTTCCTGTTTCAGTTAGTTTTATTTAATGTATTTTAATGCCTAAAGACATTATTTTGCCAAGCCAGTTGACACTCATGAATGAAATACATTATCAGAAGTAACAACCCTTCTCTGTTGTCATATTTTTTCCAACCCACAATAGCAATTGTCAGTGCCAGTTAAAACTCTGGGGGTATGTACACAATGTTTACTTGGTGTAGGAACATGTTTTATGTCATTACTCTGGAAGCCAAACTAGCATAACAAATTCATGTCTAAATATTTCATTCCACCTATTCGGGTAAGTGGTGTTTACACATATATAACATGTATAATATACATATTTGATCTGCATGCTTTATATTGTTACTGTTTATATTTAACATAAACATTATTGGCATGTACTGGAAGAACATGACCTGTGGTTCAAATTGTAGGATTAATGAAGATGAAAGGATTTGCCCTGTAGTATTCCTCTGCTAAGGAGTTTAAAAGGGTCTGTTTCTTGTACATAAAACCCAAGAAATCTAGCATCAGTCCCTCAACCTGACCAGACACTTCGCAGATAGCCATCCTTGTGCTCGATACAACTCGAGTGCCATATAGTATATTTCTTTGTTTCTGGCTATCAACCTCTTGACTCAGGAATTGATCGGTTTAAAATTTATCCTTACTAAGTTGCATTCAGGCAACCAGTACACCACTAAGGGAGAATTTCCTATATGATCATATTGCACTTAATTGATATAAAAATGTAGCTATTATATATTTATTTACAAATTGACAGAAGTTTCAAAAGAAATATATGCTTAAAAGTCATAATAAAAGGAAATAGCTAAAACATATGTGATATTACTGTCATAATTTCAAATAAATAGCTAAATAATAAAGTCACAGCTGTACGCTCTAGTTATAGACTTGTAAACATTGCGGCTAATTAATAAAAGTTGTATTATTTATACCATACCTTTCATTCTAAACGGCGAGTGGTTTGCTGTTGAGTTTATTTCTGACAAAACCGAAACCTTTTCCTTTGCTGCTTTTATAAATTCGTCTACAGCGAAACGCTTGTACTTGTACTTCGTGTAACGAGGTCAATTATAACACACGCGGTGTACAATAGCAGCATTAGTTTTTGTAGATTTCTGCATTTACAAAAGCAATTACCGAAAAACAAAAAACATACGTCTCTGAACATAAGATAGAGGATGTCGATCATCGTGATTCGAGGTCCTTGTTTATCCCACAGAAAAATCCTATACAAGCTAAAAGTAGTACGTTTTGGGGTTCGAAATATCACCTAACAGTTATGCCATTATGAAATACGTCGAAAAAAAGTACTTAATTTAGAAGTGCACTGAAACGGGTATCAAAATAAAGCTTGTTTTCTCCTCTGTCGCTGTGTCGTTGAAGCAAAGCTTCCCGCGCTATCCCAAGAGACTTATCGAACCTTTTATATACTGTACTAGACTAGATTCCAGTCCACTATAGAAAAACGCTCGGTCAATACTCCATTTTTGGCCTCACTGATATGTCCGGAAACCTGAGCCAGCTGACCCGGCGTGATAATGCTAATTTACTGAATCAGAAATGTATTTTAATACAAAGTTTAATTGAAAACAATGGTGACAGCGTACAAATAATTGAACAATAACAGTTATTATTAACAATCGATATGAACAGCATCGATATATCATTAGTAATTGAATATTAACATTAACTTAACAATTAATTGATAATGGCGTCATGAAACGTCACTCAACTTTCTTTGAGTTTTGCGATATTATGCTTTTCCAAAAATTTAACAATGTTCTGTATATAAGATCGGTGAACTCAACTTTGATGAAGTGGTGTTTATTTATTTATTTGACTTTGAGTATAATAAATAGAATATATAATTTGAATATAAGTATACACTCTAATATACTATGATTTTATGCTATTTTGCACCAGAAACTAGACACATCTCTCATGTGAAAATATATTTTCAGTTCACAGGCTCACCACCCTCTGTTTGTGTATTGGGCTTCCTGTGTCTTATTTGATCGATATGGCCGTAAATTCACTTCTAGAATCCTGTCCTTTTGATATCTTGTATTTCTAAAACTGCTTTCAAAATAAAGATGAATATGCACTTGACTCCTGTGTGTCATTTATTTAGCGATTACAACAGCTGTTAGCGAGTTTTGGGACAAAGAGTAACGAGAGCCGTCACTGTTGTTTGTGTCTCGCATAAACTAAAAAGACATTAAACTTATTTGTTCCTCGAAGATAATTACTTGACCCTTTAAATCGGTTATAGATCTGGCAGTTTACATGGAGCCACTACACAGACAAGAGTCGATCGTCATGGACTGATGGAGCTATTTAAAGGCCGAACAAACACAAACACAATCGATATAATTTCCGCTGGATAATAATCTCAACAAACCGTCACTGAAAAACTTGAAAACATCTTTATGATCAAACACTTGACACTTTGCACGAGATATTTGTCCTGTTTCTGGTGCAAAATAGAATAGTAGAGAGTGTAAACTTACCCTTCTAAACAAAGCCGTGAAGCGAAAAGCACATGGAAATCCAACAAGACGTATTTTGAACGCTATCGAATCGATAAAATGTCGACAACCACGAGAAGAATGTATCCGAATCGATAAAATGTCGACAACCAGACGAATAAACCATCGGGTACATCGTTGCGACATCGTGGCTGATTTTCGATCACCTGACTAGTTCCGAACACTATCCGAAGATTAGGGTTACTTACGGACATACTTTCACACTCAATGACATAGTGGCTACTCTCTTCTAAGAAGAGGAGTAGCCACAAAAAGGGTACATGCATGCCTTAGATGGAGAACAATCCTACCCAGTGCCAGGGTTTTTAGGTGTTGAGCAGGTGTTTCAGTGGTTAACTCCAAACCATCAATTAAGCGATAGCCATACCGTGCCAGGGAAATGGCTTGATCGCCAATCAGTCGTGAGGGTAACTGATTGTATCTCTTCTTTTCATCTGCATAATGCTCTTTTATAAAATGCACTAGATATCCCAAGCCACAGCCACGTCTAGTAGTGTCTGTTGTTTTAAGTTTGTCACGGGTAATTTCCATGTGCTGAAGTAGTATGTCGTTTGCTTGTACTGTAACATCTAATTCCAAAACTCTTCCCCCGACACCAATGTCATAGTTTGACGATGCATTGTTCTTTCTAGCATCTGCTGTTTTGCCTTGTCGAAGTGGAGGATCATCAGTTCCTTCTACTGAATTTTCAGTTGATTCTGTGGGTTCACATTTGCCAGCTGGGGCCCTTAGAATGTCAATAAATTCATTAAACATTCCTCTCTGGACAAATTCCAAGTAGTTCAGATGGAGCAGATGTTGCCAGGAATTTATTTCGCAGTGCATAGGCTCTGGTCTTTGACGCTCTGCAAATATCCCAAATCGTGGGTATCCAAGTTGGCGAATACCATTTTCGGGCATGTATTTGAGTGTTTTGTCATGCTTTCCTTTGACTCCTTGTGTGCTTGGGAGAGACTGAGTGAACTTTTGAACTTGTTTAGCATGCTTTTCTCTCACATCATTTGTATATGGTTTCCATGTGTCTTCGTTGCTGCAACCAATAGACCCACCCATTGTTACAATATTTGATTTGCTTACATTTGCAAAGGGGGAGGGATGAGTGGCAGCTTGGTTGACTTCGTGGTTTGCCCAGCTCTGCCAGCTCATATCGGCACTGGGCTGAAATTCCACTGTGCAATCTTTCCCAATAATAGTAATGATATTCCCCTCTAGTAACGACATTTCATCTGTGTATTGTCTCCAGAGATCTTCCAGTACCTGATGTTTCTCCTGAAGACTTACACAGTGGATCAGGTACTGGTAATCCCTGCTCCTCACACGATCACCCAAGTTCCACAAGGTCATGCTGCCAATTGACATGGTCAGTTGGCTGGTTTCCGGTGCCCCGTCATCTGAAAATTGAAAGATGAAGTGGTTTTCCAATTCATTAAACCAGACAAGTTTGTTAGCTAGGTGGGGCACTTTGAGATGGAGATCCATAATCATAAATACAAGCCCTGTGATTGTCCTTGCGACACCAGGAGTTTTTGGTATTTGAATGGCATGGCCAATGTTCAAGTTCTTAACAAAATTATCAACTGTCTGATACTGCCTGTGGAAGTCTAATATCAATTCCTAAGCACTTCACATTCTTTGGTACCCAGATTTCTTTATCTGCGTTGAAGAATCATGTCTGTGTTTTACACACAAGGTTGAATTTCCTTCGGGAAAGAAAATTCTGGTATTTCAGTGCCACTGCATGCTTAATTGCTTCAGGGGATGACTGAAAGTGTTTTATTGCATTTCCAAATGTCTCTTGGAGGTACTTTCCCCTCTTATAGCCCTTTAAAAGGTCATCTATTACTTCTTTGGGTGCATTGGCTGCAACATAATCCCAGGCCCCATAATATGAGCCAATTGTCCCCCCATGAATATACTGCAATGCCTTCTGAGTTTGTTTTCTCCTGTTGTATCTAGTACTTGAGTTGTAGTCATTTATCATAACCTTTGAAGTAGGATTATTCTCCCTTCTAGATTTGGAAAATTGTTTTGGGTCTAATCCCAGAACAACAAGCATGGATTTAACCTGTTCATATTGTTTTTTTACGCTTTCTAGCTCCTCCCTAAACACTTCAGCTGCCTTTACACTATCTTCCTTTTCCTTTCTCAGTTCTTCAAGCGTTATTTCTGTACAACAAATAAATGACATTTATTATAACACTAACACACCTTAATTAGGTTACAATCAGAGTACACACTCTAAAACTGTGCAACGTTTTGCAATAAATAGTACTAAAATAGCACTAATAAACAATAGAAAACAATAGAAATAAAACTATTTTAATAGTACTAATTAAAATATAGTACTATTTATGTTGCACAGTTTTAGTGTTTGTATTCTATTATTATAAATAGTGTTTTTACTTTGTGAAACAGTTAGTAGACTTATAAACTAACATTAGCATTATAAACCGTCCAGTGGTTAGCTATCACAAATACTGCAATCTGATTGGTTCACTACTAGTGGTCAACTCATAGACCACGAGTGGAGGTAAGCAAACAAAATGGAGACTTCGTCGTCATGTTTTGCTAATGTTTCGAAGGTGTTTCTTGACGAATTATCGTCTGTTGCTTGTTTCTGTTATTTGCTATACTGATCTACTGGATGGTTTATGCTAAAACAATTAGACTACCGACTTCTCTGATATTTCTGTTGCTACTCATTCTCGTTTTCTATGATGGATAGTCAACTCGGCATTATGCCCTACTAGAACACCATATTTCCATTATTTTCTTTTGTGTCTATTAGACGGTAAATTATTACACACTAACATTAATTTGTTTTATTTCACAGGTTTAGTGCAATCACTCTGATATAGTGGTTAAATACTAGTACTACCTGTGAAATAAAATATAATAGTCAATGTGTTGTAATAGTCAAATGAAAACAAAACAACACAACACAATGGAATTATAGTGTACTAATGCCTAATGCCTATTACCTTACAGTTACACTACTAATAAGTTACATAGACACATAGTGTTGTTATTAATAGATGCAACTTTATTAATGTAAGCTAAGCTTATTATTATGAGATGAATAAGCTTATAGCCAAATTACAACAAATCATACGGTGAACATTAATTGTATTCACCTGTCTCTTTAACAGTGTTCTCGATTTCTGCTTTTGCCTTAAGTAAGTCATTTTCTTGAATCTCAAGACGACAGGCTTTTGCTTCAAGTTCCTCTCCAACTCGTTCCTCCTCTAAAGTCAGATTTCTCTTTCGCACATTCAGCTGATAAACTGGCGATGTCTTCCAAAATGCATTTAAAGGTCTTTCAGAATTGCATCGTCCTTTGTGGCAATTCAACTTCGAACACTTACGTTGTTTACGACATATATCAGTCACTGTACTGGACGCCCCAACCGACGTCCCAACCTCCATTCATGACTTCCAATTATGGCGGCCAGCCAAGCTACGGACGTCGATTTGCCTCGATTTGTTTCTTGTACTTCTTTATATGATAAAAGCGGCTTAACCGCTCTAATCATTCACAACGAATTGTACTACAACTCTGGATTAACAAGAGAGCCTAATAGATTATAATTATAGAGATTCAAGCCAAGAAAGTCACAAAAATACTGAGTTTGATGATTCTGGGAGAATTTTCATAGTTTACTTACTCCCCTCAAGGGAGGACTAAGTAAAACAACAAAAACTACTATCTACTTAGCCTCTCCTCCCATAAAACAAATATTTTGCTCATTTTGGAAAGCCCGGGAAATCATTTTATGCTTCAGAGGGGGTCTTATAAACTCCGCCATTTTGAAACGTAGGCGGCGGATTTTTCCCTGAAACAGTATTTTTTGTATTCTAACATACTTCGTTTAATATATTAGCGTATTTCCATTTATTCAAAGCAATTTTATGCTAATTTAAAAATTATTCAAATCGTGTGCGTCAACTGTCTGGCAAACTCGTCCCCAGGACCCTCTCTCCTGGCTATTTTCAAAACATAGCAAAAGGAGGATACGGCATAGCAACAAGCCAGCGTGGTAATTAGCATAAATAAATATAAAAACGGAAGCGGGAGTGAAATTCTATTCGGTTGAAAATCCAATTTACTCGAACTTTATTCGCGCTCGGTGAAATGTCGATTGTCGTTTAGTGTGAATGTCTTTGTTTGTGCTAAATAACCAGAGTGGTTGAATCATTTGCCAAAAACAGGAAGAAAATAAAAGGAAACGGAGGTCTTTGCAAGGAAATGTTTCTTCGATCTTGCACAACACGCCACATTTCATAGACTCATCTTCTTGTCCTTCTTAAAAGAAAGCTGCTTTACAGTGGATTTCACATAACTTTGGTAAACTTTTACCAAGTTAGCTTCCTTTCATCAAAGGGCATTACAGTTGATTTCACACAACTTTGGCCGCTCGCAATTCCCAAGTTTCCTAACGAACTTCGGAACTTCAAAGTGAAATTGACCAGTGTAGATGTTTGAAGCTGATGAACGTCATCGCATTAAAAGGACTTTACCTCCATAATGCAGTTTGAAATACTCGCTAAATTAAACTTCTCAAGCATCAAAACTCTCCATCACGCCATTTTTAATCTTATGCGTCATTTTTAATTTATGCCCCCTAAAAACTGGGGGGCAGATTTCTGATTGGTTGACAAAAACAAACGGCAAGCTCGTGCGCCCAGCCGTGAGGGGGAGAGTATCGCGGGCGCACGAAACCCCAGCGGCTGGATACTGAGCCTACAGACCGAGCTCACTTGTTTGTTCATGGAAAGGGAGCTGTCGAACCATACACCTATATTCTTGACTGACTTGGACGGTATAATCAGTTCAGCTCCTGTATAAATACTGTCCAGCGGCGGTGTTGGTCGGTGGTAGGCATTCAATACCAGCAGCTCAGTCTTGTCGCTGTTAAGTTTTAGTTTATTTGAGGTCATCCAATTATTAATGTCAGTTGTGCATGTTTCTATCTTTAACTATCTTTCAGTGCTGTTATGTGCGCAGTCACGTTCAGTTCAGCAATGGAATACTTGTACGGTCAACAGGATGTAGTTGGATGGCCTTGAAAGGCAAATTGTCCTAGATACAGACACATTGTCGAATTGAATAATGTTCACTTTATTCGTATTTAATTATTAAGGTCTGACGTAGCCCTAACCCGGATAGAGTTACTAGTGCCTACACTGGTGCCTTCGTACAGTGGCGCAACGTCGTGCCGCAGTAACTATGTAATCACCGATACTAAACCGACGATAATCAGCGCCTTGGGAGCGGTTCCCAAGAAAGACAGCAATGACATTCGATTAATACATGACTATAGTCGCCCAGCGGGAGTTAGTGTAAATTCTTATTCCACATGTGAGCATTATGCCTATGAAACTGTCAACGCGCATCTAAATTAATCAAACCACGAGCCTTTATTGCAAAAATCGACTTGAAGAGTGCCTATCGTCATGTTCCCATTCACCCGTCCAACTATACCGCTACGGGTTTAAAATGGACCTTTTCAGGTGATTCAAATCCCTCTTATCTTATTGACACAAAGCTACCCTTTGGTGCCTCTCGGTCGCCAGGAATTTTTCACCGGATAACTCAATCAATCACGCGCATGATGTTACGTAAAGATATGACCACTTTAGCATACTTGGACGATTTCCTAGTCATTGCCGACACGGAACTTGATTGCTGGGTGGCCTTTCAACATTTAATAGGGACTTTAAGCACCAGCGCTGACGAGCGGTACGCCGACGACCGGAAGTCAAATGTCCTATATTTCTTTGCATTACGTATGCGCATTGTTTTGTTTGTCACGGTTGTGTGACACTACGGCGCGTCGCGCCGCGTCCGCCACACGGCTACGACGAGATTTGTAGCAATTTGACGTCCTCGCCAAAACAACAAGTAAAAACTCTTTTAAAAGGTAAGTTAGAAAGAAAATACTTATCAAAATTGTTGTCAAAATCTTCGAAAACACTTCCTTTTTTCTTTTTGTTAAGTTTTGGTTGATAGTTTTGATATTTTATCGCTAAAAAGTGAAATGTTTTTGTTCGGGTAGTTTCAAGCAGTTGCCGGCCGAAATCTTATACAAGACTTTACAAACAAACAATTATGCAGTCTGGAGTAAGTACAGAAGCAGCAGAGAAAACTAGTACTGGGTGAGTAAAACATTTGTAGGAAAAATGTAATTCTAAACTACGGTGGCTGGCCTGTAGTGGACAGAAAAAAAAGTCTTATTTTTCGTGTAAAAAAGCTAAAAACAATTAGCTTATAGGGACAATTTTTGACTGAAACATCCTAGCAAAACCTCTGTTAAAACTATGAGATTGTTAGATGAAAACTAAATTTAAAATATAAGATATACATATCTGATAATTTTGGCAGCATAAAAAACAATGACTAATATATATAATGACATTTTTTTAATTCTTTGATAGAGGAATTTTGAGTGGACAAAACAACACGAACTGCTGTTGGTTAGAGAAATTCTAATGGAAGAGCCATTTGCCCACCCAAAAGGCTCGTTGGCTAGGGGCAAGATTTGGGGCACCATTGCCGACAATTTGAATGACCTGAAAAATCCCTTCTTCAGGGTTTCCAAAAAGGTCAGTTAGAGAGAAGTTTAACGTGCTGATGCAGCGACACAAAGAGAAGATGAGGCGGGAGAAAGGTGCATCTGGAATAGATGTACCACCTTTAAGTGAGATGGACCAGGCACTGGAGGAAATCGCAGAGAAGGAAGAAGAGGGGAGTGCTGATAGAGAATGAAATAAAAGAAAAGTCAGAACAAAATAAGAAGAAGGCAGAAGATGTGAGAATGAAAGCTATGGAGAGAATGGGTGAAACAAAGAAAAGGAAAAGGGATGTAGGAAGTGAAAGTGCAGACGAAATTACAAAGAAGTCAAGGAAAAATGGAAGTGAAACAGTTCAGTTTTTAAGGGAGAAATTGTTGGTAGAGCAAGAAATGAAAAAAGAGGAAATGGAAATAAAGAGAAAGGAGCAAGAGCAAAGCAGAGCAATGATGGACCAGCAACAAAAGCAGCAACAGCAAATGATGGAGATGATGATGGCACAACAACAACAACAAAACAAATTAATGATGTCATTTCTCCAAACCTTTCAAAAAAATTGATTGTTTTTAATCTTTTTATATTGTTTTGATACATATACAGTGTATACAGTGTAATTATTTATGACCAAAGTTACTATTTCAGACATTTCAATATTTATTACTTGTATAACTTTATTCACCATGAATAATAACATTATTGCAATTTTCTACAAACTTTGAGACTATATATATTAATAATAGCTGAAAATATTATCAAAAAGTTTATACATTTCAAAACCATGCAAATAGAGGACAAACACTTAACCGTGCAATGGCTTGCACTTAACTAGTACTAAATAACACTAATTAAACAATAGAAAACAATGGAAATATCACTATTTAGTACTAAATGGTGCACAGTTTAAATGTTTGTACTTCTTATATGTACAGTATACTTTAGTCTCTGTAGAAATGTAAAAATTACTGACAGATATAGTATATCGAGACTTTTGAATAAACTTTTGATTTTAAGAATTAATGAGATCCTAGCAATATGATTTGCTGAATTTCTATATTTATGTAAGAGATAAATACCGAGAACGGAGGCAATAAGCCATATAAATCCCGAGGGCCGTATGCCCAAGGGATTTATAGGCTTATTGCCGACGTTCGAGGTATTTATCTGACTTAGTTTAAGTTTGACAAGGTTTTCGCACGAAGCAATCTGAGGCATGTTCTGTTTTTCCCCCCTGTTATTTAGCATGAATACTATGAATAGTATTGAATAGCATTTGCTCATTATGAATTCACCAGGGATGTATCCATATACATAATGAGCATTCAATTCAATTCTATTGTTCAACCGGTCAATACCGGAGATAAAGCCCTATGAATAACAAAGAAAACCGTGTCAAATTTAAACTAAACATTATTAGGAACCTGTAATTATTATAATCTGCATTACTAATTAACTGCTGTGGGTTAATTATGTAGGGGCTCATATTAACAAGAGTTACTCTACTTGGTCTGGTTTTATATAATTATACAGTCATGTCTTGCTGACATGGGGTGACCCTATACCTGTTAGGCAGCAATATATCTTGAAAATTCCATACCCTTTTAGACAGATTGATATTTTTAAAACGTCTGACCCTACATTTAAGACTCAAGGGTGTCAAATTACTATACTCTATTATAGACAGTTATATTTAGAGTGCAATTTAGAAAAGCGTAAAATAGTACTAATTTTAAATAGTACTAAATAGTGCTATTTCTATTGTTTTCTATTGTTTCATTAGTGCTATTTAGTACTAATTAGTTATTTAGTTTTCAAGCTTTTCTAAATTGCACTCTATTGACAACTCATTATAGTAATCACCTAGCTAGTAAGGAACTTTTAAAATTATTTTTGGGGGGGGGGGGGGGGGGCAAAAAAATCAAAAGTGAACATAATGGCATGAGTCTCCGATACCAAAAGCTCAAAAAACATACTCTATTCAATGGCACATACAATATAGCAAATATATGGCAGAAATTTCCCCAGGTTGTGTTTCCATAAAAATCATGCAAAATAATTTTGTAGGGATGGAGGTTCTAGATTAAAGTATGATGATGTAGAATTCCCATATAAACATGTTAAAGCATTTCTCAACAGTGCACAAACTATATACATTTTCCCTATGCTTGATAATCCAAGCATCAATTTTTTTTTAAAGTCTACAAATTTAAAATATGATGAGATATCTCCAAAAATCCACTCCACAGATATACGCACTGAGCTCATTGATGTGTTAAAAGCTTGCATTTGTGGTGTCATAACAACATTTCGGAAGGGGGTTTGGAGATGCACCCTCAGAGGATATGCACTATCCCCATAAATGCAAAGAGGTTGGCCGTTAGGTGAAAAGGCATTCTGTTGCAGATCTTGCAGAAGCCCAGAATCATGAAGTACTCCAGAGTCGTGCCGTTTTCCCTCTGTGATTTATAAAATAAAAGGGAATATATTAACAAAACTGATCATTGCAAGTTAACAATCAAAGTCAAAAATTCAAATTCAATAATTATTGTACTAATAGATTGCAGAAACGTTTTAGTATACAATTTATTATACATGTCTAGCTAATAGAGTCATTCCAATAAACCATATCTGACGAATTCGAAGACCTTCGGGGAAAAAAAGTCATTTTTATCGAAGCAAATAATTGTTTCACTCCGGGCTGGCTATCTTTTGTCAGTTATGATGACTTGTATTTGTGTACATAGTTTAGTTATTTTCATGTGATTAGAAACGAAGATATTACAGATTTATTAGTTTTAAAGCTCTGGGTTCCCCGTGTTGTTTTGGCACCTTAGGCGCAAAATTTATCACCTGGACTATGATTATTGGAACATAAATTTATTATAGTGCTATGATTTCACCTTTTGGGGGAATATACAATACAATTGTATTTTCTTTTCTTCAAATAACATGCATTTTAGCCAGTTATAGTACCTTAATGAGATTACCTTTTTCGCAGTTTCTGAGCCACAACGAATCGATAGAATTTTCAACTGATGCCTGCTTAAAAGGCGGAGCAGCACATTTTCATCACGACTGGTGAACACATAAACCAACTCGAACTGTTTACAATTCTTCTCTCTCTACGCCGTTGGCAAAGCCAAATGCATAGCAAATGGATGGTCATCTATACTGATAACACTTCTACTATGTATGCAATATACAAAGGCACTATTCATTGTAAAGAATCAATGTCTTGGTTACGGGAAATATTTTGGATTACGGCACGAATTAACTTCAGGCTAACAGCACGCTACGTGACCTCTCAAGCTAACACCATCGCCGACACCTTGTCACGCCTACACGATAAGCAAATCATCAACAAACTAAGCGATCTGAAAAACAACGGAATCATCAAAGTATTATCGCTATCTAACCATATTAGCACTAACGTTCAATCCTGTGACCTCACATTTTAAACAATGACAGAAAAGTACAATATGTCTACCCAGCATGTTATTCAGCTCTAGATCTCCTGAACATTACAAAAAGCAAACCCAAATTTTAAGGGATGTCAAAACTAACCAAACATGTATATATGACTTGATTGTATTTCCATAGTCAAGCAATTCGGTACGTTCCTCAAGTGAAAGAGGAATTTCTGAAGAATGTTGTTGTAGAGCACAACATAGTGCTCAACATGAAAGTTTATAATGCCAATACCTTGACAGATATAACAACAGTAAAATAGGCCATTACAAAGACTGTGCATCAGTGTTTTGCTTTGTATATTGATATCAGTGCATTATATTCCCAGGCCAGACCAACACTCTGCAGGGTCTTTAAGTAATTCAGGAGAAGGTGCTTCCTTTGTATTTACATCTGCAAATGGTTCAGGGTGTTCAGTAAGGGCTGGAGATCAGATAATGCTCTCTTTCGAAATGGATTAAAGACTGTTTACGAGGCCGTTTAAGCGGGATTTCAAACCGTTTTAAAAAGCGTTAATGTACGTTTTCCCATGTAAGGTCACATATACAAAATGTCCTCAAGACTCTGTGGCTAGTTTATGATCTTATCCTATTATTTCAAAAATTATTGAAAACCTAGTGGCTAGGACTTCATGTCTCCTGGGATGAGGGGCTGTTAAACCGTAGGCCCCGTCTGCTTTCACTGACTAACCCTGCATCATGGCGGATGTAAAACATCTGTTGTACTGTTCACAAAGAATCGGGATTGTCACAGTACAACAGTCTTTCCTTAGTAATATACAAATTATTTGGCATACTGTTTTTGAACTACAATAGAATCCAAACAAGCACGATGACCTCCAATTTATCATTTTTTTTATTATATACGTTATGATACGATTTGTGACTATACATGCTATCCAATTTGAAAATATTGGACGAATTTTTTTTCGAGAATTGCCAGAATTGGACGAGACCATAGGCTGATTTTTTATTATTATTTAGACATATATATAACCACAAATTATTTTGTACAAGTCAATTTTTTTTGGCAAGCATAGTGTGCAAAGCCACACGATCCGTTGAGCTTTTAAAAATCCAAACTGAGTTTTCCAACAACAACAACAAAATGATTACTATAGCCATTTGCCATAACAATGTTTCTTAATTTGCTTATTTCTTTTCACCTAGCTTCAATCATTCAGTTGTTTTTGAGATTACAATTACTTGCAGTAAGACACCTTGCAACAAACCTTGAAGCAGCACATGATTCAATGAGTTTTTGAATGCAAACAATGTTGGTTTTGAAACGTGATGTCTTTAATTAGTATAAACAGAACGTAAGGATTAGATATCCCAAATTGATTGATTGATTATCAAGTTAACAAGATTAAAGTAATAGGGCTAGGCCTACCACCCTATCTCGCTATTTCCGTTAGAAACGCCTAGAGCCAGACTCACGCAACCTCAGGCACGTTTTCCCCACTATAAAAGTAAGCGGTCCATAGAGAATATTTAGTTTTTAGTGTATACGCTACAGTGTTGGCAACTTTGGTTTTGGACCATATTCTATCTACGCTAAACTCTCAAACCGCTATCATTTGGTGCATGTGTAGACCAAAAGTAAGTACAGTAATATATTTATAAGCTAGCTCAGTTAAGTTAAGGTCGTTGGAAAACGTATATAAATTCAAGAACGATTTATATGTAATCACGCTATCTTAGATCAAGTACGTTTTAACATGCCAATGTTAGAGAAACTTGTTAATCGGATTTATTACTCAACACTTATTCAACATTCGTATTCTCGAATTGTTATTGATTATGCTAGCAAGTTGAAATCGACATTATCTTCATTTTGTATGCAATGATTTGCTATCTATCTTATGGCAGTTATACGTATATCTTTATCGCATTTATGTTTGTAAGGATTTATGTCACGTTATATGCAATTGCTAACGCGTATGTATGCGACACTCGTTTTCTCGTCATTCGCTACCGAAGCGAACCGTGTGGCCTGCAAACGCACGCAAACATTGATTCCTGTAATTACCTCATGTTATATTGTATGATCTACTAGTTTTACATCTAGGATTGTAATTATCTTATTTCAGTTCGAACCGTCAAAGGTTTCCCATCAAATCGTCAAATATCGTCATATCACCGAATCGTGTTATCGTCGAATTCACCTATCGTCAATCTATCAGCTACTCATCATTGTAGAGACATTGAACATTGATCAATAAACCTTGTTACCACTCAATTCTGTCGAGTTCGAAAACTATTCTGTGCACCAAGTCTACCCTAGTGTGATCCGTTTGGAAATCGTGCTAATCAACAATTCTATAGTCCTTACGAATTACATTAAAGTTCGAATTTTGATACATCACGTAAGAATTCGAAGGATTTGGGCGAAACATCCGCATCCGGATAACGCCCGCGTCACACAACTCGTCACACGATCACGCCACGTGCCGCTTCGTCAATCTCTCCGTTTGACCATCACTCAAACGTCCGTATGTCAAGTTCTCATCAAGGAAATTGAATTACGTCAATGGCTTCTGAATGGATAACTTAAAAAAGGCACGCTCGCACGCCAAAGGCAACTTTACGAAAAGAGTAAACAAAGTAAACGAGTTAATGGCTACCGGAAGTTACAAAAACATTGACACTGTAAAGGAGGCCACGCTAGCCGCAAGAGAATCATTCAAGTCATTTCAAATGGCACACGAGACATTTCATAATCAGCTAACTAGCGCAGAGGAAATAGAATTATCAAACAGTTACTATAGCCTTGCTCTAGAAACAATCGCGGACGTAGAAAAACAAGTACAAAACTGGGTCACGGAATTAGAATACTCGAGGCCGTTGACAAGTCTAAGTACACACATTCGGCCAGGCGACTCAGCGAGCAATTTAGGAACTCATCATTCAGTTCTCTCCTCACGCAGCAGCACTAGAAGCACCGTAAGTGCGAAGGCTAGAGCAATGACAAAAAAGGCAGCGCTAGAAGCAAAGGCGGCGTCCCTCAAAAGCTTGCATGCACTACAAACCGAGGAACTCGAAATCCATCAGAAGAGAGCTGAGCTCGAGCTCCAAACAGAAATTTCAGCGGCAGAAGCCGAGAAAAGAGTATATGAACAGGCCGAGGCTGAGGAAACAGCAGAGTTCGCTCACCTACCTAACGTCAATTTTAGTTCCACTCCACTCGAGCGACAGACCACAGGTAACCCGGTAACCGAACCGGTACCTAATCACTCAGAGAACCAGCCCGCCTTTAGCGCCCCGCTACCGCCTAATCAGACACCCCTCTCAAGTAAGCCCAAGACAACATTAAACCCTAGGACCACAGCATGGCACTACGAGGCGACCCCTATCAATCAGTCTAGCACTCTACAGGAAGAGCTTGTTACGAGGCTAATGGAGAACCAGGACCGCCAGAGCCACGCCCTGCAGCAACTCGTGCAGCAACAACAGCAAAGCGTGACTGCACTCACCCTCCCACAGCCGAGCCTACAAGTCTTCAACGGCGACCCGGTAGAGTACAGCGACTTCGTCCGCGCATTTGAGCAGCTGATCGAGATGAAAACCCAAAGCCCTAGTACGCGTCTCTACTATCTGGTCCAGTACACAACAGGTCATGTCCAGGAGTTAATGCGCAGCTGCCTGTCCATGAGAGAAGAAGAGGGCTACTTAGAGGCAAAGCGTCTTTTGAAGGAAAGATTTGGCCAGGGCTACCGAATAGCCGCTGCACTAGTCGAGAAGCTCACAGACGGGCCGACTATCAAGTGAGAAGACGCTAGCTACCGCTTTACAGAAGTTTTCAACGCAGCTAACGAGCTGCTCAAATACCCTGCGGGAAATCGGCTTCGCAACGAAACTAGACAGTCAAGACAGTTTAAAGAGAATTGTGGACCGTCTTCCCTACAGACTGAGGCTACGTTGGCGCGAGGTGGTAGACGGCATAATCGATAGGGAGCAGCGAGATGTAACGGTGCAAGACGTTACCAAGTTCGTGGCAACAAAGGCGAGGGCCGCGAGCCACCCGGTCTTTGGTAAGGTCGACCCTCCCAAAACGACGCCACCAATCAAGCCCAATACGAGAAGTATTAGAGCCACAAACTATGGCACCCACGGAAGTGAACAGCCTACCAGCAACCAAGCAGCAGAGGCAGACAAAAGGCCCAAGCCCAAGTGTCCCCTCTGCAATAGCAGTCATTGGTTGTCGCGCTGCGACACATTTAAGAAACAGTCTATTCAAGATAGGCTAAAGCTAGTCAGAGAGAAAAAACTCTGTATCAACTGTCTTTGTACAGGCCACTTTGTACACGCTTGTCAGAAGGACAGTTTCTGTAAGGTCGAGGGTTGCACCAAAAAAACACTCTACCTTCCTCCATCCCAGACAAGCAAGCGCAAACGCTACGAGAAGCGACTCAATCGAGCCAGTACCAAGCACAAGTACAGCCTCTGAGGCAGCTACGAACGGTTTCGTGAGTATGGCTTCAAACTCATCCGCAAGTACCCTAGTAACAGGACTTGCTATCGTACCGGTGAAGGTAAAGGCTCCAGGTAAATCTAGAGTTATAGAAACGTATGCCTTTTTGGACAACGGGTCCAATACCACCTTTTGCACCGAAGAACTGATGCAGAAGCTTGGAATCAAGGGCAGAAAAACAAAACCTCTCTTTGACAACAGTTCAAAGCAAAAACGCAGCAGTTGAATGCAGACTCCTGAACCTTGAAGTCTTCGACCTGAAGCAAGAACACCAAATCGACCTCCCTAACGTGTATTCCATGCACAAACTCCCGGTATCCAGCGCCGACATCGCCACACGTCAGGACATAGACCGCTGGCCACACCTTAAAGGCATCGAGCTGACGGCCATCGACGCTGATGTCGGGCTGTTGATCGGTTGTGATGTCCCCGAAGCCCTACAGCCGCAAGACATCAGAATTAGTCAAAACGGAGGCCCATACGCTACGCGCACCCTGCTGGGGTGGACAGTAAACGGCCCTCTTGGCAAACGCGGCAACAACACACCAACCGCTAACCACATACGCGCAGATGCCGAATTGAGTCACCAGTTCGAGCGGTTCTGCAACTTCGAATTCAACGACTCGGAACAAGACGGGCAGGCCGCGATGTCCAGAAACGACGAGAAGGCATTGAGAACAATGGAGGAGACAGTTCAACTGAAAGCCTCACATTACGAGATGGCTCTCCCATGGAAGAATTCGCCGCCCTGCCTGGAAAACAACAGAACCATGGCCGAGCATCGCCTCAATCTGCTCAAGAGGAGGTTACAGAAGGATGAGTCTACTTTTCAAAGGTACAAGGCATTTATCGACGATCTTATCTCGAAGGGACATGCAAGAAAAATCCCTTCATCTGAAGAACACAGCTCCCCCGTCTGGTATCTACCTCATCACCCCGTATACCACCCACAGAAGCCAAACAAGGTTAGAGTTGTTTTCGATTGCTCTGCGAAGTGGCGAGGAACGTCCCTTAACGACCAGCTGTTGCAGGGGCCGGACCTAACCAACTCTCTCGTTGGCGTCCTGACGCGCTTTAGGCAAGAGCCCGTGGCCCTGATGGCAGATATCGAAGCCATGTTCTACCAAGTTAGAGTTAGGCCGAGCGATCGCAACTGCTTACGATTTCTGTGGTGGCCTAGTGGAGACTTCAGCCGTACTCCAGAAGAGTACCAAATGTGCGTACATTTGTTTGGAGGCACTTCATCACCAAGCTGCGCAAACTTCGCCCTCAGAAAAACAGCCACGGATAACGAAAAGGACTTCGATCCGACCACAGTAAATACCGTCTTGTCCAACTTCTACGTAGACGACTGTCTAAAATCAGTAGCAACGACCGCAAAGGCAATACGCCTTACTTCACAACTCCGACAACTGCTCGCCCGAGGTGGTTTCCGTTTAACCAAGTGGCTCTCGAACAACAAGGCTGTACTGCAATCCGTACCGGAATCAGAAAGAGCAGCGACAGTAAAAAATCTCGACTTCGACGAAAATCTCACAGAGAGAGCACTCGGCGTCCAATGGAACGTACAAGCTGATACGTTCAACTTCAAGATCACTAACAAAAATAAGCCCTCTACGCGAAGAGGCATTCTATCTATCGTTAGTTCTGTTTACGACCCATTAGGCTTCGTTAGCCCAGTCATTCTAACTGCCAAAATGATCCTGCAAGAGTTGTGCCGCAAGAAGTTGAAATGGGATGACATAATCCCCGAGAAAGAGTTGCGCGATTGGGAAACTTGGCTGAAGGACCTCCCGAAGCTCGAGCAGTTCGCAATCAAACGATGTTTTAAACCACAATACCTAACAGCCATCAAATCCTGTGAGCTCCATCACTTCTCTGACGCCTCAGAGCTCGGTTACGGAGCAGCGTCCTATCTTCGCCTGGTGACCGAAACCGGACAAGTACACTGCGCACTGGTAATGGCTAAGTCACGATTGACACCCTTGAAGCACGTGATTATTCCCAGGTTGGAGTTAACGGCCGCAGTCCTGGCAACCAGGCTCGACAGGATGATTAGAAAGGAAATCGCTGATCCTATTGACAAGTCGACGTTCTGGACAGACAGCACGTGCGTCCTGCGCTACATAAGGAACCAGGAGAAGCGATTTCAAGTGTTCGTAGCTAACCGCGTTACGAAAATACTCAGCCAGTCAGAAGAAACGCAGTGGCGTTACGTCGACACAGCATCTAACCCCGCCGACGAAGCATCTAGAGGTATGACAGTCGACGTTCTTTTACAAAACCTACGTTGGACAAATGGTCCAGAATTCCTTCACCAGACAGAGGACGCATGGCCGCAACAGCCAGCCGACTTTGGTCTGATTGCAGACAACGACCCAGAGGTAAAGAGAGAAATAACTGTCTGCGCCACCGAAGCAAAACCAGATCCAGTGACAGAAATAATCGAGCGTTTCTCGTCATGGAACCGCCTAAAGAGAATAGCTGCATGGATATTGCGCTATAAGTCTAAACTCCAGCAAGCCACAGCTAGGCGTAAGGCAAACGACCACGTCAAGTTCCAGGCAGCTAGCGAAATCCACCCAATAGAAGTAGTCGAGCTACAGAATGCAGAGTCAGCACTTCTAAGACATGTACAGAAACGTTGCTTTAGCGAAGAGCTTCTAATCCTGAAACCAGTCAATCCCCTCTGCGATTTGCGCAAGAAAATCGCTGTTCAGAAAGGTAGCAACATCTACAAGCTCGACCCGATATTGATGGACGGCCTCATACGGGTAGGAGGTCGTCTCCATCGAGCACCAATCGACGACGAGACGAGACACCCCATTGTGCTGCCGAAGAAGCATCACATCGTAGAGCTGATCACCAGGTATTATCACCACCTGTCTGGCCACTCGGGCCTAGAGCATACTCTCTCGCTGATGAGAGAGAGGTTCTGGGTAATCAACGCACGTTCTACAGTAAGGAGCACTCTAAACACATGCTTCAGTTGCAGAAGACGGCAGGCACCTGCAGCACGTCAGAAAATGGCTAGCCTGCCTGCAGATCGCATAACACCTTCGAAACCGCCATTCACTTACGTAGGAGTGGACTGTTTCGGGCCGTTCGAAGTACGACGCGGACGGACCCACGTTAAGAGGTACGGCGTTTTGTTTACATGCTGAACATTACGCGCCGTTCACATAGAAGTCGCAAGCACCTTGGATACAGAATCCTTCATCAACGCCATGCGACGGTTCACCGCCAGGAGAGGACTGCCAATCGAAATGCGCTCAGACAACGGAGGCAACTTCGTTAAGGGCGAAAGAGAGCTCAGAGAAGCAATAAGGGATTGGAATCAAGCGCAGATCCACGACTACCTCCTGCAGCGCAACATCAAGTGGACATTCAACCCACCAGCCGGCTCCCACCACGGCGGAGTATGGGAGCGCTGTATCCGTACAGTAAGGAAAGTCATGAAGGCAGTCGTCAGGGAGCAAAACGTTGGACGACGAAGGTCTCAACACTCTGATGTGCGAGGCCGAATCAATCATAAACAGTCGACCGCTCACAAAACTATCAGACGATCCTCGAGATATGGAGCCTCTGACACCCAACCATCTACTGCTGTTACACACAGGACCTACAACCCCACCCGGGACATTCAGCAAGCACGATAACTACACTCGACGGCGATGGCGACAAGTACAGTACCTGGCCGACGTCTTCTGCAAACGATGGATCCGCGAATATCTCCCGTCACTTCAGGAACGGCAGAAATGGAACAAGGAGTACAGAAACTTCCAAGTCAACGACATCGTGTTAGTACTAGACGAAAACTCCCCACGCTGCTCATGGCCGCTAGGACGCATCCTGGAGGTTTACAATAATCGCAGGGACGGTCTTGTGCGCTCTGTCAAGCTGAAGACTAGAACAACCATTCTAGTGCGACCCATCGACAAGATAGTCCTCCTCGAGGCTGCAACTGTGTCAACCAACGATAAGTAGATAACATATTATATGGACACTGAACATTCTAAGTATTATGAACACTTTATTAGTAGATGTTAGCATTAGTTAGGTAAGTCAGTCATCGCGTTTCAAACCCCCTCAAAGTTTTTTATGTAAATGCTACCCTCGGTAACGCATTTAAGGGGCCGGAATGTTGGTTTTGAAACGTGATGTCTTTAATTAGTATAAACAGAACGTAAGGATTAGATATCCCAAATTGATTGATTGATTATCAAGTTAACAAGATTAAAGTAGTAGGGCTAGGCCTACCACCCTATCTCGCTATTTCCGTTAGAAACGCCTAGAGGCACGACTCACGCAACCTCAGGCACGTTTTCCCCACTATAAAAGTAAGCGGTCCATAGAGAATATTTAGTTTTTAGTGTATACGCTACAGTGTTGGCAACTTTGGTTTTGGACCATATTCTATCTACGCTAAACTCTCAAACCGCTATCATTTGGTGCATGTGTAGACCAAAAGTAAGTACAGTAATATATTTTTAAGCTAGCTCAGTTAAGTTAAGATCGTTGGAAAACGTATATAAATTGGAAAACAATCAAGAACGATTTATATGTAATCACGCTATCTTAGATCAAGTACGTTTTAACATGCCAATGTTAGAGAAACTTGTTAATCGGATTTATTACTCAACACTTATTCAACATTCGTATTCTCGAATTGTTATTGATTATGCTAGCAAGTTGAAATCGACATTATCTTCATTTTGTATGCAATGATTTGCTATCTATCTTATGCAGTTATACGTATATCTTTATCGCATTTATGTTTGTAAGGATTTATGTCACGTTATATGCAATTGCTAACGCGTATGTATGCGACACTCGTTTTCTCGTCATTCGCTACCGAAGCGAACCGTGTGGCCTGCAAACGCACGCAAACATTGATTCCTGTAATTACCTCATGTTATATTGTATGATCTACTAGTTTTACATCTAGGATTGTAATTATCTTATTTCAGTTCGAACCGTCAAAGGTTTCCCATCAAATCGTCAAATATCGTCATATCACCGAATCGTGTTATCGTCGAATTCATCTATCGTCAATCTATCAGCTACTCATCATTGTAGAGACATTGAACATTGATCAATAAACCTTGTCACCACTCAATTCTGTCGAGTTCGAAAACTATTCTGTGCACCAAGTCTACCCTAGTGTGATCCGTTTGGAAATCGTGCTAATCAACAATTCTATAGTCCTTACGAATTACATTAAAGTTCGAATTTTGATACATCACGTAAGAATTCGAAGGATTTGGGCGAAACATCCGCATCCGGATAACGCCCGCGTCACACAACTCGTCACACGATCACGCCACGTGCCGCTTCGGAAACAGGACTCCGATACGTGCACTCGTCAATCTCTCCGTTTGACCATCACTCAAACGTCCGTATGTCAAGTTCTCATCAAGGAAATTGAATTACGTCAATGGCTTCTGGAATGGATATGGATAACTTAAAAAGGCACGCTCGCACGCCAAAGGCAACTTTACGAAAAGAGTAAACAAAGTAAACGAGTTAATGGCTACCGGAAGTTACGAAAACATTGACCCTGTAAAGGAGGCCACGCTAGCCGCAAGAGAATCATTCAAGTCATTTCAAATGGCACACGAGACATTTCATAATCAGCTAACTAGCGCAGAGGAAATAGAATTATCAAACAGTTACTATAGCCTTGCTCTAGAAACAATCGCGGACGTAGAAAAACAAGTACAAAACTGGGTCACGGAATTAGAATACTCGAGGCCGTTGACAAGTCTAAGTACACACATTCTGCCAGGCGACTCAGCGAGCAATTTAGGAACTCATCATTCAGTTCTCTCCTCACGCAGCAGCACTAGAAGCACCGTAAGTGCGAAGGCTAGAGCAATGGCAAAAAAGGCAGCGCTAGAAGCAAAGGCGGCGTCCCTCAAAAGCTTGCATGCACTACAAACCGAGGAACTCGAAATCCATCAGAAGAGAGCTGAGCTCGAGCTCCAAACAGAAATTTCAGCGGCAGAAGCCGAGAAAAGAGTATATGAACAGGCCGAGGCTGAGGAAACAGCAGAGTTCGCTCACCTACCTAACGTCAATTTTAGTTCCACTCCACTCGAGCGACAGACCACAGGTAACCCGGTAACCGAACCGGTACCTACTCACTCAGAGAACCAGCCCGCCTTTAGCGCCCCGCTACCGCCTAATCAGACACCCCTCTCAAGTAAGCCCAAGACAACGTTAAACCCTAGGACCACAGCATGGCACTACGAGGCGACCCCTATCAATCAGTCTAGCACTCTACAGGAAGAGCTTGTTACGAGGCTAATGGAGAACCAGGACCGCCAGAGCCACGCCCTGCAGCAACTCGTGCAGCAACAACAGCAAAGCGTGACTGCACTCACCCTCCCACAGCCGAGCCTACAAGTCTTCAACGGCGATCCGGTAGAGTACAGCGACTTCGTCCGCGCATTTGAGCAGCTGATCGAGATGAAAACCCAAAGCCCTAGTACGCGTCTCTACTATCTGGTCCAGTACACAACAGGTCATGTCCAGGAGTTAATGCGCAGCTGCCTGTCCATGAGAGAAGAAGAGGGCTACTTAGAGGCAAAGCGTCTTTTGAAGGAAAGATTTGGCCAGGGCTACCGAATAGCCGCTGCGCTAGTCGAGAAGCTCACAGACGGGCCGACTATCAAGTCAGAAGACGCTACCCGCTTTACAGAAGTTTTCAACGCAGCTAACGAGCTGCTCAAATACCCTGCGGGAAATCGGCTTCGCAACGAAACTAGACAGTCAAGACAGTTTAAAGAGAATTGTGGACCGTCTTCCCTACAGACTGAGGCTACGTTGGCGCGAGGTGGTAGACGGCATAATCGATAGGGAGCAGCGAGATGTAACGGTGCAAGACGTTACCAAGTTCGTGGCAACAAAGGCGAGGGCCGCGAGCCACCCGGTCTTTGGTAAGGTCGACCCTCCCAAAACGACGCCACCAATCAAGCCCAATACGAGAAGTATTAGAGCCACAAACTATGGCACCCACGGAAGTGAACAGCCTACCAGCAACCAAGCAGCAGAGGCAGACAAAAGGCCCAAGCCCAAGTGTCCCCTCTGCAATAGCAGTCATTGGTTGTCGCGCTGCGACACATTTAAGAAACAGTCTATTCAAGATAGGCTAAAGCTAGTCAGAGAGAAAAAAACTCTGTATCAACTGTCTTTGTACAGGCCACTTTGTACACGCTTGTCAGAAGGACAGTTTCTGTAAGGTCGAGGGTTGCACCAAAAAACACTCTACCTTCCTCCATCCCAGACAAGCAAGCGCAAACGCTACGAGAAGCGACTCAATCGAGCCAGTACCAAGCACAAGTACAGCCTTCTGAGGCAGCTACGAACGGTTTCGTGAGTATGGCTTCAAACTCATCCGCAAGTACCCTAGTAACAGGACTTGCTATCGTACCGGTGAAGGTAAAGGCTCCCGGTAAATCTAGAGTTATAGAAACGTATGCCTTTTTGGACAACGGGTCCAATACCACCTTTTGCACCGAAGAACTGATGCAGAAGCTTGGAATCAAGGGCAGAAAAACAAACCTCTCTTTGACAACAGTTCAAAGCAAAAACGCAGCAGTTGAATGCAGACTCCTGAACCTTGAAGTCTTCGACCTGAAGCAAGAACACCAAATCGACCTCCCTAACGTGTATTCCATGCACAAACTCCCGGTATCCAGCGCCGACATCGCCACACGTCAGGACATAGACCGCTGGCCACACCTTAAAGGCATCGAGCTGACGGCCATCGACGCTGATGTCGGGCTGTTGATCGGTTGTGATGTCCCCGAAGCCCTACAGCCGCAAGACATCAGAATTAGTCAAAACGGAGGCCCATACGCTACGCGCACCCTGCTGGGGTGGACAGTAAACGGCCCTCTTGGCAAACGCGGCAACAACACACCAACCGCTAACCACATACGCGCAGATGCCGAATTGAGTCACCAGTTCGAGCGGTTCTGCAACTTCGAATTCAACGACTCGGAACAAGACGGGCAAGCCGCGATGTCCAGAAACGACGAGAAGGCATTGAGAGCAATGGAGGAGACAGTTCAACTGAAAGCCTCACATTACGAGATGGCTCTCCCATGGAAGAATTCGCCGCCCTGCCTGGAAAACAACAGAACCATGGCCGAGCATCGCCTCAATCTGCTCAAGAGGAGGTTACAGAAGGATGAGTCTACTTTTCAAAGGTACAAGGCATTTATCGACGATCTTATCTCGAAGGGACATGCAAGAAAAATCCCTTCATCTGAAGAACACAGCTCCCCCGTCTGGTATCTACCTCATCACCCCGTATACCACCCACAGAAGCCAAACAAGGTTAGAGTTGTTTTCGATTGCTCTGCGAAGTGGCGAGGAACGTCCCTTAACGACCAGCTGTTGCAGGGGCCGGACCTAACCAACTCTCTCGTTGGCGTCCTGACGCGCTTTAGGCAAGAGCCCGTGGCCCTGATGGCAGATATCGAAGCCATGTTCTACCAAGTTAGAGTTAGGCCGAGCGATCGCAACTGCTTACGATTCCTGTGGTGGCCTAGTGGAGACTTCAGCCGTACTCCAGAAGAGTACCAAATGTGCGTACATTTGTTTGGAGGCACTTCATCGCCAAGCTGCGCAAACTTCGCCCTCAGAAAAACAGCCACGGATAACGAAAAGGACTTCGATCCGACCACAGTAAATACCGTCTTGTCCAACTTCTACGTAGACGACTGTCTAAAATCAGTAGCAACGACCGCAAAGGCAATACGCCTTACTTCACAACTCCGACAACTGCTCGCCCGAGGTGGTTTCCGTTTAACCAAGTGGCTCTCGAACAACAAGGCTGTACTGCAATCCGTACCGGAATCAGAAAGAGCAGCGACAGTAAAAAATCTCGACTTCGACGAAAATCTCACAGAGAGAGCACTCGGCGTCCAATGGAACGTACAAGCTGATACGTTCAACTTCAAGATCACTAACAAAAAATAAGCCCTCTACGCGAAGAGGCATTCTATCTATCGTTAGTTCTGTTTACGACCCGTTAGGCTTCGTTAGCCCAGTCGTTCTAACTGCCAAAATGATCCTGCAAGAGTTGTGCCGCAAGAAGTTGAAATGGGATGACATAATCCCCGAGAAAGAGTTGCGCGATTGGGAAACTTGGCTGAAGGACCTCCCGAAGCTCGAGCAGTTCGCAATCAAACGATGCTTTTAAACACAATACCTAACAGCCATCAAATCCTGTGAGCTCCATCACTTCTCTGACGCCTCAGAGCTCGGTTACGGAGCAGCGTCCTATCTTCGCCTGGTGACCGAAACCGGACAAGTACACTGCGCACTGGTAATGGCTAAGTCACGATTGACACCCTTGAAGCACGTGACTATTCCCAGGTTGGAGTTAACGGCCGCAGTCCTGGCAACCAGGCTCGACAGGATGATTAGAAAGGAAATCGCTTATCCTATTGACAAGTCGACGTTCTGGACAGACAGCACGTGCGTCCTGCGCTACATAAGGAACCAGGAGAAGCGATTTCAAGTGTTCGTAGCTAACCGCGTTACGAAAATACTCAGCCAGTCAGAAGAAACGCAGTGGCGTTACGTCGACACAGCATCTAACCCCGCCGACGAAGCATCTAGAGGTATGACAGTCGACGTTCTTTTACAAAACCTACGTTGGACAAATGGTCCAGAATTCCTTCACCAGACAGAGGACGCATGGCCGCAACAGCCAGCCGACTTTGGTCTGATTGCAGACAACGACCCAGAGGTAAAGAGAGAAATAACTGTCTGCGCCACCGAAGCAAAACCAGATCCAGTGACAGAAATAATCGAGCGTTTCTCGTCATGGAACCGCCTAAAGAGAATAGCTGCATGGATATTGCGCTATAAGTCTAAACTCCAGCAAGCCACAGCTAGGCGTAAGGCAAACGACCACGTCAAGTTCCAGGCAGTTAGCGAAATCCACCCAATAGAAGTAGTCGAGCTACAGAATGCAGAGTCAGCACTTCTAAGACATGTACAGAAACGTTGCTTTAGCGAAGAGCTTCTAATTCTGAAACCAGTCAATCCCCTCTGCGATTTGCGCAAGAAAATCGCTGTTCAGAAAGGTAGCAACATCTACAAGCTCGACCCGATATTGATGGACGGCCTCATACGGGTAGGAGGTCGTCTCCATCGAGCACCAATCGACGACGAGACGAGACACCCCATTGTGCTGCCGAAGAAGCATCACATCGTAGAGCTGATCACCAGGTATTATCACCACCTGTCTGGCCACTCGGGCCTAGAGCATACTCTCTCGCTGATGAGAGAGAGGTTCTGGGTAATCAACGCACGTTCTACAGTAAGGAGCACTCTAAACACATGCTTCAGTTGCAGAAGACGGCAGGCACCTGCAGCACGTCAGAAAATGGCTAGCCTGCCTGCAGATCGCATAACACCTTCGAAACCGCCATTCACTTACGTAGGAGTGGACTGTTTCGGGCCGTTCGAAGTACGACGCGGACGGACCCACGTTAAGAGGTACGGCGTTTTGTTTACATGCTTAACATTACGCGCCGTTCACATAGAAGTCGCAAGCACCTTGGATACAGAATCCTTCATCAACGCCATGCGACGGTTCACCGCCAGGAGAGGACTGCCAATCGAAATGCGCTCAGACAACGGAGGCAACTTCGTTAAGGGCGAAAGAGAGCTCAGAGAAGCAATAAGGGATTGGAATCAAGCGCAGATCCACGACTACCTCCTGCAGCGCAACATCAAGTGGACATTCAACCCACCAGCCGGCTCCCACCACGGCGGAGTATGGGAGCGCTGTATCCGTACAGTAAGGAAAGTCATGAAGGCAGTCGTCAGGGAGCAAACGTTGGACGACGAAGGTCTCAACACTCTGATGTGCGAGGCCGAATCAATCATAAACAGTCGACCGCTCACAAAACTATCAGACGATCCTCGAGATATGGAGCCTCTGACACCCAACCATCTACTGCTGCTTACACACAGGACCTACAACCCCACCCGGGACATTCAGCAAGCACGATAACTACACTCGACGGCGATGGCGACAAGTACAGTACCTGGCCGACGTCTTCTGGAAACGATGGATCCGCGAATATCTCCCGTCACTTCAGGAACGGCAGAAATGGAACAAGGAGTACAGAAACTTCCAAGTCAACGACATCGTGTTAGTACTAGACGAAAACTCCCCACGCTGCTCATGGCCGCTAGGACGCATCCTGGAGGTTTACAATAATCGCAGGGACGGTCTTGTGCGCTCTGTCAAGCTGAAGACTAGAACAACCATTCTAGTGCGACCCATCGACAAGATAGTCCTCCTCGAGGCTGCAACTGTGTCAACCAACGATAAGTAGATAACATATTATATGGACACTGAACATTCTAAGTATTATGAACACTTTATTAGTAGATGTTAGCATTAGTTAGGTAAGTCAGTCATCGCGTTTCAAACCCCCTCAAAGTTTTTTATGTAAATGCTACCCTCGGTAACGCATTTAAGGGGCCGGAATGTTGGTTTTGAAACGTGATGTCTTTAATTAGTATAAACAGAACGTAAGGATTAGATATCCCAAATTGATTGATTGATTATCAAGTTAACAAGATTAAAGTAATAGGGCTAGGCCTACCACCCTATCTCGCTATTTCCGTTAGAAACGCCTAGAGCCACGACTCACGCAACCTCAGGCACGTTTTCCCCACTATAAAAGTAAGCGGTCCATAGAGAATATTTAGTTTTTAGTGTATACGCTACAGTGTTGGCAACTTTGGTTTTGGACCATATTCTATCTACGCTAAACTCTCAAACCGCTATCATTTGGTGCATGTGTAGACCAAAAGTAAGTACAGTAATATATTTTATAAGCTAGCTCAGTTAAGTTAAGGTCGTTGGAAAACGTATATAAATTCAAGAACGATTTATATGTAATCACGCTATCTTAGATCAAGTACGTTTTAACATGCCAATGTTAGAGAAACTTGTTAATCGGATTTATTACTCAACACTTATTCAACATTCGTATTCTCGAATTGTTATTGATTATGCTAGCAAGTTGAAATCGACATTATCTTCATTTTGTATGCAATGATTTGCTATCTATCTTATGGCAGTTATACGTATATCTTTATCGCATTTATGTTTGTAAGGATTTATGTCACGTTATATGCAATTGCTAACGCGTATGTATGCGACACTCGTTTTCTCGTCATTCGCTACCGAAGCGAACCGTGTGGCCTGCAAACGCACGCAAGCATTGATTCCTGTAATTACCTCATGTTATATTGTATGATCTACTAGTTTTACATCTAGGATTGTAATTATCTTATTTCAGTTCGAACCGTCAAAGGTTTCCCATCAAATCGTCAAATATCGTCATATCACCGAATCGTGTTATCGTCGAATTCACCTATCGTCAATCTATCAGCTACTCATCATTGTAGAGACATTGAACATTGATCAATAAACCTTGTTACCACTCAATTCTGTCGAGTTCGAAAACTATTCTGTGCACCAAGTCTACCCTAGTGTGATCCGTTTGGAAATCGTGCTAATCAACAATTCTATAGTCCTTACGAATTACATTAAAGTTCGAATTTTGATACATCACGTAAGAATTCGAAGGATTTGGGCGAAACATCCGCATCCGGATAACGCCCGCGTCACACAACTCGTCACACGATCACGCCACGTGCCGCTTCGTCAATCTCTCCGTTTGACCATCACTCAAACGTCCGTATGTCAAGTTCTCATCAAGGAAATTGAATTACGTCAATGGCTTCTGGAATGGATATGGATAACTTAAAAAAGGCACGCTCGCACGCCAAAGGCAACTTTACGAAAAAGAGTAAACAAAGTAAACGAGTTAATGGCTACCGGAAGTTACAAAAACATTGACACTGTAAAGGAGGCCACGCTAGCCGCAAGAGAATCATTCAAGTCATTTCAAATGGCACACGAGACATTTCATAATCAGCTAACTAGCGCAGAGGAAATAGAATTATCAAACAGTTACTATAGCCTTGCTCTAGAAACAATCGCGGACGTAGAAAAACAAGTACAAAACTGGGTCACGGAATTAGAATACTCGAGGCCGTTGACAAGTCTAAGTACACACATTCGGCCAGGCGACTCAGCGAGCAATTTAGGAACTCATCATTCAGTTCTCTCCTCACGCAGCAGCACTAGAAGCACCGTAAGTGCGAAGGCTAGAGCAATGACAAAAAAGGCAGCGCTAGAAGCAAAGGCGGCGTCCCTCAAAAGCTTGCATGCACTACAAACCGAGGAACTCGAAATCCATCAGAAGAGAGCTGAGCTCGAGCTCCAAACAGAAATTTCAGCGGCAGAAGCCGAGAAAAGAGTATATGAACAGGCCGAGGCTGAGGAAACAGCAGAGTTCGCTCACCTACCTAACGTCAATTTTAGTTCCACTCCACTCGAGCGACAGACCACAGGTAACCCGGTAACCGAACCGGTACCTAATCACTCAGAGAACCAGCCCGCCTTTAGCGCCCCGCTACCGCCTAATCAGACACCCCTCTCAAGTAAGCCCAAGACAACATTAAACCCTAGGACCACAGCATGGCACTACGAGGCGACCCCTATCAATCAGTCTAGCACTCTACAGGAAGAGCTTGTTACGAGGCTAATGGAGAACCAGGACCGCCAGAGCCACGCCCTGCAGCAACTCGTGCAGCAACAACAGCAAAGCGTGACTGCACTCACCCTCCCACAGCCGAGCCTACAAGTCTTCAACGGCGACCCGGTAGAGTACAGCGACTTCGTCCGCGCATTTGAGCAGCTGATCGAGATGAAAACCCAAAGCCCTAGTACGCGTCTCTACTATCTGGTCCAGTACACAACAGGTCATGTCCAGGAGTTAATGCGCAGCTGCCTGTCCATGAGAGAAGAAGAGGGCTACTTAGAGGCAAAGCGTCTTTTGAAGGAAAGATTTGGCCAGGGCTACCGAATAGCCGCTGCACTAGTCGAGAAGCTCACAGACGGGCCGACTATCAAGTGAGAAGACGCTAGCTACCGCTTTACAGAAGTTTTCAACGCAGCTAACGAGCTGCTCAAATACCCTGCGGGAAATCGGCTTCGCAACGAAACTAGACAGTCAAGACAGTTTAAAGAGAATTGTGGACCGTCTTCCCTACAGACTGAGGCTACGTTGGCGCGAGGTGGTAGACGGCATAATCGATAGGGAGCAGCGAGATGTAACGGTGCAAGACGTTACCAAGTTCGTGGCAACAAAGGCGAGGGCCGCGAGCCACCCGGTCTTTGGTAAGGTCGACCCTCCCAAAACGACGCCACCAATCAAGCCCAATACGAGAAGTATTAGAGCCACAAACTATGGCACCCACGGAAGTGAACAGCCTACCAGCAACCAAGCAGCAGAGGCAGACAAAAGGCCCAAGCCCAAGTGTCCCCTCTGCAATAGCAGTCATTGGTTGTCGCGCTGCGACACATTTAAGAAACAGTCTATTCAAGATAGGCTAAAGCTAGTCAGAGAGAAAAAACTCTGTATCAACTGTCTTTGTACAGGCCACTTTGTACACGCTTGTCAGAAGGACAGTTTCTGTAAGGTCGAGGGTTGCACCAAAAAACACTCTACCTTCCTCCATCCCAGACAAGCAAGCGCAAACGCTACGAGAAGCGACTCAATCGAGCCAGTACCAAGCACAAGTACAGCCTCTGAGGCAGCTACGAACGGTTTCGTGAGTATGGCTTCAAACTCATCCGCAAGTACCCTAGTAACAGGACTTGCTATCGTACCGGTGAAGGTAAAGGCTCCAGGTAAATCTAGAGTTATAGAAACGTATGCCTTTTTGGACAACGGGTCCAATACCACCTTTTGCACCGAAGAACTGATGCAGAAGCTTGGAATCAAGGGCAGAAAAACAAACCTCTCTTTGACAACAGTTCAAAGCAAAAACGCAGCAGTTGAATGCAGACTCCTGAACCTTGAAGTCTTCGACCTGAAGCAAGAACACCAAATCGACCTCCCTAACGTGTATTCCATGCACAAACTCCCGGTATCCAGCGCCGACATCGCCACACGTCAGGACATAGACCGCTGGCCACACCTTAAAGGCATCGAGCTGACGGCCATCGACGCTGATGTCGGGCTGTTGATCGGTTGTGATGTCCCCGAAGCCCTACAGCCGCAAGACATCAGAATTAGTCAAAACGGAGGCCCATACGCTACGCGCACCCTGCTGGGGTGGACAGTAAACGGCCCTCTTGGCAAACGCGGCAACAACACACCAACCGCTAACCACATACGCGCAGATGCCGAATTGAGTCACCAGTTCGAGCGGTTCTGCAACTTCGAATTCAACGACTCGGAACAAGACGGGCAGGCCGCGATGTCCAGAAACGACGAGAAGGCATTGAGAGCAATGGAGGAGACAGTTCAACTGAAAGCCTCACATTACGAGATGGCTCTCCCATGGAAGAATTCGCCGCCCTGCCTGGAAAACAACAGAACCATGGCCGAGCATCGCCTCAATCTGCTCAAGAGGAGGTTACAGAAGGATGAGTCTACTTTTCAAAGGTACAAGGCATTTATCGACGATCTTATCTCGAAGGGACATGCAAGAAAAATCCCTTCATCTGAAGAACACAGCTCCCCCGTCTGGTATCTACCTCATCACCCCGTATACCACCCACAGAAGCCAAACAAGGTTAGAGTTGTTTTCGATTGCTCTGCGAAGTGGCGAGGAACGTCCCTTAACGACCAGCTGTTGCAGGGGCCGGACCTAACCAACTCTCTCGTTGGCGTCCTGACGCGCTTTAGGCAAGAGCCCGTGGCCCTGATGGCAGATATCGAAGCCATGTTCTACCAAGTTAGAGTTAGGCCGAGCGATCGCAACTGCTTACGATTTCTGTGGTGGCCTAGTGGAGACTTCAGCCGTACTCCAGAAGAGTACCAAATGTGCGTACATTTGTTTGGAGGCACTTCATCACCAAGCTGCGCAAACTTCGCCCTCAGAAAAACAGCCACGGATAACGAAAAGGACTTCGATCCGACCACAGTAAATACCGTCTTGTCCAACTTCTACGTAGACGACTGTCTAAAATCAGTAGCAACGACCGCAAAGGCAATACGCCTTACTTCACAACTCCGACAACTGCTCGCCCGAGGTGGTTTCCGTTTAACCAAGTGGCTCTCGAACAACAAGGCTGTACTGCAATCCGTACCGGAATCAGAAAGAGCAGCGACAGTAAAAAATCTCGACTTCGACGAAAATCTCACAGAGAGAGCACTCGGCGTCCAATGGAACGTACAAGCTGATACGTTCAACTTCAAGATCACTAACAAAAATAAGCCCTCTACGCGAAGAGGCATTCTATCTATCGTTAGTTCTGTTTACGACCCATTAGGCTTCGTTAGCCCAGTCATTCTAACTGCCAAAATGATCCTGCAAGAGTTGTGCCGCAAGAAGTTGAAATGGGATGACATAATCCCCGAGAAAGAGTTGCGCGATTGGGAAACTTGGCTGAAGGACCTCCCGAAGCTCGAGCAGTTCGCAATCAAACGATGTTTTAAACCACAATACCTAACAGCCATCAAATCCTGTGAGCTCCATCACTTCTCTGACGCCTCAGAGCTCGGTTACGGAGCAGCGTCCTATCTTCGCCTGGTGACCGAAACCGGACAAGTACACTGCGCACTGGTAATGGCTAAGTCACGATTGACACCCTTGAAGCACGTGATTATTCCCAGGTTGGAGTTAACGGCCGCAGTCCTGGCAACCAGGCTCGACAGGATGATTAGAAAGGAAATCGCTGATCCTATTGACAAGTCGACGTTCTGGACAGACAGCACGTGCGTCCTGCGCTACATAAGGAACCAGGAGAAGCGATTTCAAGTGTTCGTAGCTAACCGCGTTACGAAAATACTCAGCCAGTCAGAAGAAACGCAGTGGCGTTACGTCGACACAGCATCTAACCCCGCCGACGAAGCATCTAGAGGTATGACAGTCGACGTTCTTTTACAAAACCTACGTTGGACAAATGGTCCAGAATTCCTTCACCAGACAGAGGACGCATGGCCGCAACAGCCAGCCGACTTTGGTCTGATTGCAGACAACGACCCAGAGGTAAAGAGAGAAATAACTGTCTGCGCCACCGAAGCAAAACCAGATCCAGTGACAGAAATAATCGAGCGTTTCTCGTCATGGAACCGCCTAAAGAGAATAGCTGCATGGATATTGCGCTATAAGTCTAAACTCCAGCAAGCCACAGCTAGGCGTAAGGCAAACGACCACGTCAAGTTCCAGGCAGCTAGCGAAATCCACCCAATAGAAGTAGTCGAGCTACAGAATGCAGAGTCAGCACTTCTAAGACATGTACAGAAACGTTGCTTTAGCGAAGAGCTTCTAATCCTGAAACCAGTCAATCCCCTCTGCGATTTGCGCAAGAAAATCGCTGTTCAGAAAGGTAGCAACATCTACAAGCTCGACCCGATATTGATGGACGGCCTCATACGGGTAGGAGGTCGTCTCCATCGAGCACCAATCGACGACGAGACGAGACACCCCATTGTGCTGCCGAAGAAGCATCACATCGTAGAGCTGATCACCAGGTATTATCACCACCTGTCTGGCCACTCGGGCCTAGAGCATACTCTCTCGCTGATGAGAGAGAGGTTCTGGGTAATCAACGCACGTTCTACAGTAAGGAGCACTCTAAACACATGCTTCAGTTGCAGAAGACGGCAGGCACCTGCAGCACGTCAGAAAATGGCTAGCCTGCCTGCAGATCGCATAACACCTTCGAAACCGCCATTCACTTACGTAGGAGTGGACTGTTTCGGGCCGTTCGAAGTACGACGCGGACGGACCCACGTTAAGAGGTACGGCGTTTTGTTTACATGCTTAACATTACGCGCCGTTCACATAGAAGTCGCAAGCACCTTGGATACAGAATCCTTCATCAACGCCATGCGACGGTTCACCGCCAGGAGAGGACTGCCAATCGAAATGCGCTCAGACAACGGAGGCAACTTCGTTAAGGGCGAAAGAGAGCTCAGAGAAGCAATAAGGGATTGGAATCAAGCGCAGATCCACGACTACCTCCTGCAGCGCAACATCAAGTGGACATTCAACCCACCAGCCGGCTCCCACCACGGCGGAGTATGGGAGCGCTGTATCCGTACAGTAAGGAAAGTCATGAAGGCAGTCGTCAGGGAGCAAACGTTGGACGACGAAGGTCTCAACACTCTGATGTGCGAGGCCGAATCAATCATAAACAGTCGACCGCTCACAAAACTATCAGACGATCCTCGAGATATGGAGCCTCTGACACCCAACCATCTACTGCTGTACACACAGGACCTACAACCCCACCCGGGACATTCAGCAAGCACGATAACTACACTCGACGGCGATGGCGACAAGTACAGTACCTGGCCGACGTCTTCTGCAAACGATGGATGCGAATATCTCCCGTCACTTCAGGAACGGCAGAAATGGAACAAGGAGTACAGAAACTTCCAAGTCAACGACATCGTGTTAGTACTAGACGAAAACTCCCCACGCTGCTCATGGCCGCTAGGACGCATCCTGGAGGTTTACAATAATCGCAGGGACGGTCTTGTGCGCTCTGTCAAGCTGAAGACTAGAACAACCATTCTAGTGCGACCCATCGACAAGATAGTCCTCCTCGAGGCTGCAACTGTGTCAACCAACGATAAGTAGATAACATATTATATGGACACTGAACATTCTAAGTATTATGAACACTTTATTAGTAGATGTTAGCATTAGTTAGGTAAGTCAGTCATCGCGTTTCAAACCCCCTCAAAGTTTTTTATGTAAATGCTACCCTCGGTAACGCATTTAAGGGGCCGGAATGTTGGTTTTGAAACGTGATGTCTTTAATTAGTATAAACAGAACGTAAGGATTAGATATCCCAAATTGATTGATTGATTATCAAGTTAACAAGATTAAAGTAATAGGGCTAGGCCTACCACCCTATCTCGCTATTTCCGTTAGAAACGCCTAGAGCCAGACTCACGCAACCTCAGGCACGTTTTCCCCACTATAAAAGTAAGCGGTCCATAGAGAATATTTAGTTTTTAGTGTATACGCTACAGTGTTGGCAACTTTGGTTTTGGACCATATTCTATCTACGCTAAACTCTCAAACCGCTATCATTTGGTGCATGTGTAGACCAAAAGTAAGTACAGTAATATATTTATAAGCTAGCTCAGTTAAGTTAAGGTCGTTGGAAAACGTATATAAATTCAAGAACGATTTATATGTAATCACGCTATCTTAGATCAAGTACGTTTTAACATGCCAATGTTAGAGAAACTTGTTAATCGGATTTATTACTCAACACTTATTCAACATTCGTATTCTCGAATTGTTATTGATTATGCTAGCAAGTTGAAATCGACATTATCTTCATTTTGTATGCAATGATTTGCTATCTATCTTATGGCAGTTATACGTATATCTTTATCGCATTTATGTTTGTAAGGATTTATGTCACGTTATATGCAATTGCTAACGCGTATGTATGCGACACTCGTTTTCTCGTCATTCGCTACCGAAGCGAACCGTGTGGCCTGCAAACGCACGCAAACATTGATTCCTGTAATTACCTCATGTTATATTGTATGATCTACTAGTTTTACATCTAGGATTGTAATTATCTTATTTCAGTTCGAACCGTCAAAGGTTTCCCATCAAATCGTCAAATATCGTCATATCACCGAATCGTGTTATCGTCGAATTCACCTATCGTCAATCTATCAGCTACTCATCATTGTAGAGACATTGAACATTGATCAATAAACCTTGTTACCACTCAATTCTGTCGAGTTCGAAAACTATTCTGTGCACCAAGTCTACCCTAGTGTGATCCGTTTGGAAATCGTGCTAATCAACAATTCTATAGTCCTTACGAATTACAAACAATTCCTAATAAGAATATAAGTACTCTCTACAAATTCTACCAAAATAAATTATTTTAATTTTATTATTGACTGTATTCAGGAAGTGTTTTTACAAAAGTTTCATACCAGTAACAGTACAAGGAGCATGGCCGACACTCGATTGCCAAAACCAAAACTTCAAAGCTAAAAACGTTATGTAAAATCAATTATTTTCTCATAAAACTAATCAAGCATATCATAATTTGTTTTTCGACTCAATTACTGACACTGAGCATCAGGAAAATAAAATAAAGTACCTGAAAGTAAAGTACTGATTGCATAAGTCGGTCCCAGTTCGCTCTCTGTCGATCCTGATGTCGCTCACTAGCCGACTTATCACATATCATATCAGATTTTGTTCACGTCTCGAAATACGGAGACCTCCAATCTAATCACTCGTTATATGGTCTGATAAGATTTGAACAATCACATAACAACGCTTATTGCTCTAAACTACTTCCGTTGCGATAACTCTTCCAAGATCAATCCGAAGCTATTTTGTGAGCCATGTTTAGTGAAACTCTAGAAGGAAAAGAAAGGGTTTCTTTGAAACATTTGGAAGAGAGGCAAATTAGAGGGAATATCAATCGGAATATGCATTCGTTAGTGTTCCTAGGGCCGCCGTACAAAGCATTTGAAGTGGGAATTCACTCGAAATATTCAACGGCCAACGCTAGGTCCGCCGATCGACTGACGCACGTGGAATAAAACCACCGATGGTTTGGACTTGGTTCGACAGCTGGAGGGGAAAAAAAGCTTTCTTTTTGTCTTTCTTTGTGTCCTCTGAATCGATTGTGAATATGTGTCCTGTGTCCTGTCGAAGTAGCATAAAACTTAAGTTATATTATTGTCATTTTTCTCGAACATCTTTATAAACCTTCTTGTTTTTCAAACGTCCAGTCATTCTCTGTATTCACACATACACTCGATTGCAGAAACGTTGTAGTATACATTTATACAAATATACAAATATACAAATATCTAATGATATGCAAAATGTTAAACATGCTAAAATACAACTGTTTAAGCACAAAATAGTGCTGAAAATTATTGTTTTAGCCTTGCTGGATGCGATACTAATCTAAAATTGATGTTTCAGATCTATTAGAAGAAAATAATCGATGTTTCGCACTTTGTATCTCATTAGATATCTTGTATCTCATTAGATATATTTTGTATCTCATTAGATATATTTGTATAAATGTATACTACAACGTTTCTGCAAAGGAGTGTATACATATACATAAAATAACTCAGTCTTATGATATTTTAAATATTTATTCAGAATTTTGGGACCAACGGATGTCGCTGAAATTTACAACCTAATTAAAATGCAAGAGCATCGTTTTTCGTTTGAACAGAATATTAGTGTAAACATGATAACTCGCTAGGTAGCGACCACCTATCTAAAAGGAGCGAAAACAGCGACTTATGGAATCAGTCTACTGAAAAAAGCAAATTTGCAGTCTAAAACAGTCCGCCATTTTTCTCAGTTCAAGACTTGGTTTGGTTGTCTCACTCTTGTTTCCTATCGAACTTATTTGTCTTTCATGTTCATGATTGTTCCCTATTTTCCTCGGTGAAGTTCTGTCTTAACCCCTTTTTTCTTTGGAGTTGATGTTCTCTATTTTCTTTGGTCAAGTTTCCTCTCAAACTTATTTTTTCTTTCACGTTCCTGTAGTCTGTCTATCGTGAAATTTCGTCTACACGTTATCTTTCTCTTTCAGCTTTTTTTTGCATCTCCTTAGCTTTTCTTCTTCTGTCAAAAATATTTTTACTCTTCCCCGTTGTGACTTCTTTGTTCTCTCCGTTAACGTCCTCTTGGTTGATTTCTTTTGACATCGCAAAGAAAAGCTTAGTAATTCAATTTCATAATTGTAGTGAGACAATTTTCATTGTAGGCTAAATAGTGTGACTGTGGAGACATACGTTAGGTTTGAGAATTTCAGCTGCAATTAACTTTTCCAGAATTTCCCACGAGGAAATGAATGACACAAAGCTCAAGCTTTATTTAGCCAGAGAAAGAAAAAAGATGTCCAGGGCGACTGACTTTTCAAGGAAAGCAGGTCTCTGGTTGCGTGCATGTCCAGCGATCTTTTTTGCCACAATAAGACCTAATTGAAATGGATAAAGGTATTGTTTTATAAACTATTTTTTCTGGAGATTCTTTGATCAATGAGGATGTCGAATTAAAAAATATGTGCACTATCATGTGCCTGTTTAATATGGTTTGAATGCATCACCAAAACTGCAAGAACAGCATTCGTTTACACCAGCCATATGTGTTTAAAAAAAAAAAAAGAAGTGAGGGGTAATGTGAAGAAAATAAAAGTTGGGGCATGAGACATTTTTCTTGATTAGTTATTTTTAATTTTGCGAACCCCCCTAATTCCCCCACCAAGGTGAATCTAGATTCATTCACCGTCATAGCTAAAGGTTCCAGTTCTGAAACCTCTATGTTCTGCACTGATGATGCAATATGAGTCTTGTCAGTTTAAAAATAGTCTAGGCCACCAAGACACCTGATCAACGGCATATTCCCTTTTTTTAAGCTGGGCGAAACTCATATATATCAAATGACTGGGTGGCATTGTGTCTTTTTTAAAGCCTTTTTTTTGCAGATTCAAAAAAAGAAGAAGTGATGAATCAGAAAATGACTGTGGTCACCAAAAGCAATGTTTGTGGATTATTAAATTTGTGATAACATGTGTCACAAAAGCAAGGTTTGTGATATAAAATGTTTATTTTTAATAAAGACATCAAAATAGATCATATATTAAATAACGGAAAAAGTAGAGAGACAATATGTGCCTTGAGCGGGACTTGAACCGACGGCTTCGGCATTCCAGTCCGATGTGATACCACTACACCACCAAGACAACCACGCTGGCAACGCAGCTGCACAATGGTTGCTAGTTTCATACCAAAATATTTTGCTAGTTTCATACCATCATCGCGCGTCAACGCAGATGGTAATACCAATTTATGTAAAACTTAAGACATTATTTTCGAAGCTAATGTCTTCAAGTAGTCCGTAAAATGCATATTAAAACAAGACCGCTCAATGAGCGTATACTCGAGCATTATTATGACATTGACAATGACAGTGTTGCGGTGACGAGGGAGACCTATTGTGGTGGGTCCACGGTGAAGCTCAGAAACATGTATAAAAATTAAAGAATCTTACGAATTTTCGTTCACCGTCTGCCAAGTAACGTACTTGGGACGAAACCCATTTTTTTTTTTTTGAAGGGGTTTTTTGCCAATATTCCCCCCATGATCAGATGGTTAAACCGTCTATTCGATTTTGGTTTTTTCGTTCGTAATGAAAATGGAACCAGTTTGCGTGACGAGTTTGTAATGAAGGCGGCGTTTGTTTTTTTTTTTTGTTTTAATGAAAACGAGAAACATTCCAGAAGTGGAACCCCTCCACGAATCCGGCGTATGCGGGTTTGGTGGGTGTTTGGGAAAATGAGCACGGGTTGGTTTTTAAAAACCTAGGAAGTGGATTCCGATTGGCTTTGCCTTCGATTCAACCAATCATTTTTTCTTTTCTCTCTGGCATGCCATATTCCACCAACTGCCCTTCTTCTCTCGATACAAGCAACGAAGCCCTTCTTACACCAAGCACTTCTAGTTCGGTAAAAAGTCCCGTGGGGAACGATGAGTTTTTTAGTAACCTTCCTATTATAAGCGATGACCCAGCAACTTCTAGTTGTTTTTTTTTCGAACCCTAGAGCGGGAAAAACAATACTTTTTCGGAATTTAGTTTTTTGAAATATACGCTCGAAACTATTTGATCCGTTTTTTGAAAGCGAATCATAACTTTTTTCCAGAATTTAACTTGTCATTTAGGGTGCCGTTCGGATATCCATCGTCCCCGTTTTTTTTTGTTTTCCCCGGGAATCCCTTAAAAAAAACCGTTTTTGTTTTTTTTTTTTTTTGTTTTTTGTTGGAAAAACGGAAAAAAACTAAGACCTTTTAACATATACCCCTAGCAAAGCCTTTCATTTTTCCCTATCACCCGGGCAATCCAATCCGGAAGTTATATTGGCTCCGCAAGCAAATTAACTACCCAAAACTCAAATGTGAAGTTCCGCCATCTATTTGTTTTTTTACTTTGAATGTCCCCCAAAATTTTTTTTTTCAAGAGGTTTTGTGAAGAACGTTTTTTTGCTGTCCCTTCCGCGCGCCCCATTGCTCCCCCCATGTTTTTTTTGCTTTTTAATGACAATCCCTTTATAACAAAGTGGAAGTTTTTTTCCCAAGCATTTCTTGATTTGTTATGAATAGTTTTTGGTTCGGAATCGATTGAAAGGTTGAAAAGAATTTTTGATTTCCAAGACAGTGTTAAAAGTTATACCGAGGATTTTTTGGGGAAGGCTTTTGTTTTTAAATGTTCCAATCCTAACGGCCTGAAAAAAAACAATCGAGTTTTGGTTCCCAAAGATGACCAAAGATTGGGAATATTTTTTTTTTTGATTGGCCCCACGGCAACTTTTTTTAATTATGACTTTACCTTACTCCCCAACAAATTTTTCTTACTCCCCTATTTAATAATATACCTTAGCTATATGAGGACTTCCTAATTTTTTTAACTTATATAGATTTTATAACCTTGGGAATGGGGTACCCCGTGGGAAAAAAACGGCTAGGAAGAAACTATTAGATGGATTTGTTTTTTTTTCAAACTTCTCTCAAAATGGGTTTTCCCTAAAATTTTTTTTCTGATTTTTTTAAAACACAAACATGGCCCTTTTTTACAAAACCGTATTTAATCGCTTTAATTTTTTTTGAATTTTTTTTTTTTTGAGTTTTTTTTAGTGATTTTTTTTTTTAATACAGCGATTTGTTTTCTTCCCCATTATTAAGAGTTTCCCATGAAACAACTTGGCAAGTAACTAAAAAACTCGCGGGGCTACCAAAACATTGGCAGTTATGTTTGGGGAATACGAAATTTAGTTTCCCGGTACAGAATTTAAAACTTTTTGCAAGTTTTCCAAGGAATGAACTGGGTTTTTGTATTTTTTTTTTTACCATGAATTTTAGCCCCGTCCCTTTTTATCACCCCTTTTTAAATATTCCATCAAACAGAAAAGCCCCCCCCGCCCACCAGAAGCAAATTTAAAATTAATTCGTGGTTCCCCACTGTCGTAGCCGGGTTAAGGGCGTTTTTTTCTCCCTGGAAAGAACCCCAGGAAAAGTAAAAAGGATTTTTATTATTGTTCCAATTCCCAGGTGGAAAAATCGTATTGGCCGGATCCTGGGGTCAAGTCCCCCCCCTGTTTGGGGGTTTTTTGGGGTTACGAAAGGGACCTTGGCCAAGGCGGTTTTTTTGGTAAGACTGGGTTTCCCGACCTTGTAAAGAAATGCCCCCAATCGGTTTGGTGCAATGTTTTTGCCTGATTAGGTCCGGGGTGATAAAAGACTCTACCCCCCCCACCGTATAAACCGCGTATTAATATAATAGCGGAAGAAAAGGGCTTTGTTAGTATTCCCCCCGTTAAACACTTGTTTTTTGTCGACCCCGAGAATTTTTACCCCATCGAAAAAGCTTTGTGCCGGATTTCAACGTTTTTTGGGGAAGTTCAACAGATGGAAGTTTGGCCCTAACGTAAAAAAGTGTCCCGAAATCTGTGTCGGGTGTTATGGGGAAGAGAGACCCCGAAAAAAATTCCCAAACGAGTTAGCGCCACCAAGAAGAGACCCATGTAAGTTTATGCTTTGAGAAAAGTGACGTTTTTAGGTTTTTTTTTTCCCACAATGTAAAAATTTGGCTGGGCCGATTTGTTTTTTGGGACCAGAACAAAACCCGAAGTTCAAATGTCCCCGCTCATATTTTATTCCCAAAAACCAACTTTGGGAAGCTCCCATGTACAGTGTGTCATTGAAATTTAACTTTCGCTGAGACCTTTAAAATTTTTGAAGACTAATTCCCACTGAGGTATTTTTTTACTAGCCCGTTGAGTTTTTGGTAAAATCGCAACATTACCTCCCCTTTAAAAGGAGTTTTTTTATAAAAACAGTAAAAATAATTTTCCGAGAATAAAGAATTCCAAAAGACCGCACCGACCATCAATAAATCACTTTTGTAGCAAATCCCAAGGGTCCAGCCCGGTTTTGGGTCCCAAAGGGAAGCAAAGCGAGCTGGCCGTTTTTTTTTTTTTTTCTAATGGAAATTTTTCACAAGTTTTTTTTCACTTACTGAAAATCGCTAAAAAAAAAAACACCGCCCAAACAAAAGAAATTTTTTTTTAAAGGTAAATCTGAAGCGTGGTTTTTTTTTTTCAAAGCAGATAATCCTAGACCAGGCGAAAATCCGTGACCAGAAGTTTTTTGCAAAAAAAATCATCTAAATATCCCAACCTAGCCACCGTTTTTTTCCCTTCCACGAGGCCCCAATTTTCAAACTAATTTGTAAAATATTTTCTTTTTCTTTCTTGTCATTCTAAAATAATAGGAAATATAAGTTTTTAATATTTATGAAAAAATGGGATTTCCCCCTTCCATGCTTAAAAAATTGGAACCTGTGTTTTGTCCAAATTGGGACCACTATTTCCCCTTTTTTTCTTTAAATTTTCTGCTGGTTTTAGTCAAAATTACAATAATCTGGGGGGTAAAAATGTCGCCGGTAAATTAGTTTACAGGTGTGAAAGGGTTTAAATGTTTTTTTTTTGTCCAAAGATCCTTGTTTTTTGATCCCTATCTGGTAGTGCCTACTACAGCCAAAAAACATCCCCGGGACCAAAAACTTGTCCAAAGGTTTTGCATTCCCAGCAAAACCGATTTTTCAAACCAAGAAAAGGGGGGAATGTTTTTACACTATGTAGATTGTTTAACATGTAAAAGTAAAAATGAAAGTTGAAAAAAAAAGAAAGCCTCCCCCATATTTGTTTTTTTTTTTTTGTATTTGAAGTTGGAGTTTATTTTCCGGGTAACCGTGACATAAACCCTGAATCCTGAGTTTTTTTTTTTTTTTTTTCTATAAGACCCTTTTGATAAAAATTGCCAATTGCTGTGGTTGGGAACTTGCCCCTTTTTTGTTTTCCTCAGAATCAAAAATTTTCCCAGAAAAGACAGACTCCCCTAAAAAAATCCCCTAATTTTGGTGAACGGTTTTAAAAAAAAAACCTTTAAAAAAAAAGGTTTTTGGGTACCCAGGAACGTACTAAACCCCCAAATACTCCTACGCACTAACCTTTTTTGTTTTGCCCAGAGAGTTATAATTATAGCTTTGTTCTCCCCACCTAAGTGAACAAATCAAAACATTGGAAATCTTTGGGTTCCCCCCCCCCCTGTTTTCTGGAGAACCCAATCCGAAATGGAATAATGAACACCCCTATAGGTTTTTTCAAACATTGGTTTTGTGTTCCTAATATTGTTCCCACATTAACAAACACCTTAGCAAACCCATTCAAACAATACAGCAAAATAATTTTGTAAAAAAACGAGGTGGGGGTAAAAAACTGTACAGCCCAAGGGTTTTTCCATGCCGTGGAAGTAACCGATGCTTTTTTTCTAAAGAAAATTTTTTGAAATTGCTGTGCTGTGCCGGTGCATTACAGTGGCATTTGCCCCCGTTTGGTTTTTTTTTCAGTCCCATAACCAATGTACATAATTTTTTGGATATTTCGCCTTCTAAAAAATATTTTAATGAAGACAATTGTTGTCCCCCTACAATGTAAATCTAACCCACCAATCACTAGTTCAAAACCTTTTTGTAGATAGTTGGGATTTTTTTTTTGTTTCGCAACAATTAATCTCCATAGTCCCCCCCCCTTGTAAGCCCGTAAATTTCGTTGTTATTTTTTTCTCACCCCAATAAATATTTACAAAGTCCCCCCGCATCTTGTGGGTGGCAAAAATCCTAAATAACCATGGGTAAAGTTTGTTAGAGTCACAGACCCCGACAGCAAAATGGAACACGTATTTTTTTTTTTGTTTTTCATTTATAAACTGCAACTTTCCCTAGCAACAATTTCCATGAATACAACTATAACTAGAATTAAAATTTTCCTCCTTCTCTTTCAACCTTTTCTCCCTGGAAATTGTAAACAAAGTTTTTTTTTACCCAAGACAAATATAATCCAGTTAACACAAGGCTTCATGCCCGTGGGTCCCCACCTCTGCCGACAATGTTTTTTATACACAATACTGGGTTCGGAAGCCGCAATTTGTTAACTTCAATAACTTTTTGGGTGAACAAATTCATCTATTGCCCCAATGGTGGAATTGTTCCCAAAACTGCACAAACCCAAGTAGAGTTTTTTAATGTTTTGTTTTTTGGTATTAACGGGGAGTAGTTTTTACGGTAAAACATGGTTTTTCCCTTTTCTCCGTCAAAGTATGGGTAAACATGTACATGTTAGTTGGTACTTGTTCACGTGACCATTGGCCCCCAATGTTTTTTCAAGCATTCTGATTTGGTTTTTTTTTTTTTTTTTGAGCAACGACTTTTTTTTGTGGAACTTGTGATTTGGTTTTGAAAATATATGATCTTTTCCGATTCCATAGGTGTAAAAAAACTGTCAACTGTCCGGCCCCTCCTGTAAACTCCGTAATGGCATACCCGGTTTTTAAGAGTCGTATTTTTTTTCCACCACCATATTTTTTGTATTTTTTTTTTCTGCATTCTTTTTTTTTTCCAGACATATCCCCAATTGCCATGTTTTTTTGGAATTTTTAACAGAGAAACAAATGGATCACGGCCCAAGCCGTGGGGGGTATACCAATTTTTTACAAAATTAATTTGCCCAAGGATTTTTTCCTTCGTCTTAAAAAAATTCCTTTATCGTACGCGAAATTTTGAGTGGATTTGATCCATAACTTTCCTTAATCAACAATAATGCTTCCCTGAAAAAGCGAGAATTTCGTGCCATCATCCCAATCCAAATCTTCCCCCCGAAAAAAGGAAAAAATTCAGCAATGGCTACAGCCGAACATGTAGCGACGCTCAGACCGCTTGGAAAACTTTTTTTATCAGCCATTTAAAAACCCTGTAAAAATAAAATAGTGTTTTTTTTTGAAAAAACAGGAAAAAAACACGTTTTTTTTTTTGAAAAGAAATGCCTCTTTTTTTTTCTGGTCAGAATTAAACCGAAGAATGTTTTTTTGGTGAATTGCACTTTTTCGTGTTGTTGTATCCTAGACCTGGAAAAACACAAAACTGGTGAATAAAAAAGTGGAGTAAAAAAAAGGCTGGAGCTTTGATTCCAATGAAGACGAATCGGTCAAACTTTTTCCCTTTAAAATATTTTTGACATCATAAGTAAGATGAATGAGCCACGAAGGTCCAGGTAGCCCCAAAAAAAATATCCACCAAACAGTTTTTTTTTTTTGTCGTATTTTTTTTGGAATCTTTTTTCCAATCCGCTTTTTTTCCTCAGAACAAAGGAAATGGTTGGGTTGAAGCGATGGACCGTTTGTTTGATTTTTTTCCCCCCCCTGAAAGACATTTTTTTTTGAAAAAGAATATTTTTTTTCCTCTTTGACCATAATTTTTTACCTAAGAGATACTGAAAATTGTTTTTTTTCTTTGGCGGAACCCGCCCCCTGTGGTAAAAGCTTACCAGGACTGCGCTTCGTTTTTTCCCCACTCTTGTGGTGAGTAACATAAGGCCTTGTTCCCCTAGGCCTAATCTTTTTTTTTTTTTTCTTTGATATTTTGCCCATTTCCCCCCCCCCGTACACTGGAGAAAAAATATGTGTAACTATAGATGGTTACAGAACGGTGTTCTTGTCTTTTTTTTTTTTTTTTTTTATTTGAGAAAACTGAAGCCCAGTTATTAGATCCTTAGTTTTTTTTTGTAAGACCCCTTCAGTCCACCCGCCTTGGATCAAAAATAAATTTGGGGGACCGCATTCGGTCCCCCCCCCCCACCCCGGTTTTTTGATTTTTCCTGGCCCTAGTTTGTAGAACGGGTGGTCCCCCCCCAATGCTGTTCCCCCCCCCCCCCCCCTTTTTGAAAACATTTAGACTAGTTTTTTTGATTGGTGGGGATTGATCTGGCCGAAGTTTTTTTCGTAGATTGGTGTCACGCTGTTCCCCACTTGACATTTTAGTACTTGGTTTGGAAATTGGTGGGTTTTTGAAATTTTCCTGGAACCCCCTAGTTTGTAACGGTGTCCCCCACGGCTGTCCCCCTTTTTTGCCATTTAAGTAACTGGTTGATTTGTGGTTTGGGATTTCTGGCCTAGTTTTGTAGACGGTGGTCCCACGCCTGTCCCTTGCCATTTAGTAAACTGGTTTTTGAAAATTTGTGGGTTTGGATTTCGGCCGAGTTGTAGACGGTGTCACGACTTGTCTTGCCCATTTAAGTACTTGGGTTTTTGATTTGGTGGGTTTTTTGAATTTTCCTGCCCCCCTAGTTTTTGTAAGACGGTGGTCATGCTGGTTCCTTGCTTATTTTAGCAACTATTTTGAATTGGTGGGGTTTTTTTGATTCCTGGCCCTAGTTTTTGTTAGACGGTTGTCCCCCCACCTTGTCTTGCCATTTAGTTTAACTGGTTTGATTGGTGGTTTTTTTTGAATTCTGGCCGTAGTTGTAAGAAAACGCCCTTGTCTTGCCATTTTTAGTAACTGGGTTTGATTGTGGTTTTTTGAATTCTGGCCTAGTTTTGTAAGACGCTGTCATGCCCGGTCCCCCCTTTGCCATTTTAACCACTAGTTTTTTTTTGATTTGGGTGGTTTTGAAATCCTGGCCGAGTTTTGTAGGACGCCTTTGTACCACGCTGTCCCCCACCCCCTTTGTTTTGTTCAGATAATTTCAGGATTTATGCCAGGAAAAATTTGAGGATGTGCCAAGGGTAACTTAACCAGGGGTCCCAAAATAAAACAAGGTGAATTTGCACACCTGATTTTGGTGGAAATGGATAACCAAACCAAAAGAGAACCAACTCTGGGACCAAGAAAAATGTTTTTTTTTTTTTTTCTTTCGGCCTAGTTTTGTAGAGAGAATTGTCCACCCTTTGCTTTGAATTTCCCCCTTTTAGTACTGGGTTGAAATTTTTATGGGTTTGGACAAAACCTATTTGGTGAAAATTGGGGGGGGGGGGGCATTTTTACAAAAAAACATTACAATGTTTTTGTGCTAAAAATTTTGGTTGGGGATGGTGGTTTTTGTAAAAATTTAAGCCAAAACCTCTATAAAACCAAGGTTGTAAATTCTAGAGAGGGTTTTTCAGATTTCTGGGGTGGCAAAATCCCCTCCCTGAAATGAAAAAAATAAAAGCTGAAGAATGACACACAATTTTTGGTGGGAAGCTGTTTCCCTTCTAACCTCTTGGGCACCCCGAGTTTTTCTTGAATCCCAAATAGAACCAAAGTTGACATGGCCACCCTGGAGGTTGGTTTTTTTTACTGGTTTTGCAAACAGAGAGAAAACTGTTTTTTTTGATTTCCCTGGGGTGTCGATTGTGGTTTTACTTTATTACAAGTTGCCAAAGGCACTATTACTGGTACGCTTTAAATAGTCCCTGCCATTTAGTGAAACCAAGGGAAAAAACTGGTTTTGATTGGTGTTTTGTAGTTTTTTTTTGTGGAATTTAGTTTGTGTTTGGGCGTAGGCCTTTTCAATGACAGGTTGTTTCCCATGGCTTGGGCAAAAATACCAAGGTCAACCTTGTTGATCAAAAATCTAAATTTTCCCCCTCCCTGCCGATTTTTTTCAAAAGAACCCCCCAATAGAAAGGTAAAATTTTTTTATATTTTGATCATAGAATTCACTTAATAGCCCCCATTTTTTTTATTTGGCAAAGGGACCCCATCCATACAGGGGAAAATGGGGAAAAAAAGTTGGCTGTTTTTACACCAGGGGTTTGGGGGTTTGCCCAGGAGATGTTTTTTAACCAGTAAAAATTGCAAATGGTAGTTTTGCCCTCCCCGGGCCTTTTGATAACTGGGTTTTGTGAGGCGTGGCTTTTTTAGTAGGGGGTTTTTTTTTTTTTGACTTGTGGCCCAGGTTGGTTTTTTTGTAAGATTAGGAAATTTCCCCTGCCCCTTTTTTTACATAGTAATAAATAAAAAGTTTCAAGAATTTTTGGTTTTTGTTTTGTTGTTTTTGATAAAAATATTATTTAATTATGTAAACGGTGGGTTTATCATTAATTCCCTGCTATTTATTTATTGATTTGGTTGAAACAATTAGCTTTTAATTTTTGTGCTGCCTTTTAAAGCTTTTGAATTAACAAGTGGGGTTTGGTTGGGACGCTGTCCCTGAAACACTTTTTTCATATTCCAGAGTTGGATTTTTTCCCAGATTGAACCCTGGCCCCTAGTTTTTCTTGAAAAAACTGAACCTTTAAACCCCCACTGTTTTCACCCTGTGGCCATTGATTTTTTTTTAATTGGCCAACTGGGTTTTTTAAAGCCTTCAGGTTTTTTTTTTTTAATTCCACCTGCCCAGTTTTTTTTATAAGTCCCAGCCAACGAACCTATTTTAGTCATTTTAGAATTTTTTTTTTTTTGAAAGTTTTGTAACAAATTGGTTTAACCATACAACTTAGCCTGGGGCGGGGGTTTTTTTTTGTTAAAAACGTGTCCCCCCACTCAAAATAAAAAAAACTTTTTTTTGAAAAGTTAATTTTTTTTTTTGGGGTTTTGGTCCTCACGGGGGTTTGGAAATTCTGGCCGAGGAAAATACCTATTGTTAAAAAATCAAACACTATTTTTTTTTGTAATAAAAATTTATTGTGTTATATATATAATGTTTTTTTTTTTTTCCACATTAATAGCTTAAATAACCCCCAATGAAAAAGAGTCCCCCCCCCCCCCCTTTTTAATACTGAAATAGTGGTTTTTTTTTTTTTTTTTTGGAGCTGGGCCAAACCAATTGGGTACGGGTTCTGCCAAATTCACACGTCACCGATTGGAAGTCGCCACTGGTTGCCTGGCTGTAAACCCTTTACTTTGGTGTGGTTCACGGACATTTTTTTTTTTTTATACATCCTGGGTCCCCCCCCCCCCCTTTGCACGAAAAAGGTAATAGCGCTAATCAATGGTGGGTTTTAAATCCCTTTGCATCCGTTTTTGAAAAATAAGTTTGTCCATGGCTGGGGTTTATCCAAAATTAAACCATTAATCAAAAAAAAGATGGATAAAGGGGAAGTTTTTATCCAAATGAATACCGGCCCGTAAAGCCAGAACCCGGTGGTCCACATCTTCCTTTTTTTTCCCGAAAGACCAACTTTGGCTGGTGGCAAAAGCCGAAAAACCCTTTTTTACACTTGCACATAGAGGAAACAGTAAGTTTTTTTTTTTTTTTTTGTTTAATTGGTTCAAGTTACGTGGGGGGGAATCAGTTGGGATGTTTGTTTTACCAATTTAAGGCCCCAAACTGCCTTTGGGGCTCGTGTTCCCTCACCGACTGGCTACCAGGCCATTTAGTACCCCTTTTTTGATTGGTTCTTCACAGACACTCCCTGTGGGGGAGCAAACAGGGTTCTCCAATTTGGTAAAAGTTCCTCCCTTCGCAGTTTTTGGGTGTTTTATTAGTGTTTTTTTTTTTTGTTCCCCCCCCCACAACAATGCCTTCCTGATTTTGCGTGATGAAACACCTAAATAACGGCTTGCGAAAAGAGACTACTAGGGTTCCCCCCCAGTGGGATGAAAACCTAACTCTGGAGGAAAAAAGAAAAAAAAATTTTTTTTTTTCCTGTTTTTAACATAATCCACAGTTGTGGCTGCATTTTTTTTGTTTTTTTCCCTTTCTTGTCGGTTTTTTTTTTTTGATTTCCCAAAAATTCCTAAAGCCCAAAACCTTCCTTATTTGATTCTAATCAACATATTTAAGCAAATGTCCTTTGCCCCATTTAGAGGGAAAATAATTTGGTTTTTAAATTACATTTCAAACCAAGTGCCCTAGCACAAAAACCAAGGAAAAACCCCCCTTTATCAGAATGGCCCGCCCCCCACGACACAAAAAAAAACCCTGGATCTGTGGGGAGAATGCAAGGGAAGGAAAATCTGCCCCTAGTTCAAAAAAAGATTTGTTTCAAGTGGACGTGTGGAGAAACAAAACCACTAACTTTGGATCCCGTCTGTGGAACTGAAATATAACTCTTTCAGACTTCTAGATTTCAAAAAAAAAACCCTGGTCCCCCTTTCAATCCTCCCCCTCAACTTTTAGTCCCGAGCCATCTTTTACCTTTTTTTTTTTTCCCCGAACCGATGGGGGGGGGGGCACCCCCGATTCAAAACCCTGTTCCCCCTCCCCATGCAAAGCTTGGTACGAGATTGGTAGGGGGTTCGGCTTCTCCAACAAGGTTTTTTTTCCCGGGGGGGGGAAATTTTCTTGAACCCACCTTGAATAACAATTCAGTACTGGGTTTTTGAAAATGCGAATACAAGACCTGCCCCGTGAAAAATGGCCATAAATCTTGACCCCTCGATTGTCACCCCATGTTCCTGAGGGTAAACATTCTTTACAACCAGAGTCCTAGTTTTTTTTTTTGTTTGGGTCCTTCCTTAGCAACTTGAAAGACGGTTTTTTTTTTTTCTGTTTAAGATTTTTCGTGCTTTCCCTTCTTGGGTTTTTTGTCCACGAGTTTAGGGTACCTTTTTTTGTAAGCGCAAGAAAAAGAAACAAATGATGTGGGAGATTACGAAGCATCCAATTATTTTTCAGCCTTTAACAGGGTTTTGGACAAGGCCCCCAACCTGTTCGCTTGCCAAGAAGGCATTAATTTTTTTGTTTTGAAAAATTTTTGGTGGGGGAAAAAAAAAATTTTATAAATATTTCAACTGGGGCCCAGAATCTCAGCCGTTATTGTAAGATGGTGGCCTGTTCCCCAACGTTTAAGGCTTTCCCAATTATTAATGTACCCAACTTTTCGAAATCGGGGGATCCGAAAGTTTTTGATTTAAAGCGAAAAAACCCATAGCCATGAATCATCCAACTTTTCCACGGTAAAACCTTGCTATCTTTACGTAAAACCGGATTTTTATAAACACCAATGCACGTGGACTCGTTTTTTGGAACAAACTTTAATGGAGACCAGGAAATGAAGCACGGTTGGACTTCACCTGTAAAAATGGGCCACCCAAAAATAACTGGCATCCATTTATTGTTGGTTTTTATTTCAAATTCTGGACCCATACCTTCCTTTTTAGCGCATGTGAGCCCCGCTCTTTTTTTTCCCAGTTCTCCAAAAGAAGAAGCTACTGGTTAATAGGTTTTGATGTTTTTGAAAGACCCCTCGCACGCCTCATAAATGTATTTTTATTAACAGGAATTTTTTCCACATGGTTTGATCCCCCATAACCTTTTGCACATTTTTCAAAACCAATGAAGTTAGATTGGTCTTTTTGATTTTTTCCACCAGTTTGTTAACGGGTGTGTCCCCCCCACCAGTGTTTTTTTCCCTTTTAAACCTGAAACTAGTCTTTGAATTACGTTGGAAGTCGTTCTGCCCTAATTTTGTTCCGATACGCCTAAGCATTCACCTCAAGGGGCCACTTGTAAACGGCCGCATTATTAGTTCAACTTGGCGGAAATTTATAAAACCTTTATTGGAAGTTTAAATATAGCTGATCTAGTTTGAAGACATCGGGGGGTGGTTTCCGTGTTTTCCTTTTTGCCCATGTTTTTTTTTCCTTGACCAGACTTGTTGTCTTTAAGGTCCGATTTCTGTCCCGAAGTTGTAAAATTCCCTTGAAAACAACTTGTCTCCCCAAACTTGCCCCATTTTCAGTAACTTTGGATTTTTCACTGGTGGGTTCCAGTTTTGAATTTTTCCTCTCCTTAAGTTTTTTTTTTTTGGGGGCCCAAGTGTCCCCGCAAACCTGTTAATTTTAGCGTCAGAGTGTAAAAGCTGAAATCCTTTGAATTGGTTTGGTTTTGATTTTGGTTTTAAAATTTTTTTTTTTCCAACGCCGTGTAATGACTTGTCACTTTGTTCCCGTTTTTTTGTAGCCCATTTTTAGTTACGTGTTAAAGTTTTGTGGAATTTTTGAGTTCCTAATGCCTGTTTAAGTACCTAATAAGAAACCTGATAGCCCCTTGGTTTTTTTTTTTATCAAGCCTAACAAAGCTTGTTCCGAAAAAACCCTTTCCCTATTTTTTAACAATGTTTATTTGGTTTGGAATAATGAGTGTAAAATTTTTTTTTTTTTTTCACTTTTCCCCTGTTTTTTTTTATCAGTAAAACTACGGACGCGATTTAAAAATTGCGCCCCCTCATGTCCATTGTTATCGCGCGCCCCATCAAATTGCCTTTTTTCTTACTGGTACCAAACTTGGTACTTTTCTAACATTTTTTTTTTAAGTTTTTTTTGGAAATACCTTTTTTTCCGTTTAATTTTTTTTTGAAATTTTTTGGACAGAAGCCACGTCCATTTCCCCGTCCATAGCTCTGTACAAACTTTTTTTTTTCCAATTGTCCAAATTAAAATTTTTCCAAATTAAATGAGTTTTTTTTGTAATAACCCGGGTTTTTTTTTTTTTTGCACTCAGAAATGTTTGGGCCTATTTAATGGTGGTTTTTTCAGGTTTCTGGATGAATCCGCGCGAAAATAAGTAACCCCTTAAGGGGCTTCTATTAATTTTGGAATTACAGTTATAGGTTTTTTGGGTATGTTTTCCCCCCATAAACCTTGGGCATTAAGTTTTTTTTTCCTGTTTTTATTGTAAAACACTTAATTTTTAAAACGTCCCCCCCTGCGTGGTGTTTTACTAGTTGCTATAATTACCTTTCTTCCCAAAAAGGCAGATGAGTTTTTTTTTTCCTTTTTGAACACTCGTCCATGCCCATTAAATGGGCTCCCCGTCCCATTTACTAATTTGGTGCGCATTAATTTGTCAACAGTCCCCTATACAATTCAAAAGTTGGTTCCTTTTTTCAACTTTGGCAATAAATGATTATAAAAAAGGTTCACGGTAAGTTTCATGAATGGGTGTTTTTGAGCTTCGCTTTTGGACACCTGGTTCCTCAGGCTTCTTGTTTTCACCCGGTAAGCTTTTTTTTTTCTTAGTGGGAAAAGTTCCCTGTTTTTTTTCGACCGTTTTTTTTTTTTTCGGAAAGTCCCCACCCCATCAGGCCCCAAAAAAAAATGCTTTTGTTTGAACATTTTTGTGGGTTTTTTTATATCATCATAGAATTTAAAAAGTTAACACAAATTCCAACCAAGAGTTTAGATTGTATTGAATACTTTTTTGATGAAAATATTGGTTTTGTTTGTTACGAACTCCAGAGGGCCTTTGTTGAAAGTTCAGGAAATGTTTTTTAACAATAGGATTTTCCCTTAACACTATTGAAGGATTGAAGTTTTTTCGGCAGGTCAAAATTAGAAAATGCCCTAACCAGTAAAAAGTGACTACTGGAGAGGTCGTGGTTCCCTTTTCTAAAAACACAGTTTTTTTTTTAACCATCAATGACCATCCGTTTTTTTAACCGAATAAAGAATTCGGACAATTCCCCAACTGGGATAAACTTACACACTTTTTTTAACATACCCTAAAGGGAACACATTTCGATTTCCCCTTCCTTCAGAAAAAGCATCGTTTAAACCAAATATTGTGGAAAGGCCCATCGGTTATTCCCTAAACTAATACAAAAAAAACAAGTCCCGCCTTCTGATCCGAGCTGGTTCAACGTAAACCACCTGTCTTTATTGAGTGGTACGATAGTTGAAGCGAAAATGGACCGGCGAGTTGGGACCAAAAAGGACTTTCAACCCGCCCCCCTTGCTTGTCCATACTATTGGCCCTTGGAACCAGATTTTCCAGGACTTGACCAAACCGGAATCCCCAAATGGGGACTAAACTTTAAGAATCATTTGCAATTACCCAAACCGAAAATTATTTTAAACCGCCACGGCTAAAATAGGAAAAATTGCCAAGTACTTGTTTTGGGGAAAATGGGGAAAATAGTGGTCAACAGAATTTTGAAAACGCCTTTTTTTTTTTCCATTGTAAAATAACCGGTGGGGGATACATTTTTAGTAAATAGGTCAGCAGGAAAACTTTAAGGTAAATACAATTGTTTTTTTTTTTTATAAAAGAATTGTTGATTGAAATAATAAGTAAAAGTTTTTTTAGAGGTGCAATTTTTCTCCATTCCAAATGAAAATTTCGTTTTTTTTTATGCCGTCCCAATTTTGAAAACTGAAGTAAACGCCTATTTGGGGGCCTGAAAAGTTTTTCCCCCAATTATCACGTCCCGCAGTCAATTTAATGGGCGAGATCCCCGCTTTTTTTTTCGCAACAAGGTGGTAGACGGTAGATGAAGGAACCATCGTAAGAAACTTCAAGTGGAAAACAAAAGTTTAAGATTTCTTAAAGCGCTAATTTTCATCGAATATAAACTCAAGACCCATGTATAATCATTTTAAATTTTCCCCCATTTTCCCAAACATTTTAAATTAAGCTTGCTTTTCCCTACAGCTAAACAAAATTTACAGTTCCCGATTTCCTTTTAATGGTTTTAACAGAATCAAAAATGAATGCCCGGCCAAATCTAATCCGAATTAAATTGGGCCGGTTGAAGCTTGAAACATGTTTTTCTGACGCGTTGATAAAAAATTTTGGAAAATGCATGAAGGAATGACCGGCACAGCCCAATGTATTTGGATTCCTGGGCTAATTTTATTAATTGTATGGATTATCTTTGGATGGATCCCATAAACGGAAAACATTGGTATTTCCTAATTTTTTTTTTTTTGGTTTAGTTTTTATTATATTCCGATGGATTTTATGGGGATTTTGGATAATGGGATGGAAATGTTTTTTAAGAGCAATGGATTGGAATAGTTATAATTTTTGTAAAATGTTTAATGCATGGATTTATGGATTGTTTTATCCGATTTTGGGACCCTGGATATGGAGGGAGCTCTGGAAACTTCCTTTTCCCAAATTTTTAAGGATTAATTTTTTCCCCCAATGGGATTTTTTATTAATTTTTTTGTTTGGATGCCTTTTTTTTAAGTCCCCGTTGTGATTGATTTATTGGGTGAATAAAATCTGATTATTATTCCTAAATTTTAGGTAACAAACATCCCTGCTAAATAATTTACTATAGTTACACGATTTTCGTTTTTGTTTTTTTTCCCTTTTCAAGATAACGAGGTTTTTTTTTAGAAAACCCTAGTTTTCACTCGTTTTTTCGTGGTTTTTTTCCATACGTAATTTTTTTTGTGTTTTAAAAGCGAGGTCCATTGAAACTTGCTGAAATTGTTTTCAGTTTTTTTTTTTTTTTTTACTTCCAATATAACTAAGGATAAGAATCTTGTTAAAAAGTTTAAGTGGGTTTAACCTTACCAATAACGTAAAGCAGTGGCCCCGAAACAAATGAACTGGTACGATTTAAAAATACAATCACCCTTGAAGTAAGCGAGGCACGAAATTACCTTTCACTTCTTTTTGCAACTTGAGTTACACTAAGAACACTTACTGAAGAATTTCTGCACATCGAACCCTAATGACCATAATTAAATTGGTTCAATTAATTTTTACAATACGCGTTATATTCAACAAGTGGCTACAATGGTCCTCTGGTAATATAAGGCCTTCCGCCTAAAGATATTCTTTCCCCATTTTTAATAACTCTCCAAGCGAAACCAATCCAGCCGGGACTTGCAACGAGTTTTATTTTGTTGAAAATAGGAAAAAATAGGTTTTTAATATGGTGCGAATATCTTTAAAGCCTCACTAAAGTTACAATAGGAAAATGGCGTAAACCGCATTCCTAAGTTTTTCAATAAATTTGAACATCCCCCCTTGCTTTCCCATAACGAAACGTCTAAGAGGGTTATTTAAACTAAGTTTTTTTACAGAAGAAATAGGAAAAACCCTTTGAAATTTGTTACAAAGTAATCTTTAACAATAGAGTTCTATAAAATAAACTGAAAGACAATCCAGAATTCCTGTCCATGTTACACGGCCCACCCCCCAAATGCCTACCAAAAGGACGGTAAATACGCGACTTTTTTTGCACATGGGGGGACCTCCCCTGGGGAAAACCTTTTTAACCAAGCATTAAATTGAAACTTCCCCTGTTCACTTTTAATCGTTGGAAATTAACCCAAATACTATCTGGGCCATTCCTTTTTGGAAATCAAATAAAATTTTTACCAAAGTGATTTTGTTCCTCCCCCCTTTTCTCCTTTTTTACAAAACTATGGTTTGAAGATTTGGGGGGACAGAAAGAACGCCCCCAAAACTGAAGAAGCCAATCAATTTTGAATCAGGTCGATTGAGAAAAATGAAATCATAAAAGTTTTTTTGGTGCTTCCCTTCGCCGTTTGATTTTTTTTTACATTAAAAGCTTGCTCCGCCTACCCCATGTTTTTAATCCATCGGAAGTATAGAAAAAATATTCGAAATCCATCCCGTTTTGGATTTTTTCCAAGGATAAGAACGGATAGCTTTTTTGCGTAATGAAAGAAATTTGCTTAATTTTCCGCAAACATCGTTTTTTTGTTGGTAATACCTAATTTCCCTCGTTGGCGAACCGTTTTTTTGGATTTTTTTTTGGGCCAAATACCACTTGTTTTTCAAACCCTCCCCCAAATGAATTTCACGGAAGGGTTATTTTTTTGTCTCCAAAGAAAAAACGCTTTAAAGCTACAAGAAGATAAAGGTTTCATTCACATTTCAATTTTTTTTTTACAGTTGAATAAGTTGTTTTTTGTCCCGTTTAAGGAAATAAAGAAGACGAATAGAAATCGTGGTTTTTCCCCCTTTTGACGAAATACGAACTTTTTTCGAAAAAGAGTAATCCTTTGTCATCATTGTTTTGATGGCCCTCCCCTAGCTGATTAGGTCGGGAATAGAAACTTTTCCAACCGAAACGCTTGAATCAACAAGTTTAAGAGGCATGTTAGCCAGTATTTTTTGAAAGCATGTGTTGAATCCTCAAAAAACAACAAAGGCCCTTAAAATATCGGAAGCAATTCTTGGTAAAACTCATCCCTAAATCCGTCCAAAGTATTTTTTTTTACTGAAAATTGTTAGTCAATAACAAGTATTTTGGAATGGCAGCCCATCATTTTGGTTTGGGGTTGCCAATTTTTTGGAAGCAAAAGGTGGTGGTTTTCTGGGACCTTACCACGGATCCGGCCAAAAAAGGCACAGTTTTTTTGTACTATGGTGGACATGAAACAAGTGTTTAGGCCTTCAACAGCTGCAGACCCCCACCCCTGGGACAGAAGTGTGGGGGTTTTGGAGCCAAAACTGAGTTTTTGCTATATCCATATCCAAACCTTTTTGTTCATGTTCCCTTTACTCCAAAATGGAACCGAAAATGACCACAAACATTCCACAAAAAAAAACTAGCCCAACCATTCGCACTTGAAAAAACCATGTTCCTTTTGTAACTTTTAATGAATAGGTTTGGGTAATCGCGTTGGTGTTGATTAAATTGAACCGACATTGCCCAAATTTGTTTTTTTTTTTGTAAAATAATCCCCCCCCCAGTAAATGCCTTGGAAAACTTGGAAAAAATGTAAACTCCCAATCCCATAATATGGTTACAAAAAGCCAGATAAGATATGTTTTTTATTACCAAATTGACACAAAGTGGTATACTCATTGGTCCATATAACATCAATGCTACGCCCCTATTTTTCAAAACAAGATATCCAGATTGGCACTTTTTTCTGAAAAATGTGGCTTATAACAGAAAATTAGACATGCAAAAAGTAGAAAGCTCTTTGACCTAACATGCCCCGTTAGCACTGTGGAATTGCAACGAGCGATGGATAGCGAGGGTGGCATTGAAGGCTTGGCATTTTCCTCAAGGCTTGAAAAAGTGGCCAAATGTTTTTGTAACTTAGACCATAGAAGCCTCTTTCATATTTAATTGTTCCCCTATAAAAAGGTTCGAAAATTTTTAAAAAAATTTAGATTTGGGCTAACAAACAGAAAACCTAATTGTTGTTTTTTTTTTGCAAACGTTTTCAAAGACAGCGTGGGGGCCCGCTATAAAGAGCAATACTAGTTTTTTTTTTTGCGGGAATATTCCTGATTATTGCCTCCGCCGTGGGCACATAAAAAGTTTTTTTAATGTGCAAATATTACATTTTTAATGTAGTAGGCAATGGGCACCCTAAGAAAACAAAAATGATGCACCCCCTAAGCATCCCACATGAAAAAATTGTCGCCGCGTTCTTAGGATGAATCATAGAGTTTGATAGACACCATTAGATGTTTACCAATGTTGAGGTATATTAAATATAGGTCCCTAAAATTTCTTAAAATCTCCATGCCAGTTTTTTTTGAAGCTCACACCTTCTTTGATGTACCTTGATTTGGCTGAGAGCAAGTGACAGTTAATTTTCCCCCTTCGAATAGCCCCTGGTGAAGCTTTGACAGGATGTTTTGACTTTTTCGTATTGTTCCACGTGACCCCTTGAGCAAGAAACTGAGACTAGATTTATCCCTGTCCCCTCAAGTTTTTTTTATCCATTTTTCCAAGCCCCCGGATTTGGCATTTTTTCATAATGACACGGTAAACGTTTTTTTTCTTTAATAAGTGTCAATTTTTTTTTGGATGGGCAAAGCATTTTATTTGACCTTAAAATTTCCCTCGAGGATAAATTGTTGTTATCCTCACCTTTGTTAAATACAAAAAATTTTCCGTAATAAAAAAACAATTATTTGGAATTTCGTTATTTTTTTTTTTTTCGGTTTTTTTTTTTTTCCAAAATTGATTGGACGTCCATCCAAAACGGAAAAAATCTTTATCAAAAAAACGTTTTATATGCAATCCAAATTTTAACATCCAATATATTTTTTTATTTCTTTTTTATTTTATCTTTTCATTACATATAAATATATGGGGTCCTGATGCCCCACCACCACAATCCCAACTTACCAACGAACGCCCCTCCCAGTCCCCTAA